>JBCEWE010002369.1:4500000-4880000 GCA_039877035.1 Silurus lanzhouensis | reverse complement strand
TTATTTTATTACATTTTTTTTTAGGCTTTTGCTGTTGTTATTATAATTTTTTTTTTTTTTTTACTTTCAAGCCAGTTATTCAAATTTTGCTTTGTTGAACGACTAGATTTTTTTGCACCTGTTTAAAGTGTGTATGAAACCAGGTTAGTTGTGACTAGAACATTTTTAAAGGTGTTTTAAGGTTTCATTACAGGGGTGTGGATGTGATCAATACCGGTATCAGGAAATAAGAGCGCATAATCCATTTACTTAGACTTGACAGCCATGGACTTTTCCCCCTGATAACACAAATAAACGTACAGAGGGCGTTAATGCTAATGTCAGTGCCAGCAGCAGGTCATAAATCAAGCCAAGAGGTTTTAATTTGTTTCATTTGGTCTCTAAATCTCATTTCTATGGGAGTAAGGTATAGAGAGCGGCTTATTATGAGATTTTCCTGTGTCTTCTTTCTTTTGTTATTCAACCCTCAGTTCCTCCAAATATCAGAACTTGTCCAAATAAATGGTCTTCAGAACATAAACACTATAAAAGGTATTAACAGCGGTATATCGAAATACCGCTTTTAATCCAAGGCGTGTCACAACATACAAACTAAATCTTACACTAAACGACAGTGCAAGACGTTTGTGTAAGAGCGAATTCATTAGGCTGGTCCCGTGTGTGTGTGTGTGTGTGTGTGTGTGTGTGTGTGTGTGTGAGAGAGAGAGAGAGAGAGAGAGAGAGAGAGAGAGAGAGAGAGAGAGTGACCGCAGGGCGCTCGCTGTTCGTCAGGTATATCTAATTAGAGCATATTCATAGCTTCTTTTTCTTTTCACACCCTTCAGGCGCCCACACAGATTCTGTGAGGCAAAGCCTAATTAGAGACACTGTTCCTTTAATTGTGGGCTACGTGGGCTAGTTATAAAGGTTTTTTTTTTCTTTTTGGTTAAATTATCCTCGGTGCCCCTGCAACGTTATCCCTCTGCCGACAAAACTATGCCCGTGATTTCCAAAAAACTAAACCCTGTTTTTTGCATTTTGTAAGCATATTCTCGCTCTCAGCCTGTCCGTCCTTTTCTCTCTTTTTAGTTCACTGAGCTGAGCTTGAAATGCGAAGACAGCAGCGCTAAGCCTCCAAACGTGCAATTTTTCCAGAAGATCTCTAGAAGCAATCTCAGCCTTCCTGACCCCTGACAGCTGCAGATCTCTTTATTTCTCTCTCTGCTGCCACTTCATTTGGTGGCAAAGCTCTCATATTCACACTTTGCTTGGTCCAGTGTTTATTATGTGCATACACACAAAATACCCCACAGTGAGCATGACAATAAAGGTGGCGGCGGTGGGTGGACTAAGGGGAAGAAGGGCTGGGGGGTTCGTTTGGTTTTCATCAGAGGCGATCACTAAATCCAACACGCAATGAGCAGTTTCACGTTTTTACCGGCCAATCATCAGTGGGTGATCAACACATCTTTTATGACTGTCATATATACACACACACACACACACACACACACACACACACACACACACACACACACACACACACGAGAGAAAGAGCTAGTGAGTTAGTGAGGGAGAGAGAGAGAGAGAGAGAGAGAGAGAGAGAGAGAGAGAGAGAGAATCCCAGCATACTAGGCATGCCTTTTCCCTAGTACAATCTTTTGTCACTCTGAAATAAATCTGATGAAATTTGAAAGAGGAATAGGAAAGAGAGAGAGAGAGAGAGAGAGAGAGAGAGAGAGAGAGAGAGAGAGAGAGAGAGAGAGAGAGAGAGAGAAAGAGAGAAAACGAGAACTACTGTAACTGCACCATAATGTTGTTCTGGGCTCTAGTTCCCGAAAGTTTAATCTTAATGAAAAGCAATAAATGAAAAGTTTTGTTAACAGAAAAAATTGGGTTCACTTTATAAAATACTGAACCCAGACATCTACAGAAAATATTTTATTATTTGTGATATTTTTACATCGGGGCTGCATAATTTGATTACAAGATTTAATAATAATAATAATAATAATAATAATAATAATAATAATAATAATAATAATAATAATAATAATAATAATAATGCACTATTCTCTACATACTAAGATTATTTTTTGTTGTAAAAAATTTTGTTGTAGTAACACTGCGTTCAAGTTTGACGTTGGGATATTTTTTGGATAATTTTGTTCTTTAAATGACATTGGGAATACACAGGAATTGTAGCAAATAGACACCGAGAGGAAAACCATTATCAACCAGTACCTAGTCCCACTTTCAGTTTCTCTAGGATAGCTGTAGATGGCATTCAAACTATATGTATAAAAATTAGGCTAGTTTTCAGCGACATAAAATGTTATACCGTGTACGCTATGCCAAATTCATACTTAAAATTTTATGGAGCTGTAAGACCCAATAATCACTAAAATCATTGCGTGACAGCTGCCACACTTGTAATAAGCCCTGCTATAATAATAATAATAATAATAATAATAATAATAATAATAATAATAATAATAATAATAATAATAATGCTGGACTATTCTTTATTTGTATTTATTATTGTTATTATTATTATTATTATTATTATTGTTATTATTATTATTATTATTATTATTATTATTATTAATAATAATATTATTATTAATACTATTATTATTACTATTATTATTGGTATCATTCTTTTCTTTTTTATTAGCAGTATTAGTAGTAAAAAGTAGTAAGTAAAAGTTTAGTTTTGAAGTGTAGTTTACTAATAGCATTAGTTATGAAAGGTTTTGTTGCTGACATTGGAAATTAAATATTAATTATTCCTTGTGAATATTATAAACACCGATATTTCGTTTCTTATGCTTTCTTTATAGAATTTCTATACATCTTTACAACACAGCTATTTGGAAGCTAATGAGACGCTATGTGAAAGCTATTCGTGGAAGGTTCACCTTACTGGCCGAAGCTTTCAAATCGTCTGTCTGTTCGCGGCTTACGCCGTGACCTACTGACCTAATTTCATAACGATTTCTTTAAAACCCGATTGTATATTTAAATCTATTTGTCCTGGCCTGTCAGTGCACTGTATATTGTATCCGGTGGCACAAACACACATATATAGAAACAAAAAAGGTGCGACGAAATGTTTTATTTGTAGTATTTCTTTGAAATCTATCCGTCCACTCCCACTCTAAGGGTGTATAGGGTTGTTGGACCCTCCCATTCTCAAAAGGAAACTCCAGGCTCTGTCATTAGATAGGATGGCAAGGTTTTATAAAAAATGTTTTACATAATTACATACCAAAAACAGAATTGCAACCTTCACATTTTATGGGTCACAAAGCATCTACAATTGCCATTTTATTGTCCACCGAAGTCCAGCGCAGCCAGTGACAAAGACAGCAAAAAAAAAAAAAAAATCTAATCTGCCTAATCTAAGCTCGGGGGAATTAAATTTCATTCTCATAATAAAAAAAAGTAAAGGAGATTGCTTCTAAACTGACAACTTGTTTACATATAATGTCGGGTATTGAGAGAACGTGAAAAGAGCATTGCACTCTAAATCTGCCTTCAAAAAGGAAATATTTCCTATACTATAATTCAACAAAAACTTATTTTCAAACTAATATTATTATATTTATTTATGGAATATTATATATCTGTTTTTGCTTGGAATTTAATTTACAGTAATTGGCCATAAATTAGCATAATGTAAGTGGTACAATCGATGCTTTTCACGTGAATAATGAAATACATAATAATGAATTTATTTAAATAGAGACCAAATAATAAATGTAAAAGCATATATTTTAGTGGCCGAGAGCTGGAACACTATCATCGTGTTTTACGTGCAGGAGCCAAACACAAATGGCTGTAAATAAATGTAAAAAGTCAATACAACAACAACAGAAATTGATTGCAGTTAATCGATTACGTTGGTAAAATTCATCTCATATTTTCATATGAAGTTATTGTCGTATATTGGCTTATCATGTTGATGTCTTTGCTTTTTAAAACCTTTTTTTTTTACCCGTTTTACAAGAGTTGCAACGGTTTTGGACTTTCTCTTATTCTCTCTCTCTCTCTCTCTCTCTCTCTCTCTCTCTCTCTCTCTCTCTCTCTCTCTCTCTTTCTCTCCATCTACCTATCTCTCCCTGTGTGTGTGTGTGTGTGTGTGTGTGTGTGTGTGTGTGTGTGTCTTGTGTCTCTCTCTCTATATGTGTATATGTTTGTATGTGTCCAGTCTGCTTCAATTATTGACAGGGCTTACTGTATATTCATAGTTGTCACCAATTTGTAGTACTTATTAAAGTAAAAAATATATATGTATATACGTCATTAAAATTGCACGTCATTATAAAAACAGTTTGCGGGGAATATTTACATATTTAAATGTTTGAGGATTGGATTCGATAATGGTAGCATACATTAGAATGAGGAACAATATAGCGCCATCTCGCTTTTAAGCATAGAATGACAGATACTTGAGGGAAGAGTGTTAATAATACAAGGTAAAAACTCAGTGATTTGAGGTGAATTCGCACTTGATTAAAAACCTGAGAAAATATGTGGACATAAAATGTTATAAAAACGTGTATCATATTTACGTGTATCATATATACGTATCATATATGATTTTGCTATGTTTATTTCAATTCAAAACATTTGATAATGTAAAATATGTAAAAGGAATGTAACAATTTTATTATATATATATATATATATATATATATATATATATATATATATATATATATATATACAGCACACACACACACACACACTTAATTTTTTTAATAATATAATTATAACTACACAACGTTCAATTCTGTGAAATTCTGTCTTATTTTTTTATATATAATATATATATTATATATATAAAAATAGGACAGAATTTCACAGAATTTCACAGAACTGAACGTTGAACGTTGTGTAGTTATAATTATGTTTGCTAAGTTTGCAGTGTTGAAGCACATTGTTTCCAATTTGCTGGCTTGTAAATGTGTGTTGTTTTTATCATTATTGTTGTTATTGTAAATAATAATAATAATAATAATTATTATTATTATAGTAGCAGTATTGCTATACATAATTAATTATGCAATGCTTGTATTAACAACATTAATAAAATATATTTATGTCTTTTAACAACGCATACTTCCCTAAAGCAACTCAAATTTCGAACTTTAAATTTGTCCCTAATGAGCAAGTCCATGGTGAAGTTTACACAACTAACATTACCTGAAAACAGATTGAATTATGCAACAGCTAAGGTCTATTCCTCTTAACTGAAATACACTTTGTCGATCTTGTATGCTATGGAGTTCCTTGTATGCTATAGAGCTGACTAGTTTTACACCGTACTCATCTATATATGGTATCTGCCTTCTTGCTATTTCATCCAAACAAGTCATATGGAAGTTATTAGTTGATGCTAAATCATGACATCATTTAGGAACATTGCATGTAAACCAATTTCAACTACTACTACCACTGCTTCTATTACTACTACGATTAATACTAAAATTATAATAAAAGTAATACAACAACACAACAAAAACAACAACAACAACAATAATAATATTATAATTAATAATAATAATAATAATAATAATAATAATAATAATAATAATGTCACTTTATGCAGGAGTTTGACACTCATGTATCTATAAATGTGCACAAACATAAAAAACCTATTTACTACAAAGTTTGGAATGTGTTTGCAAGGCATTTAAAACTGAATACTCGCAAATCATCAATACTTGAATGATTCTAATAACATGTAACAACTAAAGGGTCAGTAAACTAAAGCCTGTAGGCTTATATACTTTATTTAGCAACTTTAACAGCTATGATTCAGTGCAGCTACAATCATTATATTAGACGATTATCTCTTATTTTCTGAGGACAGCAATCTTGTGTCCATCTTGTAATCTCTAGTGATCTATAATGACTATTTTCTTATTTTGTAATATGCTCACATCAACTTAATTTAAGAGGCATGTTATGGGTTAGAGTGATATTTAAGTTTGGTTGTTATGGATAGTTTCTACAAAAGATAACCGATCGTTTGGACACCAAGTGAAAAGACTAATTTGTTTCAAGAGGTTAGAAAAGTTGCATAGACCGTGACTAGCTAGGCCAAGTGGCTTTTCCTTGGCAGCACAAAGGAGATTCAAAGAAACCTTGCACAAATGCTCAAATGTACACACACCGAAACACTCTCCCACCCATACCTCAACTGCAGTTGTCTTTTCTGCATTGGCTCTATTCTGCCACTACAAAGCATTTTGCCCCCTTTTGTACGGCTAAACAGTTTTTATAGGATGAACTTTACCATTTGGGTGTCCCCCCTTCTTCTTACCCCTTGTGCTTACTACATGGCTGCTTTTGTTCAGAGCTCAAAATATATACACAAATAAAGTATAAATAAAAAAATGATTATTATTCTTATTCTTATTTTTATTCTTCCCCAGATCTTAACAAATTGAGTTGCGAGAATTACAGCTTACAAGATTTACACTTATAAGGAAAGTGGCTTCCAGGTGGGCAGAAAAAACAGACTGAAAGGTTAGTGTGGAGGGAAATATTGTGCAACTCTGAAAATGGGCATCTGGTTATTTACGTGTCATTATTTGCTGTACACAAAAGTATAGAATAAAAAAATTATGTAAATACTGCAGTAGATTGAAGTAGTATTATGTAATTAACTGAAAATATTTCATATTTATATTAGAATTATATATTTTTTTCTTTTAATTTATAAAGCATGAAAAGATTGTTAAATAAATTTGAATTAATATATATATATATATATATATATATATATATATATATATATATATATATATATATATATATATATATATATATATACTAGCAACCAGAGCAAGCAGGGAAAGAAACATCATATATTAGAAAAAATTTAAATGAACACACAAACAAACAAACGCCCTACAAAACAAATCTATAAATACAACCTTACTTTAATTACTGAAAACCAAAGCCTCTATAACTAAAACCCACATATTTCACAATTAAATATACATTATATAGGTCGTTTTTTAAATATAAACTAAGCAATTGTTTGCATATGCACAGCAATGGCAAGGCATTCTTCGGTTAAGTGAACAATAACATTACATTTGCGGCATTTGGCAGACACTGTTGTAGAGAAAGTAGCTCGTTGCAGTCTGTAACGCAGTCTATTACAGTAAGAATTTTAGTTAGCTGTTTTTTATTTAATGTGTGTGTAGCCGACTATATACGACCAAGCGTCTCACCAACCCCCTTCAGCCTTTGTGTTGAAGTCGGCTTGAGGTCTCGGGAGGTCCTGCAAGTGACAGTTCTGTGAATAGCGGGTAGATGGCACAATTTTCTAACATTTAAAAAGAGAAATCCATCGAGACGAGAGAAACGAGCACATTAAAAGCACTTTATTAAAATGAAAATAATGATTCCGACAGACAAGTTTAAGCAACTTTAAGTGAAGCAGCAGAGTTAGTTTGTGCAGTTTATCCAGTGGAAATCGTTTTTATTATGTTTACGATAAAATAAAACAACAACACTATATTAAACAAGAAACAAATAAGCATTAAAAACAAAAAGCTGATATGAAGTAGTATATAAGACTACTTCTAATATAATTCAGCAGCTTCTGTAACTGCCTCGTCTGGTGGGTCGGATAATACATCAGAGTACAGTTCATGTCTGATGCTAACAAGACAAAAAATATAGATACAAATTTAATATTATATATTATAATACTAAAAATATTAATTAACTTCACTGTTCATTTGATAATATTAGGGCATTGTATTAGATGGAACTCCATGTAAAACTATGTACGTTTTTTTCAAACCCTTACTTTGAGACTTTAAAATCGAAGTCCTTCACATTCACGCATTTAAAACTAGTGTCGTCTGATGTAGCCGTAATGCTACGAGTGTAGCGTGTGCGTGCGTGTGTGTGTGTGTGTGTGTGTGTGTGTGTGTGTGTGTGTGTGTGTGTGTGTGTGTGTGTGTGTGTGTGTGTGTGTGTGCCCATTGCCTATTATCTCTTTAGTGTGTCACTATGGAAACCGGCTGCAGACTCTTCCTTTACTGAGTTGAGATAATCATAAGAATAATATGGCCGTCTCCATATGACGGATTTTGATTATATATGACGAAAAAGCCCATGCAAGAAAAAACAATAAACAATGTATACGCAATTAAACTTTTGTACTAAATGCACCTGCCTGCCGATTAAGAGCGAATCACTGTACAAGGAATGAGTAGGCTAACTTCACTTATTAATGAGTTTTAATAATTATTTCGGGAAAACAATAAACATTTTTAGAATATAATAGAATTAGAAAATAATAGGACTAATAAGGATTTATTTGTGATGACACTTGCATAGGCTTTCCAGCAAATATACGGATGTTTAACTATATGAATAAAATGTTTTGTTTGGGTAAGGTTTTGTTTGCTTAATACAATTGATCAAATCTAAACTACTATTTTTCCCCTAGGTGAAAATAAATAAAAGTGACACTATACGGAGGGAGATCTCATTAGTTCGCTGTCCATTACAAATAAGCGAACAGGAGTGCAAATTATAGAGTTCAGTCTCAACACACGGTCTGTCAACTAAAATCAAGCCTCAAGCCATGATCCAAATCACTGCTAACTTTATGTGCCAGGCATAGGAATCTGGAAAAAAAGGATTTAGAAAAAGCTAAGACAATATTTATTCTCCACAGAATTAAAAAACAGGACATATACTAATTGGTTTTAATAAACATTGTTAGCATGAAAGCTGTAAACGCCAAGCTCTAAGAGGACTGTTAGTAATAAGTAATATATACGTTGTCGTTTCGTTCGGATTATCGTGGATGATGAGCCATGGTAGAAACATAATCAGCAGGCGTCAATCGATTTCGATCATCAGCATAGACGGCCTGTAAATCACGGCAGGTACAAAACTGCAGGATTTTCTTAAATAAATAATTGCAGTTATATTGCAGTAATAAACTGTGCGGCATAATTGTAGTTCTGATGATAGTTACTTTTATATTATACAAACGGGAACGTCGCATCACATCATACTATATATATATATATATATATATAGTATATATATATATTTTTTTAACATTATCTGTTCTCATTTATTATTATTATTATTATTATTATTATTATTATTATTATTATTATTATTTTTATTATTATTATTATTATTCGTAGTAGTAGTAGTAGTATTGTTTTCTTATTATTGTTAAAGGGCCGGTTTTTGCGCAAAAATTCAGGGCCAAGAAAACGCAGCTGTAACTTGGTAAAAGCATACATATGAACAAAATCTGATATATTAACAATAGTATATATATATATATATATATATATATATATATATATATATATATATATATATATATATATATATATATTACGAAAAAGGCTTATTGAGGCTCATTGGATATGGAGGGGGTTCTTTTTTATCACTGTCGATACGCACAGTGTTTTATTGATTGATGTAAACGGAACCTAAGTTGTAAGTGAGCTTTGGGACGGATTCATATAACTTGTTTTCCCTTTACTGTGTAATAGACTATAGGTGTAACCCAAATTTTGATAAAAAAATGTAAGAAATGTACAGGAAGGATATAAGCGCGTCGCGTTTTGCTATTTCACGCACAAAACAGACGATGGCAGTATTTGACATACCTACACACATTTTATATAGATATATATAAATATATATATATATATATATATATATATATATATATATATATATATATATATATATATATATATATATATATATATATATCACTCCTGATTCTTTTCGGTTACTTTTAATTGTTTGCATGGCAATATTTTTCTGTTTCTTTACCACTCAACACACACTAAAAACCTCATCAGTAATGTAACACACAATGTTGTAAAAAAAAAAAAAAAAAAAAAAAAATTGTAAGAAAGAAAAAAAAAACCGCTCATACCACAAAAGACAAAACATCCAAGATTTTTGATTTCAAATTTATAAATTATAATTTAATACCAAGAACAAATTTACAGCAGAATGCTTGTTTACAATAAGCTAACACAAACAAACAAGAATTGTTTCAACTATAAACTTCCACACATACTCACGTATATCACTTGCAATTAATAATAATAATAATAATAATAATAATAATAATAATAATAATAATAATAATAAAGTATCTATACGTTATCAATACCCTGCAGTAATATATTCTTATATATTTATATAAAAAGGTGGGTCAGTTTAAACTGTTCATAATTACAATCATGTAGCATTCTCTGGTCCATATGTGGCATAGGAACAGCCTAGGATAACTGTTCAGTCAACTACACAATATGATCCCTTTTTATCCAACCACAACATGGTGTCTTGTGTGTTGAAGAAAAGCCTCGAGACAAGGACGAAATTGCAAGCTTTCACACTTACACACACATACAAGGCATCTGTTACAGACCGAAAAGGAGCAGGAACACTGAAGTCAAAATATCCACCCCTTTGCAAACCAGCTCACCCTGTTAAGTCTTATCCTATTATTGACCGTTTGGTTTCTTTTTTCATCTTCTTAAATACAAGGGCTAGTGTAGTGAATGCACAGATTATATCTATACAGTCAAAAACATTTACATTTATATATATCAAGGGTAAAATAGGTTAGCGACCTGTGGCCATGCATTCACAGTCTAAATACATAAAAAAAAAAAACATTTGTCGTAATATGTATGTACAATACAAAAAAAAGTCAGTGCTACTAGCTAACTCTGCCACTCAATGTTGAAGACATTTGTTTTACCGAAAAAATGGCAACCACAGTTTTTCTTAATCACATATATTTTTTTTTTAAGAAAAAAGTCAATGAATTGACCTATATATTTACAAGAATACTGCTTCAAACTGTTGTCTCTCCCTCTTTTTCAAGTGAAATACTCAATCATAAGACTGAATTGTAAAATTATTCCCAACGTTCTCTATCCTAGACATACGTTTAAATAACAAATCAGTGATTTCGTTCTTTACAGGCACTTTTATAATGCTTTAAGTGTGTTGGGGGAGGCTTTTGTGAGCCGTTTATTTTTATTTATTTATTTAATACTGCTTAACTGCTTTTAAAATACAGTGTAATGGGCTTTAACAATAGTGTAACATTTTGACAATTTTGCAAAGCGGACAGAAAATCTACTACAAATATTCGAAAAGATTAACTTTGAACAAGTCAAATCAAGTATTTTTTTCCTGCACATTACAGTTTAAACCAATTATTGAGATTAATTCAAATAAGACCAATGGAGCATGTCGTTTAATAGTTTTTGGGTGTATAACAAATACACAGCATAGTGGCATCGTAACATACACCGTGGTGCATTGAGTCTAAACTGGGATTTATTTTACTGAGTTCTGAGTAAGTGCGCTTTCAGCATTTATAAGTATATTGCCCTATATTGCTGTAAATTTACTTTCGATTAAAAAAGAACGTCTTTACAAAAGTTTTTAAGCCATGATTATCATAGAAAGAACCAGCTTCATACTACAGAATCACATAGGCCGAATTGTAAACAAGAGAAAAACGAAAAAACAAAAATAGATACATGGACACAGAACATAAGAGCCATTTGACATTTAGTAAAAAGTAAAAAAAAACTTTCTGAATTTGTCGAAATTATCCTAAATGCACTTAAAAATGCACTTTAAAGTTACCATTCTCCAGAAGGTAGGTTCTTTGTGGTTTTGTCCCTTTACTCTTTTCGCACTTTTGTATTTCTTTTGTTTTAAAAAATTAAATACCCCCCCCCCCCCCCCCCATCCGACCGCCCCAGGTAGTTTCATTTTAAGTCTCAGATTTGAAGATTCACAGTCATTTATGAAAAACGTCTTTTTTCCATGAAAGTAAACTCGTGTAACAGCCGGGTTTCTTCAACAAAAAGAAGCGCTAAATAGTGGACCCCATTTCCGATCCTTCCTTTTGCTTATTGAATGGACATATATGGCCAGTTAAAACTGCTCCCTGACAGCAACATATCCCGGATGAGCGTTTCAATTGGGGTTTTACCTACCAATCGGACGAAAAATAATTGCTCTATGACCGAAGAGGACACTGTGCGCAGAGAAGGAAGGCGTAGTAATAACTTCCCAAATCGCGTAGGCTGGTTAGGGTACTGGCTCCGCACGTACTCCTCCAATGCACACTGCGACTTCTCTTGCAAACTTTCGATGTGGGCCACGTCTGACAGACCGCAAGCATCTACAAGTAAAAAAGAAAGACAAAGAAACTAACATTATATAAACCGCAGACTACACCGGTTCAATCGCACGTGCATAAATCATCGTACTGCATTACTGTACTACAATGCCGGGTTCCATATTGTAAGTATGTCAGCATCATCATCATTCTGCTTTGATTTTGCTTTCGCATCCTTCGCGTGCATAAAGGGAATCACTGCAGGGGAGAGACATAAACATACACGCGCGTTCAGGCCATCAAACGACGTCATTTGCCAAATGTAGTCTCGCTTATAGTTAGCATATTGCCTACCGGGCAACACCGTTTACTAACTCGTGTTATCTTGCATCAAAAGAAATGCGATCCATCACAATGTGGAGGATAGAAAGCAGGATGCTGGGTGAAATAAATAAATAAATAGATAAAAGAACAAGTAAACAAGCACTCCTATATATAACCCCGCTATCGGTTGTAGGGAAGCGGTATAATCTATAAGAACCTTATAAACATAATGAACAGCAAAATTAAAACTTTAAATATATTAAAACTGAAATACATTTTGCCTACGTATAAGCAAACGTTCACGTACACTACATGTACAGGGTCTGACATGACCTATACGTACAACGCTTTCAAAAGTAACTTTGAGGCACCACGGTGAACTAACCTGATGTCAAAGCGCAGGCAATCCCCAGTCTATGAGTGATGACTGTAATATATTTAACATATGTATTGCTATTCGGAAATTATTTCAATCAAACATAATATAGGCCTGAAACTTCTAGAAATTAAACACTGAATGTTTAATATAATGTTATATGTTTATAATATAATTTCTTTCAAACAATAAATGATGACAAATTATTAAAGCAATTTTGAAAAAAGAAACCTTCGTCGCGTACGGTGGCCATTAGCCCACAGCTTGCACAGCAACAGTGTACATACATCTTTTCATAAAATACTTAAGGATATATTTGCTGACTTTTACAGAACCGTGTAAAGTTTATAATGCAAAAATAAAGAAAGGAAGTGAGGGTCATAACCTAGCTCTGGATCAAATCCAACATGTGTCTCGGATCCATAGATCCCCTAACAAAAATAAGGAAGGAACTGTGAGTCCTTCCTGGCAAGGAATGAAACTTCTCTTTCTCATCTGATGCGACGCAGTACAACTGAGCTACTCATGCCGCGTGTAACTAAAGCAAGACATAAATTTAAACGATTAAACTCACACAAGATAGTGGTGCTACAATGCTCATAAATATAGCATTAGGCCTTTCTTTCTCTTTCTAACAGGCTGCTCATCTTCCCTCCCCCACCGAGCGTGACATCATTAACTGTCATTCCAAATTACTACAAATAATTGATTATCCCCGAAGCAAAATAGTAAATACTTAAAATAGAACTACCACAACATTGTTCTCACTTTATAACACACTTAAAGATAACGGCAGTGTGTGAAATGCTGATTTGACTATATATAACTCGTAAAACACATGCTATTAATGATACATATGTGTTTATTACAGCACAATGTTTTTGTTTACATCCAATGTAGCTGTGTAGCCTACATTGAGCTAAGATAGTTTTTGAACATTATTTTAATTTCTATTAGTTGGTACGTGCGCTGTGTTGTCATCTCTAATTTTAATGAAATGTGCACATAAATGGTTTAAATAAATAATTGAATTAAAATGTGAGATCCATCTTATTGCCGCCCTCAGAACTGTGAAAGCTCTCCGTTATACTACTATTATAAATAATAATAATAATAATAATAATAATAATAATAATAATAATAATAATAATAATAATTATTATTATTATTATTATTATTATTATTATTATATCTACTCACTGAATATGTTTATTTGTTAAAGTTGAAACTCACCCGTGGTGAATAACACGATGGCTTTTAAGCAGCTGTATTCGGCAGAGTCGACATGTAACGCTTTGAGCTTTTCAACTTGCTCCTGGAAAATCCTAATGTGGTCCATAAAGGCGACCACTCTGTCCGCGGACATAGGGGAGGCATGGAGGCCCGCGGCGGCTAGCAGAGGAGCTACATGCAGTGGCATGGAGCATTGGGCTGCGTTGAGGACAAACAACTCGCTCCAGGTGAGCCTGAGCAGAGCTACCTGGTCTGTGATCTGAAGGTCAGGGAAGAAGGGAATATTCCTGGCCCACTCTACAGCGCTAAACAGCATGCGCGCCGCGAGTTCGCAAATGTTCTCGATGCCCATGATGTTGTTGGGCTGCATACACTGACTGCCATAGCGCGACGTGGGGTATGGCTCTGCTCGCAACAGCAGAGAGATATATCCCGATAGGTAGGAATGGCAGTGCAGCGGGTCCCCATTCGTAAGGGCGAACTGGCCGTGGTGCGGCTGCGTGGGTGGCATCCTGCCCCTCTGGACCGCTGCAAAAAGAGAAACTACAGATATTGATGTTTGAAATTCTACACATCAGTGCATGACACGGCATGACACGGCATGACCTCGACTTACTGTTGTTTTAATGTGAAAGCATTTAGACAGATCAAAAAACAGATCAAAACGAAAAATCTAAATACATTTATTCAAAAATAAAACATGCGCGTATTCGCAGTTATAATAACAGCGTTGTTAAGTGATACAATGCACAAATTAATAAGACATTTTGTCTCGTAATATTGAAAGTTCAACCCAAAGTCTATAAGAGTAAAAACAACTCTACAATTTATAATTAAATTACGTATACTCGTAATTACTAAAATACTATCAGATAATCCAGAACACCAGATTTTGGAAAATTAAACAAATAAGGGCACATATGGTAATCCATACCCTAATAGGCCAAAACTAGCCACCGACAACTAAAACTGAACTGACTGCTTAGAAAACAACGAACCAAACATAGGCATATAAGATCAGTCGGCAAACTTTTTTTCTGGCTCCTGTAGGCGGCCTGCAGTCGATCTTGACCTAAAGTGTGTGTTTGTGTGTATGTATGTATGTATGTGTGTGTGTGTGTGTGTGTGTGTGTGTGTGTGTGTGTGTGTGTGTGTGTGTGTGTGTGTGTGTGTTTTTCGGGGGGGGGGGGTGTTGTCTGGCGGATTTTTTAAGCGTGTAGTATGTATTGCAGAAGTATTATTTAAATTGTATTGCTGAACAAATGCAAAATTCTAAAGCATGATTGTATGTTTTGGATTGTAAGTAGGAATGTATGCATATGCAATTGTATGTGGAATGTGTTTTATTTGAGCGTTGCTAGCGCCATGTGGAGCATTCACGAAATCGGCATTCTCTGAAAGCACTGGCTGATTTGTCTGTGGGATTCGGAGGCAAAGCAGAGAAAATGGAACAACATACACTGGTCCCCGACAGACGAAAAAACAACAGAGGTACCGAAAAAGAAAATCTTAATACCTTCCCGTCTCATGCCAACTTTTAGGCATTTTTTGAGGCGACAGTACTGACACTGATTGCGGTGGTGCTGGTCGATGGGACAATTCCGGTTGGCGCGGCACGTGTACGTGAGGTTACGCCGCACGCTGCGCTTGAAGAAGCTTTTGCAGCCTTCGCACGTGAACTGGCCATAGTGCTTGCCACTCGACTTGTCGCCGCACACTACGCACTCGATGTGTTGCTGCTGCTGCTTGTCCGACTGATTTTGAGACGTCTGGTTTGTTGGCGTGGACTGCGCGTTGCTATTTGGCGCTCCTTGAACAGGAGTTTGCGGGGTCGGAGGCGCAACCTGCGAGGCGGTGAGGTTCAGCTGGCCCGGCTGAGGGGTCGCAAGGGTTAGTCCGCCTTGGGCTTGCGATGAGAGGGTGCCCTGCGTCTCGGCCACATCGTCCTGGGAGCCTCTCCACACTACCATTGCCATATCTAATCAGTCAGCAACTTTGTGTAGTCCGTTTTTTTTTCTTGTTTTTTTTTTTTTTTTTTGTTAGCGTGTCGTTGTGTCCCTTGTTCTAAAGCAACACAGCACGATTTTCTGCAGATCGGGCGAATAAAAAAATGCACCCTGTGATTTTATCCCACTGAAACTCGCGTGCCGACGACAAAGCGTAGCCCGCTTTTGGGACTTGGCTGTGGTTAGAACTGGGAAGAAGACGAGCCGAATCGCAGTCCTGCTCTTAGAGGCCACGTCCAGGGGCGACTGCAGTCATCCATCCAGGAAAGCCGTAGAAGATAAAAAAAAAGTGAAAAATAAATACGACGACCAGAGATGAGTAAAAGTCTGTTAGAGAGATTGGGCCGATGGAACTTAACGGCGTTCAGACTCGCGGAAAATAGCAGAGCACGTATAGATTACAGAAACTGGCTAGCGAAATAGCAAGTTCCAGTCTCGAAGTGTTGAAGAAAACTGGACCAAAATATCGCCGTTTCTTCCTTTTTTTCCAGATGAGGTAGTGTTAGTCGCCACAGCGCGCAAAACCAAGCCTCTGTGATCGAGTCAAATATGAAGTCAACTCTCCAGGCGAGCGGCAGCGATAAGGAAACAAAAAAGAGAGCACAACCCCCTGAGCTTCCTTTGCGTGTAGCAGAAATAATGAGAGAATAGAATGGAGAATCAAAGTGATCAAATATGATGAAATAGAGGAGGTTAGGAAGTGTTTGCGATTTGGAGGCGCTGGGCTGGCAGAATGCTTTCTCTCTGATCAGCTCACCGAGCTCTCTATATAGTGAACTTTGACACGACTGCTGCAACTTAGCACACGTTACCATGGAGATGGTTTGCCATATATGGAAAGTGACTGTCTTTGACTGGTCAGAGCTCACGGACCGCCCCCCCTGAACCCGATTGGCTAGTCGGCACTTGTGCTACTTGGTGCTTTGCCAAAGCATGGAAAAGGGGCCGAGGAACGACACGGTCCTAAAGACAGTCTTTTCCAATACAACACAATACAGCACGCATTTCTTTATCATTAATGTGGAATCAATTCAAAGATTGTGATAGTTTAATTTAATGGTTAGCGGCAACATGAGACCGATTGACTAATCATCTAAACATACTGCGCGAAAATAAGATACTGGCAATAGCGATTAAATAAGATATGAACCACGTAATAAATGTTCTTTTCAATCCTATGCTATTACTAATCTACGGCGCAAAGTGAAATCAGTTCCATTAGGCATAACCTCTGATGTTAATGTTCCAGCGCAAAACCATAGCGCTTCCGCTATGATCATATTTACAAATAGTATCTCTATAAAATATGTAGTACGTATTACGTTCATATGTATACAGTTCGGATACTTGTTTAATTTACTTAATGCTTAAACGTGTTCCATTATCAATACTTTTAAAGACAGAAGTCATATTAAATTCACTTTAAGGTACGCTATGCCTTAAAATATACTCATCTATAACAACAATCTAATCTAACTGCAACTCCATAGCATATGTACCATATTTATTTATCAAACAATCGTTTGCATGATGTGTATAAACTTCACACGCGCAAACTCCAAAAGAACTTGCAGGAATTCAGAGATGTGTAAGACTGTCCGGGCCGCATACACTCCATTTGCATCATATATATGAAAAGGATGATGCATGAATGAATGAAATATAAAACTACTGCTATTACACATGAATTATTATTATTATTATTATTATTATTATTATTATTATTATTATTATTATTATTATTGTTGTTGTTATTATTATTAGGGCTGTTGTTCAGCAGCAACCTAAAGTCTTAAAGAAAGTATAGCTGGCGTTTATCATCTTGGTTTTGTTCACTTTCGTGGACTTATGGTTACTCAGCTTCAAATAGCTTATATAGATGATTTAGGTAAAAAAAGAATGTTACACCTGGACGCCTGCCCCAAATATCCTCCTTTCCCACCACCTTGACGATTTATTATATATGAAGACTTAGAATAAGTAGAGCAATATTTATGTTTTTCTCTAATCTACTTCAAAAGTAAAAAATAAATAAACAAGATTTTTAACTTACATACTATACTGGGTTAATGTATTTCACGAATGGTTTCTCTACGTTACGTAGTAGTAATCAAATCAATTCAATTTAATTTAAATAGCGTGGTCCCTATCGCAAAGCAGCTTTGTTATCTGTTTAAGTAAATAAACAGATAACAAACATACGTGTCAAATTCATAAATAAGTCCCTAGAGGTTTATCCCTACTAAGCAAACCTGGTGTAGCAAGAAAAACTATGAGATGGTATACATGATATACATATATGAGCAAGAAACCTTGAGACGAATCAGGCTCAACGGACCAAAAGGAACCATGTTTTGTGTGAACGGTGAGGGTGAATGTCTTGCATTTCGCTGCTCAGGTTGTATAAGCCATATCAACTTCTAAAAAGCCAATCGTGTTTGAAGGTTACTTTGTGTATCTCTAGGGGCTGTCAGCCACGGATCCACTGCAAAATTTACAGCTCTAAATAAGAGCATATGCCGCCATTGAGGAAGAAACGCTGAAAACTGGGTGTATGACAGTATCTGGGTGCCCCCTAGCGTATGGATTATTTTCGCTTCAAAATACTCTCTTAAACCTGCAGGAGACATCTTACGTAGAAAACGGCGTCTCCGGCTGTTCGTCTCTCGCTAAAGCCAATAGCGACGTGCGCTCTTTTTAAATCTGATTAACGCTGAAACTCGTTTCTAATTAAAACAGACGGCGTCTCTGCGTGCGTGCGTTCATCTTTTACCTTCTTACATGCAAAAGAAGCGGAATGTTCTGTTTTTTTAAGTCAGATTTCTTTAAGCAAGCTCTGCATTGAACGAAACAGAAGTCCTAACGCAAAACGGACACGAAGAAAAAATAAAACGCAGGAAAACACCGATACATTTTGGAATTTACTGAAAGTCTTTTTTGGTGAGTGTTGCTATTATGTATGGTGAGATGGAAATGCATGCCCCCGTTGTTTTCTTTTCTTATACAAGCGAATGTCAAAAGAAGATGTATTTCTGCTACAGGCGCCACACACAATGACGAGAAATAAGCGGAAAATCGTAACAATAAAGATTTTTAATTAAACAAAGAATTCTCAGCTCAATCTTTATGTAACATTTCGTGACATGATACATAGTGCAATTATGATACGTACTGTATGCCATTGATTTCGTTTTTCTGTAATGACACCAGCAATTACTGGAAAGTAACTGCAATTTTAATCCGACACTAATTCGTTTCCTGTAAATACTAGATAGCCTCGATGCAAAACCAGAGAGCGTTATAAACATGCATAGTCTCTGAAACATACCCAGAGCATATGATGTAGATTCGTCCTCCCCGTAGTGCATCCTCTCCTAGAGAAAATGTATTTAGTCTTCTCTTCTTCTTTGTGTTTCTCGGTGTATTTGGTGGGGCAGTGTTCCCTTTCCCACAAACGGGGTAATTCAGAAGAAAATTAGGTTCCTCTGTTTATTGAAATTATTCAAAAAGCTTCAGGAGGTGAAACAACAAAAAGAACAAAATATAAGAGCGTCGTACATGTTCAGGCAAACTTTTCTATGACACTTTAACTTTGTTAGCTTGTTATTTAATAGTCAGCTACGAATGGGGTTGTATTTATAGACAGTGATCTATAAGTGTTTAGAAAAAAAACGACTAGATAGTCTTTTTCGTGTTTTTCTTTTGTACAGACGGTAGAACGCCACTTGCTTTGTGTAGGTTGAGGGACTGTGGAAGGGAGGGGGAGACGCAGTCAGGAGAGACACCTGTCTGTTTATGTGGACCTTCTCTCTATGTATGGCCAAGTTTAACTAGACCAGACTAAACTTTAACACACCAGATTAGCTGCTTTAAGCACTCTGGACGGAACACGATCGGTAAACAAGTATTCAAATATTGTAAGCATTGTAGACGTTTATTGAAGACCTTCTAAATGTGATTTTCGGGACACAGCAGTAAATGAGAAAGCCGCGACCCGATTCGTGCGAGCACATTTAAAACCGCGTAAACCTCACTTAATCGGTGATCCTCACCCGCAGAAAGCACACTTCCTGTAAACCGGTATTGATTAGGACGGGACCCAAAGACGGTTCTACACTACATATTTACTGATCACACAAATAGCGGGAGGTTTGTAACGATTTTGCGATGAGCACCGGGAAGTCAGTGAAGCCCTTTATGACTAGAGTGGAGGACACACAGAATCGTAGAAAGGGCGTGCTTATGTGTGTGCGTGCGTGCGTGCGGGTGTGTGCGCGTGCGGGTTTGTGTGTGTGTGTGTGTGTGTGTGTGTGTTGGGGGGGGGGTTGTCCTCGCTCTGGTTGGAGTGAGTAAACGGGAATCAATATGCATTGAAGGAGAGTCTTAATCGCTCTCTCGAGGACAGCGAGCTATGGAAGTACACGTGTAGCCTGTTATTTTAAAACAAGCTACATACTTTTCTTACTTTAAACAAATTAAGCAAGATAACACATTCTGTATTAACGCATGGAGAGAATCTGATTCCGACAGCGTGCATGTTTTTTTTTATTTTTATTTATTTATTTATTTATTTATTTATTTATTTATTTATTTTTTATACATTCTATCACGTTTCCTAAAATTGCACCTAGTTGTATACTGCTAATATAACCGTCCTTCCGTTCTGGGGGAGCTGGGTAGCTACTGGGCGAAGGTTTAAGACTTGTAAGGTTTACCTGCATATTATCTTTTTGCTCTTCTGAGTACCTTTGACTTGGAGATAGAGACATTGTGACCTGCGGGTCAGTGAAAGCCCAACCTAATTAACTCCGTGTGGAGCGAAGGTTAACCAGGCTAATCTAAATGAAGAGGTTGATTAAGTAAGATGACACAAAATCACAAAAAAGCGAATTACAGTCTAGCCGCCAAAATGGTGTAGCACGCGTGTCTCTAGCCACGAAAATATAAGCAGCAGCCTCAAATCTGTCTTTTACTGGGTATCAAGCTTTCATGCTAAGCAAACCACAGTCATTTTATGTTGCATAATTATTGAATCTTTTAAAATAAACAAATAGCATAAAACTGTTGCTTATTTCTTTTGTAGCATTTGTTAACACATCTTTGCAGCACTATGACTGGTCCAACTTTATAAATATATACAATTTAAAACCTAAATTAAAGCTGAATTCAAAATCTGAACGTAAGTAATTATATATATATATATATATATATATATATATATATATATATATATATATATATATAGATATATATATATATATATATATATGTGTGTGTGTGTGTGTGTGTGTGTGTGTGTGTGTGCGTAAGAATCTCAGCATTTTTTTTTACTTGCATTCAGATATTAAATTTAAATAGCTTTAAATTCAGTTTTAAATTAGGCAGCTCAATTTAATATCTGAATGCATGTTTAAAAAATGCTGAAATTCTTACATACAGCCTTAAAAGAAGTGTTATTATTGTTTTTAAATATGCACATAGAAAAATGTGAAAAAAAACCCCAAACAATTCAAACATAAAACAGGATTTCATTGAGTGTAATTATTTAAACATCTAAGATTATACTTATATATAAATTAATTGTTTATTATTTTCTATTTGAGAATTTAAAAGTTCAATATGTCATCATTTTGTGTTTAAATAAAAACAAACAAACAAACAAACAAACAAACACAAAAAGTCAGTTGCTTTGGGAATTTAAATGATTTTCTCATTGTTAAAAAAAAAAAAAAATCAACAGTATATTCCTTTCTTGGACATGATGCACAAAAACAGTTCATTGAAATCATATTGCTTGTAATTTATTATTCAATTCAATTCAATTCAATTAATTTTTATTTGTATAGCGCTTTTAACAATGAACATTGTCTCAAAGCAGCTTTACACAGATAATGTGGTGATCAAATGTAAATATGTTCTTTATAAGTATGTTTGTCCCTGATGAGCAACTGTGGCAAGGAAAAACTCCCCGAGATGGCATAAGGAAGAAACCTTGAGAGGAACCAGACTCAAGAGGGAACCCATCCTCATCTGGGTTGCACCAAATGTCCATTTGAAGCATATATACAAAGTTGCAGGGTGCAGTGATGATGATCAGAAGCAAACTGCACTCCCGAGTCAGTGCAGCAGACCGCCGACACCAACTACAGTCCAATCCATCCTCAAAGCACCCGTTCTACTCCGGAATTACATGGAACCACCCAAGGTGTTGAGGAGAGACCGTCCCAAGCTGCACAGAAGTGTGAAGATCCGCGGAGGGGAGAGGGGCAGGAACAGTGGTCACTGGAGCCTCAGGAGCATGTTTAACTCGACCGAGAGAGAGAGAGAGAGGGTGACAGGAAGGGAAGGATATGGATTATTAAGTGTCCCTATTGGTGTATGAAAGTTGATGTCACTGTGCAGTTTGGACTCCGGCAAGACTCACTATGGCAGCATAGCTAAAAGGGAGAACCAGAAGGTAACACAGACATGAGGGATCTCTGGGATAAGAGACGACCCACCACACCACCGTCAACAAACCCGAGTGAACGTGTGAATGTGAGGGGACGACAGCATACAAATATACCAGTTCACCAAACACTCTATATCCATGTTTCCTCCAGATCTGCACCTTTACCTAAGAAAAATCTACTGATTAAAGACTTGACTAAATAAATAAGTTTTCAGCCTCGACTTGAACACTGAGACTGTGTCTGAGTCCCGAACACTGATTGGAAGGCTGTTCCATAACTGTGGGGCTTTATAAGAGAAAGATCTGCCCCCTGCTGTAGTCTTCATTATTTGAGGAACCAAAAGATAGCCAGCACCTTTTGATCTAAGTAGGCGTGGAGGATCATACTGGTACAAAAGTTCACTCAGATACTGCGGTGCGAGACCGTTAAGTGCTTTATATGTCAGTAGTAGTATCTTATAATCAATGCGAGATTTGATTGGGAGCCAGTGTAGACTGATTAAAACAGGGGTGATGTGGTCGTATTTCCTAGATCTGGTGAGGACTCTTGCTGCTGCATTCTGGACTAACTGAAGCTTATTTATGCACTTACTCGCACACCCAGACAGTAAAGCGTTACAGTAGTCTAATCTAGAAGTAACAAAAGCATGAACT
This sequence comes from Silurus lanzhouensis, assembly GCA_039877035.1. Classification (NCBI taxonomy): domain Eukaryota; kingdom Metazoa; phylum Chordata; class Actinopteri; order Siluriformes; family Siluridae; genus Silurus; species Silurus lanzhouensis. The sequence continues at coordinate 4,856,802 of JBCEWE010002369.1, read as the reverse complement.
AGTTTTTCTGCATCCTGTAACGACATCATAGTTCTAATTTTAGCAATATTTCTAAGGTGGAAGAAGGCGATCCTGGTAATATTATTCACGTGAGACTCAAAGGAAAGACTCGGGTCAATAATCACACCAAGGTCTTTGACAGCCGTACATGCTGAAACAGAAACACCATCCAGAGATGCTACGTAATCAGAAAGTTTGCTTCTAGCTGCATGTGGTCCTAGTAAAAGTACTTCCGTCTTATCTGAGTTGAGCTGAAGAAAATTATTAAGCATCCACTGTCTAATGTCCTTTACACACTCCTCAACACTGTTTAGCTGATCTCTCTCATCTGGCTTTGCTGAAATATACAGCTGTGTGTCATCAGCATAGCAATGGAAGCGAATCCCATGTTTATGAATGATTTCACCAAGAGGCAGCATATATAAGGAGAAAAGCAGTGGGCCTAAGACAGATCCTTGAGGAACACCAAACTTTACCTCATAGAGTGTGGAGAACTCACCATTTACATCCACAAACTGATAGCGATCAGTCAAATAAGACCTAAGCCAAGAGAGAGCTGTTCCTTTTATTCCTACAACGTTCTCAATTCTAGCAAGCAGTATAGTGTGATCAATGGTGTCAAAAGCTGCACTAAGGTCGAGCAAAACAAGTAAGGAGACAAAACCCTGATCGGAGGCCAATAACAGGTCATTTACCACCTTAACTAGCGCCGTCTCTGTGCTATGATGAGGCCAAAATCCTGACTGATACATTTCAAAAATGTTATTCGTAAGTAGGTGTGAGCATAACTGCTGTGCTACAACCTTTTCTAAAATTTTGGATATAAAGGGGAGATTTGATATCGGTCTGTAGTTGGACAACTGACATGGGTCAAGGTCAGGTTTCTTAATAAGGGGGTGGATAACTGCCAGTTTGAAGGATTTAGGTACATAACCAGTGCTAATGGAAGAGTTAATTATTTTTAAAACTGGTTTGATTACCTCTGGAGTTATCTGTTTAAAGAAACTAGTGGGCAGGGGATCGAGAATACAGGTTGATGATTTTGATGAGGAAATTAATGAGATTAAGTCATTCTCATGAATAGGAGTGAAGCTTTGTAGTTGATTGTCCGTTATAATTACACTGCTGTCTACAGGGTTACTTGTAAAATAATTTGAATTTATATTAACCGTCTGGATTTCTTGCCTGATGTTTTCAATTTTATTATTAAAAAAGTTCATGAAATCATCACTACCTATTGGTGGTGTGCATGTGAGTGCAGTGCTTTTATTCCCTGTTAATTTTGCTACCGTGCTGAATAAAAATCTAGGATTATGCTTGTTATTTTCTATGAGGGTGGAGAAATATGCTGATCTAGCAGCACTAAGAGATTTTCTATAATTTAGGAGGCTCTCCTTCCATGCTATTTGAAATAATGTTAATTTTGTTTGACGCCATTTACGTTCTAATTTTCGAGTGGTCTGTTTTAAGGTGCGTGTATGATCAGTATACCACTGTGCTAATTTTTTTCCCTGATCATTTTGGTCTTAAGGGGAGCTACATCATCTAGAGTGTAACGTAACGTTGTTTCTAGATGTTCAGTGGCCCAGTCGAGCTCTGCGGGGTCTGACAGAGATCTATCTAATATCGTAATTTCGGGAAGATTATTAATAAAACGCGCTGCTGTAGCTGACGTGAAAGTACGCTTAACACGGTAACGTGGTGAGGTAGAAATGCAATGACTTAGGCAAATTTTAAACGAGATTAGATAATGGTCTGAAATAGCTTCAGACTGTGGAATTATGACTACGTTTTTTATTTTTAATCCAAATGTTAACAACAAATCGAGAGTGTGTCCGCCACTATGAGTGGGTCCTATAACATTCTGATTAATTCCAACTGAATCTAGTATGGACACAACTGCTGCTCTTAAGGAGTCTTCCTGATTATCAAAATGAATATTAAAGTCACCAACAATTAATGCTTTATCTAAAGAAGTAGCTAAATTTGTAATGAAATCTGCAAATTCTATCAGAAAATCAGAGTAGGGCCCTGGGGGTCTATAAATAATAATTAGAGGAATTAACTGGCTTGACCTGCTTTCGGACACTGAATATTTTATGTTGGTGTAAAGAACTTCAAATGTTTTACATTTGTATTTAGTCTTTTGTGTGACGTTTAGATTATTATTATTATATATAGCTGCTACTCCACCTCCTCTGCCATTTAGACGGGGTTGGTGTATGTAACTATACCCAGGAGGACTCGCCTCATTTAATGCTACATATTCATTCGATTTAATCCACGTTTCTGTCAAACACATTATATTAAACTCCTGGTCGGTAATAATTTCGTTTATAGTAAGTGCTTTTGGCGTGAGAGATCTAATATTCAACAATCCTATCTTTAGATCAGAGGTGCTGGCTGTGCGTTCAGTCCTATTTAATTTAATGTTAATCAGGTTACTAAAACAGACTTTCTGATAATTCCTATATTTTGGTTTTGCTCGGGGGACAGACACAGTCTCAATATGGTGGATCCTGAGTGACGACTCTGTGCAGCTAGCAGACGGTCGGTTTAGCCTGTCTGTCTGCTCCCTGGCCTTGGCTCTAGACAGTCACTTGTTAACTAGTGCTGTTCTGAGACTATGACCTATACTACAAGAAATGAGAGCAGCACCTTCCCGGGTGGGATGGACACCGTCCCGCCCTAACAGGCCAGCCTTGCCCTCAAAAATGCTCCAATTATTAATGAAGCCCACATTGTTTTTGGAGCACCACTCGGACATCCAGCAGTTCAGCGACCATAACCTGCTGTAGGCTACATCGCCACGTCGCATTGGGATGGGCCAGAGCATACTACAGCATCGGACATTGCCTTCGCTAATTTACACACCTCTATAACATTACTCTTCGTAACCTCTGACTGTCGAAGGCGTATATCATTAGCTCCTGTGTGAAAAACTATCTTAGAGAACCTGTGCTTTCCTAAGAATCTAAGCTGACCTGCTATGTCCGGCGCCCTGGCTCCCGGTATACACATAACCTGTGCTGCTGGTGCCCCTAAAGGTCTAGCTAATTTCACGTGCCTCAGAATAGAGTCTCCTAAAACCAGAGCTCTTTCAGGTTTCTCAGCGGGTGCTTCACTGAGGAGAGCAAACCTGTTGGACACGCGAAGCGGAGAGGAATGGTGCTCCCGCGGGCGAGCCTTAGCGTTAGCTTTGGCTTTGCGAGTATGCCGCCGAGTCGTCACCCATTCGCCCCGCTGCGAGGGCTCTAATGCCGGAGTCGGGGGAATAGTACCTTCACCTAGGGCATCCAGACTTTCCCCTGCAGAACCTGGACTGCTCTCACACTCACTACTTCTCTCTAGACTCTGGATGCGCTCCTCTAATGCTAAGATCTTCTCCGTCAAAGAGCAAACTAGCTTACACTTCTCACAGATAAAATTATCGCTAACAACGGAGAGAGACTGACTAAACATGTCACACTTCACACACTGAGTGAACTGGATGTTCGCCATAATAGAGAAATGACGTACCTTAATGTGGTTACTGTAGTGCGTGTTCGTGGTTCTGGTAAATGTCCTCCACTCACTGCTTTCAAACCCTCAGACAGGGAAAAAAGTGCTCTTCCGACAGCAAAAATAGTCGAGACGGAGAGTGAAGGATGCAGGATATCAAAACGATATTTTGATATTTTAAAGTGAGAAAAAACGAACTATAAAAAATTTAAAAAACGCCGATACAAACACAATTCCCGGTGAACAGTTCAACAACAGGAAACAGGAACTATCTTCTAGCTCTCAGTAAAGAGCAGCTACAAAGGGTAATCCTGCCTCTGGTTAAGTTTATTATTTTTGATATTTGTGATAATCATCATTTGAACAGTGTACAGTTTTAAAACAATTTTAAATAAAATACATGCTTGGTTAAATAATATATAAACAGTGGTGGGCAGTCAGGGCCAGCAAAGTCTTGTCTGCTGGCTTAAACAATATCAGAAGCACTGACCTACATTTACAACATAAATTCTAATATTTGTTCCATGAAATTGTATTAATTTATTCCCAACAGTTTATTCTCTTCATTTCGTAGCGTTTCTCTTGGCTGCACTTCTTCCAGTACTTGTATGAGGAAGTTTTTTGTCCAATCAGATTTCAGCCTCTATGTGCTGCTGTGTCAATCTTATCTGCAGAGGACCTTCAAAGTCAGTACTGCTGGTCTTTTTACCTTAGTCTCTATAAGAAATTCATCTGTTTCTTTGACCAATCAGATTTCAAATTCTTCTTCTTAGACTTTTTTATGCCAACGGAGGAGGAGAAATTCATTAGGTCTCGGACATACGTAAAAATAAATTTCCCAGAAAAGCTAGAAATCGTGAGGAGAGTTCGGCCAACCCCAAAGCTAGCTAACTTGTTTTAGCCCGGGAAAGGGTTTGTTTGCCACTTAGAGACCAGTGAATATGAGTGGTACCACTGGCTTACAACCTCCGAGGAGAGGTGCAAATTATGAGTATTCATCTCTGGTGAGTAGGTTGTATTTAATTAAAATTTGTAGGTTTTTGTCATGTTATTAAACAAATATTGATTCTGAGCTGCTTCAGATGATGTAGGTGGCACAGATGTGGTTGTGGTGTAGAGGTTGTGGAGCTTGCTTCAGTAAAATGGTATTCACCCTCCATATGCAAATTTTCTCTCTCTCTGTAATGTGTTGTTATATTGCGTTTTTGTATAGTATTGATGGTTTTTACGATTCCAACATTACAGTGGTGGTATTAAGAGGTGGATTAAGTCAGGTAAGTCGCCACTGAAGGCCTAGGTACCAAATACATGGCCTGCCACTGTATATAAAATAATATTTTATGATATATAATAAAAATAGAATAAATCAAATTAATGCAATACACTTTTATTACATTGATTAAACTGAGTAATTAATTAAATCGTTACAAATTAAATAGATTAAATAAAATTATATAAATGGAAAAAAAATTATTAATCAGTTTACCTTTGGGTAATACAGATGTATATTGTGTGTGTTTTATATTTAATATGTAATTCTCTAAAGATATGATCTAGTTAACCGATTCATCATACTTTAACGACTGTCTTCATTCCTTCCATCCTTAATTCATTCACTCCCTTAATATGCAAAATTGTCAGGATCTTCTCTTTTTAAAAGAAATTCTTGAAGCTGGACTTAAAGTGCTGAATAATCCATAGACCTAGCGTTTGTGGCTAGCAGCTAACGTTAGCGCTATGGATTCAAGTCTTTTTATTTCACTGCAAGTTGTTTTCTGCATTTTAATTAATAATTATAATTATAATTATGTTTGTAATAAATAAAAAATCCTAAAACTTGAGTCCATAGCGCTAGCATTAGCTGCTAGCCACTTCTTAGTTAGCATCTAATGCTAGCACTGTTGATTCTTTAGCGCTTTCATACATGCTTAAAACAATTCTTATATCCGCAATGGAGTGAGTAGGGATGTAAAAAGGATTGACCAAAGGCCCTGTACCGAAACAATTTCGGTACAAATACATGTGCCCTTAAACCCCTAAGGAGAGTGAATTGCTGATAATTGAACCACCTTTTTCAGTGTGTTGTATTTGCTTATCCTGACTGGTAGAGGAGCTAAAAACAGAAATGTGGTATGCTTAAAATTGAAGAAGATGAGCGCATAAATAACAATGGCAAGCTATTTAGTGGTGAATTACCACCTGTGCTTTTTCTGTTGCATAGCATACTTTGTACTGAAATCAAAGCTAAAAAGAGAATACATATGCACCTGAAACTCCCTCCCCGGCCTTCACCATCAAACTGTTGATAACAGACTGAAATAAGATTTTGATGATTTTGTATGTTTGTTTAATCCCATCATGTGTACTGGATGTTGCAGGTTGTTTTTGGTAGGCAATAAAAAAATAGATCATAAGCATGCCATTTATGTATTGACAATTGATTAATTGATAATTTTACTATCATGTATGTATTGAGCCTGTGTTTGTGAATTAAAACATTTTAATTAAATCAAATGTACATTGATAGTATTAATTAATTAATGGATTTAATTATTTTATTATTAGTTGACTTGTGCTTTTTTGCATTTTAAAATAAACTGATGTTAGTTATTTATAAAGTTTCAGGAACAATTAAACTCAGTTAAGTATACTTTCTGTGTTCTGTGTTAGATGTGTATACGTCAGGGTCTGAGATTGAAAGACTGCTTTTGATTCTGTCAAAGGCAAACATTTCAATCAAATGTTTTTTTGTGGGAATTATAGGGATTCAATAGTATATAAACACGGAAGAGTTTTTGCGAGCAGGTAGTTTGATATTAATGCAGTAATGAATTGTATTCCTTTTCTCCTAAATGTACATTAATATATTAGAAAACACTAGAATTGATTAAGTCAAGAAGAAGTCAAGTCAAGAAGCTGTTATTGTCATTTTAACAATATATAGCTGACACAGGACCCTGTGGGACAGATATACAAAACACAAAATAGTGCCGCCAGTAAACCTACTGTATGTTATACAGTACAGTGTGTGAACAGTACAAAAGAGAACTGTATATAAGAGTGTACTTGTAATAAACACACAATGTAAATATTAAATTTTGTGCAAAACAGCAACAGCAGCAGTCAATTATATGTGCAAAAACAGCATATAAACAGTTATTTAGTTATAATAAAACAATAATACAAAATGAGTGGTACTGTAGACATGAATGTGTGTGAATTGAAATGAGTATGAGAGTGTGTTTGAGTTCAGATTTGTTGCAGCTAAGTAACACACAGTTGAGTGAGTGTGTGTGTGTGTGTGTGTGTGTGTGTGTGTGTGTGTGTGTGTGTGTGTGTGTGTGTGTGTGAGAGAGAGTTTTTTTACACTTCAGTTCTGTGTGTAGAGGAGCCTGATGGCTTGAGGGAAAAAACTGTTGCACAGTTTGGATGTGAGGGCCGAAATGCTTCAAAACCTCTTTCCTGATGGTAGGAGAGTGAAGAGTGTGTGTGAGCCGTGTGTGGGGTTGTCCACAATGTTGTTGGCTTTTTTGTAAATGTCCGTGTTAGAGAGAAGAGATACTCAGATAATCTTCTCAGTTGTCCTCACTATCCTCTGTAGGGTCTTGCGATCTGCGATGGTGCAGTTCCCAAACCAGGCAGTGATGCAGTTGCTCAGGTTTCTCTCAATGGTCTATCTTTAGAACGTGGTCAGGATGGGGGGAGGAATATGGACTTTTCTGCACTTTCTCAGTAAGTAGAGATGCTGCTGGGCTTTTTGGTAATGGAGCTTGTGTTGAGTGACCAGGTAAGGTTCTCCACCAGATGAACATCAAGGAATCTTGACGATCACAGAGGATTCATGGAAGATCAGTAAAGAATGGCCCTTCTGTCAACAACCATTTCTTTAGTTTTGTTAACGTTCAGAAACATAGATATTGATCTAATTATCTGAAGTAATGCATAGTGTCAGAATAGACCTAAATATAAAAGTTTTGCTAATAAGAAATAAATAAAATAATTATTTCCCTTCTGCAGTCATGTTCCATCACAATCTGCATGTTGTGTTGCAAGGTTTTAAATGCATGTGGGTTAAAGTCTGTGCAGTGATACATCATCGACACAGGAATGTGAAGTATTCAATAACAACAACAATTAATAAATAATATAGGAAATATACAAAATACAAATATATCCAACTTAATGTTGTTACATTGATGTTTAGTAATCTGCAGTGTTGTTGTGTAGGACCACATATTGTACTCTTCTGTAACACAAGGAAAAATAAATATTTCATCCATAAAATTAACAAGGTTAAATAATAATTTACTCACAATAACAACAATTATAGTTAAATTAAGAGACCTTTCTTGTTGCTGTGCTCAGTCTTGCCATGGTGAGTGACCTGTCTTCCAAAACCTCACCTTAATAACAGAGTTTGCCCTGACTGTGTACAAGTATACAAACTGTGCAAGTCTAAGAAATGATGCTGGTTTAAAACCAATGGGTTATCACACCAAATATTGATTTGAGTTCTGTTTTTCTTCTGTTTGTTTATATTGCATTTTGTAAAAAAGATACAAATAAACAATTAAAATATATATTTAAAAATAATTCTTACTTTACAGCATTTCTACACACCTGCCTAAAACCTGCACAGAAATCTTTCTCTCTCTCTCTCTCTCTCTCTCTCTCTCTCTCTCTCTCTCTCTCTTTCATTCTCTAGCAGGTGTACATGTGTTCCTGTTAAAATGGGCAATGAATGCAATTTTCATTCATTTAGTTTCCTAATGTGGATCGAATTCTTGACCTTTGAATTAAACATGAAATGTGTACAATAAAAGTGCACATTTAAATGTAATCACAGTGTCGTCACAGGAGAGAAAGACAGAGAGATTGATTCACTGTATAATACTAAAAGATTGTGAAAACAATAGTGTAAGCAGAGTACCAGATTGGTCTTTGCCGATAGCATTTGTTGTATACTCTAAGTTAAGAGTATACATATATTTCTTAAACTCAAAACAAGTGCATGAAAAGTGTAGCCTAGACAAGGACTATTTCACAATGTGGGATAAATATATGTTTAACATAGTATTATAAATAGGTACGGAATGAACTGCTTGCACATTATTGACATCCCTTTTGAGTCTGGTTTTTCCTAATGCCATCTCATGGAGTTTTTTCCTGCCACAGAATATGGCATTTAAGAATGCTGAGGATGAAGCCACCAGGAGGGAGGAAAAGAGGAAGGCCAAGGAGGAAGTTTATAGATGTGGTGAGGGAGGACATGCAGGTAGTTGTTTTGAAAGAGGCAGGTGTAGAAGACAGTGGGTATGGAGACGGATGATCCGCTGTGGCGACCCCTAATGGTAAAAGCCAAAAGAAGAAGACAAAGTAGATTTGTCAGAAACCGATGGATGTGTATGACAGATATTGATAGAGTACAGATTAGAGTAATTCAATGTGATTTGTCCTTTATGTGTCTGTGTCCAGTATAATGTGACATTAAGTGACACTGTGCTGTGCAAGTCCAGAGTTAAAGTGACTGTCCAGAGTTACAGTGTCATATAAACATGGCAAAAATAATTGTGCAGAAATAATTGTGCACTGAAGGAAAAAAAGAGACGGAGACAGAAGTCCAGGTACTAGTTACTGGGTGTTTCCTGGTTTAAACTCCGAATGGCCTATGGGAAGAAGCTCCTCCTCATTCTCTCTGTGTTTGCTTTCAAGGAGCAGAAGCACTGTTGATGTCCTGTAGGTCAAGAAGCTTGGTGCAGATGGTATATTAAGCTGAGAGCACCACCTTCTGTATGGCTCGTCTGTCCTGCATGGTGCGGTTCCCGAACCAGAAAGTGATGCTACCCATCAGGATGCTCTCAATGGTGCAAGTGTAAAAAGTCCTTATCACCTGGGAGGGTAGTGTAAAGTCTCTTAGGCATCTCAGATGGTACAGATGCTGCCGGGCCTTATTCACCAAGTTATGATGTGACAGGACCAAAACAGGTCCTGTGTGATGTGAATGGGTGTCCCATTAGTTAATTAGTTCACAGGTGTTGTGTTTCCATGCTGATTAGTATATTTGTATAAATACAACTTTGATCATTGTAGAATTGCAAAGTATCCTGAGGGAGAACAAAGGACGCGACCCGTACCGGCGTCCGCGTGGGCCGAAGCTCCAACAACGACGAGACGGCCTACCTACAGGAGGTTAAAAACCTGGAGAGATGGTGCCAGGAGAACAACCTTCTCCTGAATGTCAGCAAGACTAAGGAGTTGATCGTGGACAGCACAAAGCGGGAGCGGTCATACCAACCGCTAAACATCTGTGGGACTCCAGTGGAAAGAGTGGACAGTTTCCGGTACTTGGGTGTTCACATCACACAGGACCTGTCTTGGTCCTGTCACATCAACACCCTGGTGAAGAAGGCCCAGCAGCGTCTGTACCATCTGAGACGCTTAAGAGACTTTAAACTACCCTCTCAGGTGCTTAAAACTTTTTACACCTGCACCATTGAGAGCGTTCTGTTGGGTAGCATCACTTCCTGGTTTGGGAACAGCACCATGCAGGACAGGCGAGCCCTCCAGAGGGTGGTGCGTTCAGCTGAACGCACCATCCACACCGAGCTCCCTGACCTGCAGGACATCTACAGCACGCGGTGCAGGAGCAGAGCCAGGAAAATTGTGAAGGACCTCAGCCATCCCAACAATGGACTCTTTTCTCTGCTGCGTTCGGGGAAACGCTTCCGCTCCCTGAAAGCGAACACAGAGAGAATGAGGAGGAGCTTCTTCCTGCAGGCCATTCGGAGTTTAAACCAGGAAACACACAGGATCTAAAAACTGGTCCACTCTCTCCATCATCACCCTTTTTCCCCTGCACAAATCACACTTTTCGTGCTACGGCACATTATACACTGGACCTGCACAGCACAGTGCACTTTACATTTCATATTTTTTTCATATTTATTTCATATTTTTTTACCACACAATTCCGCACAAGGACACTTTAAACCACACCTTACTGCACACGGACACTCATGGACACTTTACACCACACCAGACCGCACACTGACACTTTATGGACAATCAAAACCATGCCTAACTTGTTTACTGTATGTATATATGTATGTGTGTATATATATATATATATATATATATATATATATATATATATCTTTATATCCTTATTTATCTGCCTTCTTTTCTGTTATTATATTTTTCTTTTAAATTTTGTTATTATATTTATAATTTTTATTCTCTTTTTCACCCCATTTTATTCCCTCATGCCGGACCGTCGTTAAAAGCATTTTACTGCATGTCATACCCTGTATGTATGTGTATGTGACAAATAAAATTTTATTTGATTTTGATTTGATTTATCACAGATAACATGGTGATAAATATGTAGCGCCCCCTGCTCTACTTAGTTGTGTCAAGTCTAAGCTCTTTAGGGTGGGGCGACGGGTTCAATAACTTGGGGTCTCTCGACTATAGAAATTAGAATACTCTGATACCTAAACTCTAAAATACACAATAAAGAAACAGTCGTAAAAAAACAGTTTTGTATTTATTTCTTTTTTGCTATATAAAATATATTGAGATATGAATTATAGAATATTTATATTTATGTATTTAAGTAATTAAGTTGACATATGTATAATAATATATGTGTGAATAACAATAGTCAATAGGAATTATAACAGAATGAATTAGTGTCCAATCCACTTACTGAATAAACAATGTAAACAGTTCAAATACTTCACTTGGGTAATACACAAATACCCAGCAAGGAATATGCACTCAAAGGAAAATCCTTAAACACCCTTACTATTTACTATTTCTGTACCAGTGCAACTGCAACTCTAAACCACCACTTGTATAACACAAAGTGTAAACCTCAACGTACAATATTAGTGGGCCCACTCACAAAAGCAAACACTCACTCACACAACCCCCCCGATGCAGGCCTGCGTCGTTGCTTTAGTGCATTGTGGCCTTTGAAACTTTTAAAACTGGCCTCTTCACTCAAATGAGCCAAAACAAACCCAATAACAGGTACCTGTGCTCCGGTGATCACTCACAGTCTAAGCAGAGACATTACACACAATCCTCTGCTAATAGTGCTACGTTTTCCGTGATCCAAGGCAACCAAACAGTCTTGATGAATGCTTTCTCCACCGAGTGCTTTTCACTCACCCGATCACAACCTGAACTCAAACTAATCTCTCGTAGTGTCCAACTCAAAGTAGCGCAACACCACGGTAATACGTTGAATGCAATATATCGGTCCCGTAACGTTACGTAGAGGCACTCCGTATCAACACAATGGGTAGTTTGTACTCGAAGGCCAAAAAGTCTCACCAACAGTCGATAAGACAAATACCAGTCTGTTAACACATCTCCTGGGTTAACATTTATGCATAAACAAACAATCAAAACACTTTTACAAAGAAAACAAAACCAATATAACACGCGTTTAGCGGTTATTTATAACTGTTTACCCCGCACAAGCGTTTCTTCTTCCGAACTCTCTCGAGCGCGACTCATCTCTATCTTTCTCTCATTTAATTGACTCATTACCCACCAATCACATTACACTCTCATATGCATGGGTGGGTATAAAATAATGAACATCCAATCACAAAAAAAATAATAAAACTAGGTAGTAACCAGCACATGTCTTCCAGGTGCATTTAAACCAAACTTTAGCGAATACAAGGGGTTTCCTAACTCTTTCGCCGCCATTGATGAGCTAAAGGGATACACACTCATTTTTCAGCTCACAAAAAATTTTTTAATCTCTTTAAACACAACACAGTTTAATGGGTAGTGTACTTAAACCTTATTATAAATCAAACCATTTCAGCCACAAATATCTGAATAGGGCAGTTATTTAAAAGAAGCTTTTAAATAAGTATGACTATAGCTTTTATATGCACATATGTTTAGTCAAAGAAACATAACTAGTAAGAGGGTTACAAAAATAAATAAGCTGTTCTTAATAAGAGTCTGTCTCTGATGAACAAGCCGGTGGCAAATGTTTATCACCACATTATCTGTGTAACGCTGCTTTGAGACAATGTTCATTATTAAAAGTGCTATACAATTAAAAATTTATTGAATTTAATTGAATTGAGAGGGGCAGGAACAGTGGTCACTGGTACCACAGGAGCATGTTAACTCAACCGAGAGAGAGAAGAGGGGTGACATGGAAAGAAAGATATAGATTATTAAGTATCCTTATTGTTGTATAAAAGTTAAGGACACTGTGCAGTTGGGGACTCCGGCAAAACTAGCTATGTTAACTAAAGGGGGTAAGAAAAAGCCCACCACATAACCATCAACAAACCTGAGTGAACGTGTGAGAGTGAGGGAAGGACAGCATACAAATATCCCAGTTCACTGAACCCTTTATATACATGATCCCTCCTGACCTGCTTTCTAAATTTAACAATATTTCTAAGGTGAAAGAAGGCGATCCTGGTAATGTTATTCACATGAGCGTCAAAGTAAAGACTAGGGTCAATAATCACACCAAGGTCTTTGACTGCTGTATACATTAAGACAGAAAAAACATCCAGAGATGCTACATAATCTGAGTCTACTTCTAGCTGCATGTGGTCCTCGGAAAAGTGCTTCCAAGTGCTTATCCGAGTTGAGCAGAAGGAAGTTATTAAGCATCCACTGTCTAATGTCCTTTACACACTTCTCAACATTTTTAAGCTGATCTCTCTTATCTGGCTTTGCTGAAATATACAGCTGTGTATTATCAGCATAGAAATGGAAGCTAATACCATGTTTATGTATAATAACGCAGAGGCAGCATATATAAAGAGACCTATAATGCCAAGCTCTAGCCCAAGTGTGATGGGACAGCCTCCATGATCCAACCTGAGGCCGACAAGCTGGCCTCACCTCATGCTCTATACCTTGCTTCAGCCTGAGGCTGACATGACAACCTTACTAGCCATGCTCCACACCATACTTCAGCCTGAAGCCGACAATGTGGCCTCACAAGCCATGCATCAATTCAATTCAATTCAATTTAATTCAATTCAATTCATTTTCATTTGTATAGTGCTTTTAACAATGAACATTGTCTTAAAGCAGCTTTACACAGATAATGTGGTGATAAAAATGAATAAGATGTTCTTTATGTGTAAGTTTGTCCCTGATGAACAAGCATTGTGGCAAATGTAGCAAGGAAATTTCCCCGAGATGGCATAAGGAAGAAACCTTGAGAGGAGCCAGATTTAAAAGGGAACCCATCCTCATCTGGACCGAATTTCCATTTATTACAGATAAACGATATTGCGGGGTACAGTGATGGTGATCAGAAGCAAGCTGTAGTCCTGAGTCAGTGTAGCCGACTGTTGACATTAACTACAGTCCAAATCCATCATCAAAATCCAAATCCAGCTCCCGTTCTTACAGTCTCCACTACTGGCTTCCACTACTCTTTCCCATAACTTTTGGGTGTGACTTATCAACTTTATTCCCCTGTAGTTAGTGCAGGTCTGCACATTTATTATGCACATTTATTACTCTTATTCTTAAAAATCAGTGCTACCTTTAAATGTTTAGCCAAAAATAGCAGGATAAAGAGACAGTAGTTCACAGAGAAATAAGCATGTAAGATTAAAAACAACCCAAAAGTTGAGTACCAATTTCAATTGTCAAGTTACCTTAGTTTTTTTACAAATTGTGAAAAATTTTAAAAATATTACAATTGTGACCTCAAGTTGGATTAAGATTGGCTCAATTCATTACAAACTTTTTCTTGCATTCATTCAGAGAAGAAGAACTACGAAAGTGCATTGCATTCAGAAAGAAAAAAAATCACAGAAAGGATCTAACAATTATGACTTACTATCTCATAATTATGACTTACTAACTTATAATTATGACTTATATCTTCACAATTGGCCAAAATGTCTGTGTATTGTTTTAAAGCATGGTTATCTATTTGCTATCTGCACTTGCACATCATTAAAAACAATACAAATTTTAATTCACAATTTACACCTTGCATAATCAGATTTTTTTTACAGAAAGAAACAACCCAGCATGAGTGAATTTGTTCAAAGTAGAAATCCCCTATGCATGCCTCAAAAAGCAGCCACTATTAGTGTTAAAATATAAACATTAAAGATAATTAAACTCAATATCTTTTTCACTTTTTAAAGTACACTTTCATACACAAATACCCTATTACATAGTTATAATAAGCAAAACAGCTTATAAGTATATATATATATATATATATATATATATATATATATATATATATATATATATATATATATACTTATAAGCTGTTTTGCCATTGCATTGTGGAGGCGCATTCGTCCCTATTCCCCACAGAAAGAGCCAAGATCGCGTTCCACATCTTTGTTGGGATGTTGGGGATAACTGCGGCGGATCCACACTAAAGCACCCTCGATTCTGGAAGGGCTCCACTCCAGAGTTTCCACGAGCGCTCCGTGCCACTCCAGGGTTTCCACGAGCGCTCTGCTCCGCCCCAGAGTTTTGACGAATGCTCCGCTCCACTCCAGCGTTCTGGCGAGCGCTCTGATCCGCCCTTGAGGTCCGACAAGCGCTATGCTCTGTTTCGGGGTCCCCGCGGGAGGGCGGCTCCGTCACAGATTTCCCACGGGTGCGCGGCTCTGTTCCAGGGTTTCCACTTGCATGCTGCACCGTCTCAGAGCTGCACAGAGCGCGGCGCTCCGTTTCAGAATTTCCCCGAGAGCTCCGCTTTGCTCCAGAGTTTCCCCAAGAGCTCCGCTCCGCTCCAGAGTTTCCCCGAGAGCTCCGCTCCGCTCCAGAGTCCCCAGGAGAGCTCCGCTCCGCTACAGTGTTCCGCTGAAGGCGCCGAACCTCCAACTGGTCGCAAAAGAGACGTCGAACCGCGCCTGGCCGCGAAAGGGACGTTGAACCGCCGCCTGGCCGCGAAGGGGACTTTGTACCACCGCCGGGCCGTGACACGGAGAAAACGTCATCACTAAACCCTTCCGGAGGGCCTGTCTCACCTTTAAGCTACTCAAAAAGCGATGACTCGCCTCTGAGTCCCTCCCAAGACGACGTCACGCTCCCAAGCTCCTCTGACGGTGAGGACTCAGCTGAAGGCGTGGCTCATCCTCGGGACTCCGTCGAGGGCACGGCTCGGCCTCTGTTCTCCGTCATGGGCATTGCTCCGTCTCCCTGGTCTCCATCCAGGGGGTCTTCCAGCCCGGAAACTCTTTTAAGAGCTCCATCCAGCCTTCAGGTTGTCACCAAGGTCATCGTGCTGGTCTGGGGCCTTCGTGGGGGACGTCGATCCGTTTCTGACCTCTTTAGTGGGCATCTCTCTGCTCCAGACCTACTCAGAGGACATCACTCTGCTCCAGTTCTCCATGGTGGGCAACTCTCTGCTCCAGACCTATGCAGAGGACATCGCTCAGTCTCCGATCTCCGCTGAGGGCGTTACTCCGTTCCAGGTCTCCTTGGAGAACACCTCTCTGCTCCAGTCCTCCGCGGTGGGTGTTAAGCAGCCTCCGGTCTCTGCCGAGGACGTCGCTCTGCTCCAGCCCTCCGTAAGGGCGTCACTCCACTCCAGACCTTCACAGTGGCCGTCACTCCGCCCCTGATCACCGCTGAGGGTGTCGCTTAGCTACTGGTCTCTGCCGTGGAGGTCACTTAGCCTCTGGACTCTGCTGCGGGTGCTGCTGGGCCCCTGTCCTTCGCCAGAAGCATCTCTCTGCCTCCGGTCTTTTCCAAGGAAGTCGCTTAGTCTCTGGTCTTTGCCGAGGGTTTTGCTCCATTCCTGGCCTCCGCAGTGAACCGTGCTCCGTTCCAGGTCTCCAGAGTGGCATCGTTTGGTTCTGGCTCTCCACCGGGGCTGTCACTCCACCTCGGGTTTTCCTCTGCCCCTCCCGGTTCCGCTGCAATGCTAGCCGGATTCTCTTCGCTCCTGGACGACAGACGAGGTCAGTGCCCTGGCCCACCAGGCTGTGTGGATCTGGGGCGCCAGGTGCCGCCCCTTTGGGGGGCGGTAGTGTCAGGAATTCACCTGCCATGCCCTCTTCGCCGTCTGTCATGCCTCTGCTTTCTCTGAAGCTCCTGGCTTAATCACACACACCTGGGACTCATCTGCTACTAATTCCCGGCTCATATATAAACCCCTCACTTTCACTTACTCACTGTCCGTTATTGTTCGTAAGTGTGTGCGCATCCCTATGCATTCCTTCCATCCCGGACTCTACATTCTTCCTCCGGCCACGCTTTCTCCCAAAGCACACCCCAGATTACCCCTTTTCCTCCTGTGTGTTCGTTCTTGGACTGTGTGGACCTCGCCCCTCCAGGGCGTACCACGGATACCTCTCTCTCTGGGTTTCTAAGGACTGTCGTGTGTGTGTGTTTGTGTGTATCACTCTCTCTATTCAGAGGGAATCAGAGGGTTAATTGTGTGAATCATGGTGGATTTGGCGTTTGATTTGAGACTTAGCGCATAAATAAAACAAAAGTTTACTGATAAAAAATAATTTTCGGTGGAGTTTATTTATTTATTTTACAGCTAAGTAAAGAAAGGATGTGGTAAATAAATGTATGTTTTTCTGAAGGTTTTAATTTTGCCTCTTTTATATTGTTATTTATTTATGTATTTATATTTTTTATAAAAATGGTAAAAACAGAAATGCGCGCTGAATTGATAGCGCGTTAATAAAATTTAGTGCCATTTAAAATAATTTTTATTTTCACAGCCTAATATATGTATATATATATATATATATATATATATATATATATATATATATTAATACAAAACTAATTAAAATGTTGTTAACTAATGAATGTGTCCATGCTGAACATCCACATATAGAACACAAGCAGAGAAAAGATAATGATGATGATCAGGAATGTCTCTGTTCTCAGTCATGTTTACATCACTGACTCCCTCTGTCTCATCCATGTTAGCTTTACTTCTTACTGCCTTCTGCCTGCTCATTCTTAGTTTCGTAAACTAGTCTACGTCTGTGGTGAGTGAGAGCAGGACTTTATACACCAGTGGATTGAAAAAGATGCGCTATGACAGGAAATCGGTTGATGGGCTGAAATCGGCGATTAGTGAAAATAAAAAATATTGATATTTCACCAAATCAATGAATTAAAACTAAAGTAACAAGCCGGTTTTGAAAATGTAAGAAGTAGAAAGTACAGATATTTGTGTAAAAATGTAATGAGTAAAAGTAAAAAGTCTGAAAAATGAATAGTGGAGTAAAGTACTGATACCAAAAAAATCTACTTAAGTACAGTAACGAAGTATTTGTACTTCGTTACTTCCCACCTCTGCTGGTTATGTACCTGCAGAGGTAATCTTAAGTAATCTTTTGAACTGGTAGTTATCAACCCCCTAATTAAGAAACTGACCTTGACACTTGTTGGAATAAATGTTGTTGGAATAAAGGAAACAGCTCTCTTCTGGCTTAGTTCTTATTTGACTGATTGCTATCACTTTGTTGATGTAAATTGTGAATTCTCTACACTCTCTGAGGTAAATGTTTGGTGTTCTGCAAGGATCTGACTTAGGCTCACTGCTCTTCTTTATATGCTGCCTCTGGGTAAAATTATACATGAACATGGTATTAGCTTCCATTGCTATGCTGATGAAATAATTTCTCTCAGTCAAGTTAAACATGCTCCTGAGCTTTCAGTGACCACTGTTCCTGCCCCTCCCCCCTTCGTGGATCTTCCCACTTTGTCCAGGCCTGCCTCTGGATAGTGTTTTCTTCGATTGGAGGCCACTCTTTGCAGCTGGGGATAGTTTCTCATCAACACCTTGGGTGGTTCTATGAAATTCCGGAGTAAGAACAGGAGCTTTGAGGATGGATTGGACTGTAGCTAATGTCAACAGTCTGCTACATTGACTCAGGACTTCTTTTTGCTTCTGATCATCGGTGCAACAGAAGCTCTGACAGCATCTCCTGACATAATCTCGCCTAAAACTCTACATCTACACTGTTTTACAGGACAGGAAGAGCTGTATAATGTTATTACCAAAGCTAAATCAACAACATGTCAGTTAGATCCCATTCCAACTCATCTATTAAAGGAAGTGTTATATACAGCTGGTAAACCTCTTTTCAATATTATTAACTCCTCACTATCGTTAGGTCACATCCCTAAATCCCTCAAGTTAGCAGTTATTAAGCCCCTCATTAAAAAACCTAATCTGGATCCAAACACGCTATCGAATTACAGACCAATTTAAAATCTCCCATTTATGTCTAAGATTTTAGAAAAGATTGTCGCTGCCCAGTTATGTTCCCACTTGCAAGGGAACAATATCTTTGAAGAGTTTCAGTCAGGTTTTAGGCCCCATCATAGCACAGAAACTGCCCTAGTTAAAATCACTAATGACCTGTTTTTAGCTTCAGACCAAGGCTTCATCTCGCTGTTTGGTTTTATATCTTAGTGCTGCATTTGACACTATAGACCAGGATCTCCTTCTAGATCGCTTATAGAATTACATTGGCATTCAGGGACAGGCATTAAGCTGGTTTAAATCCTACCTATCCGATCGTTACCATTTCGTAGACTTAAATGGAGAGTTATCCAGGCTAACGCTAGTAAATTATGGCTTGCCTCAAGGTTGAGTTCTAGGACCCTGCTTTTCACAGTATACGTGCTTCCCTTAGGAAATATTATTAGAAGGCATGGAATTAGCTTCCATTGTTATGCTGATGATACCCAGCTATATATCTCAACAAAACCAGGCGATACAGCTCAATTAGCTCGCATAACTGAGTGTGTTAAAGAAATAAGAGATTGGATGACCCATAACTTTCTACTACTAAATTCTGATAAGATGAAGATTTTGCTCATCGGGCTCAAAAACCAGTATACAGAAGCTCCAGCATCTCAACCTGCATTTAGACGGATGTTCTGTAACCACTAGTTCAATGGTAAAAGACCTGGGAGTTATTTTAGACAGCAACTTGTCTTTTAATAATCATATCAACCAAGTTACAAAAGCAGCCTTCTTTCACCTTAGAAATATTTCTAAGTTAAGAAACATGTTATCTATATCCGATGCAGAGAAGCTCGTCCATGCGTTCATGACCTCCCGAATAGACTAATGTAATGCATTACTAGGTGGATGTCCTGCATCATTAATAAACAAGCTTCAGTTAGTTCAGAATGCGGCAGCAAATATGACCATATAACCATATACCAATCTTATCATCCCTGCACTGGCTTCCTGTTAAGTTTCGAATAGACTTCAAACTACTACTTCTTACTTATAAAGCACTAAATGGTTTGGCTCCCATGTATCTCTCCAGTCTTTTAACCCGCTACAATCCGCCACGCTCTCTGAGATCTTAAAACACTGGGCTTCTACCCACATAACAATTTTTCTCTGGCCCAGCTCCGGCCCACACAACCAGCTTTTGCTTGGCCCACATACCGCAATGAATTATGGTCCTAGTGTGGTCCAGGATTCCAGACAAGGGCCAAACATGGGCCATAGCTGGCTCAAGTCTCAGCCAAGTTAAATACCCATAACTGGTCCTGAATTGGGCCAGGTCAAAATATGACATTGGAACCAAAATACAACCATAAGTAAACCATATCAACAGCAGAAATCCCAAAACTTAGCCACACCTGAGCATAATTCATAGGTTAACTAAACCTGGCAGCCAAAATAGGGGCCATAAAAGGGCCATGACAGAGCTATAGCTCATCCACCTGTATGACCATAGCTGGCCCTATTGTGGTCCTATACACTGGAACAGATAGGTTCCACATGTCAGCCTTAACAAAACCATAACCAGGCCACTTGATACACACTATTCCCAAATGAATAGTCACAACAACGACAGTATTTTGAACAAATATTTAATTATATTTAACATCAAAACCTGACATATAACACTTGAACATCCATGTTTGTCATTAACAAGTTTCACACTTTGCATAACAATTCAACGTCCTGGTTAATAACAAGATTTACTCAACCTATAACACATGAGCATCCGTGTTTCTATTCATCAACAAGTTTCACTTTACATAACACTTGAGCCACCACTTTTATAGTCAGTAACAAGTAGTACGCTTCAAATAACTCCGAAACATTAATGATTCTGTCAACGAACAAGCTCTGGACAGAGCTTTTGAACATCCATTCCTGAAGTCTGTTAACCAGTCAGACTCTCTTCGCGCACCTTGTTCTTCATTCTCTCTTTTCGGCCACCATCTCTGTCTGGGGCCAGATATAGCCATCTTTTAACTGTGGAATCGATTTCTTTTTCTGTTGCCTCAGATGTAAGACGGTTACACCTCACAGCTGCTGAAAAACACAAGCACACATGGCGTGTAATTAACTTTTGCATCAACAGGTAACGTGGATATTGGATAAAATACAATATTACAAGACAAACTGCACCTAGGACCTCTGGATAAACTGCTGTGTTGTCTTTTCCTGTGTACCTGTCTTCCCGTTTTAATTATTGTTTCTTCCTTCGCGTGTTTATTAAAAGTATGAATGACAGTATATATTGGGCATAAATGGCAACTTACCAATCACAATCATTTATCTTGTATCTGTAGGCATAGGAAGCCAGTCTTTCCATTCATTCCTCTCATGTTAACTTTCCTTTCCAAGGAGTTTGTAAACAGTCCATGCATGATTCTCCAAACACACTCCCGAATGTCCGTCCCACCTTTAAGAGCCAGTGTGTTTACCTAAAATAATTTATTAATTAGTTTATAAAGTTGTAAATATGGATATTTTTTCTTAAAGGATTGTTGTTTTTCTTCAGAAGGCCTTTCTTAACACCATAGAGCCATGTGAATTGCTTTTATGATGGATGGATGCACTTTTTTAGTCTTTAACCAACCAAACTCTATGTTGACTACTCATCACAATTACTCTATAAAGCTTAAAGATACAGGAAATTTTCAAACATAACTCCAATTGTATTCATCTGAAAGGAGGAATACACTAAGGATTTTTGGTTTAAATATACCTTAAAGCTGAAGAGAAAAAAAAGGCTTATTTGGAAAATAAAAGCTAGCCAAATAGGTTTGAATGTTATAAAATGAAATTCCCACATATCAATTGCTTATGGAGGTCAGGAGTACTCCGCAGATTGTCCTCCATGTCCTGAAGAGTATTGAGATCTTTGAGTGGTAATAAATTTCGATCCAGGCCTATCTCTGTCTCCTGACTTGATTGCATACACTGGAGGGTCTTAAAGATAATTCGCAATTGGTCCATCACCATTTCCTGTTTTGTTAATATATTACGAAGAAGAACTAAGAGGAAAAAAGAGAAAGACAGACATTATTTTTTTGCTGTCCAAATTTTACTGTATACTTGCCACACACCCAACCTAACTATAGAAAACATTATAGAAAACAAATTCAGAAACCTGTAAGAAAAGTGCATTGCACTTATTTACCAAAATGCCATTGGTGTTGACATTATTTAATAATTATAAAAACAACATTGCACGTGTATTCACATGGGACACAGCAAGCAATGGGATCACTATATAGCTGACGCTTTTATAGAGAAAGGGTTTTGTGCAGGTCAGGCTGTGATTACATTATGTTCTCTGGTCACACTTTGCCATAGCTGTGATTACCAAGGTCACATTTGGTTACTGAAAACATAACAGACTGATTGTGTGTTTATGTTATTAATCATTTCATGGGAACATGACTAGCATAGTTTTCTTTATAGATAGTTTTAATGACAAAGAATATGCAGTGTTTTTCCATATGTGATCAAGCTTGAGCTTAGTGGAACATTACACAACACTTATTCGTACATTACTCATCACATCCTGTGCACAAAACACTCCTCTTTAAAACCATCAGCTATGTAGTGATCCCACTGTTTGCTGTGTCCCAAATAAATGCACATGTAATTTTGTTTTTATTCTTTATACTCATTTGACTCAGGTGATGTGTAGATTGTCAGAGAGAGAAAATAGCAAAGTTGTGATGTTCAATAGGCAATTCAAAAATTGGATAAAGAACACATGGATGGCCCTGTACCAGAGTGCTTCTCGCAACAAGCTCAACAATTTTAAAATCACTGGCAATGTGAATGAACCAAAATCAGATGATCCTGAAGCTAATCCTGTGACATACTATCAGTGCATTCTCTGTGTAAAAAGTGATAAACACTAATATACTCACACATTTGGTGACTGGATGTTTGCTGGATGTCCCTGGTGTGGTGTGACCTTGAAGGTTGAGAGTGCCTTTTTTTTATGGATCTCCCTACTTTTGTGGGCTGTTTTTCTGACCTCAATGTCGGCATGCCTTGAAAGGGTCTCAGTGCTTGATTTACCTGATGTACAGCTCTCGGAGCGAACATGCCAGCCGGAGGATAACATATTAGTGCTGGTATGGGGCCTTGAGTGGATCTCAGGAGTGCTGTGACCATCTGCATACAAGTCAGGATTGTAGTAGCAACTTGGGCGAAGGTTGTGACTCATTTGGCTGTGTGGACGAAGGTGAGGACTGCTTTGGCCATGTAGGCTAACATCAGGACTGCTTTGGCCATGTGGGCTAATGTCAGGACTGCTTTGACCATGTGAATGAAGGTCAGGACTGCTTTGGCCACTAAGTTGGAAGTTGTCTACTACAGGAGAAATCTGTTTCCTAGTGATCACTGGAGCATTAGGTAAGGCATGCCTCCTGCAAAGTACAAAATATCTTAGTCTTTTAACAGCTGTGATAAAATGCACTGTAATTTAAAAAGGCTGATGCTTCTTACCTTTTTCTTGACTTTGTACTTTTAATGTGTTTCATCTCATCATTAGGGAGGTCAGGAGTACTGTGGCAGAGCTTTTGGCAGCTTGGCTTTCCTGGGTCTAATTTGTGTTGTCTAGCGATTTTTGGAGCATCAAGTATGGAATACCTTCTGCTTAAAAGTACAAAATGTCAGTCATTTATCTGCTGTGGTGAAATAAATTATCATTATAAAAAGCAGATGCTTCTTACCCTTTTTTTGACTTTGGTTCTTTCTGGTGTCCTTTCATCTCACTATCATCATCTCCAGGGAAAAGAATGTTCTTGGGTCTAACAACACATTTATCTAATTCAAAATATACTTTTATTTTTAAATGTGGTGCAAATCACTAGTATAAACAAACAAACCAAATCCTTACTTTCTTTTTCTTTGAAATGTAATGGGTGAGTTCACTCCATCGGTCTGATCAATGTCTGTGTGATCAACAGCTAGAGGTAGTTTACATCTTGCTTCCTTGTAGCTAACTGGAAAAGTAGCATCACAAAATGAAGAAATGTAAAAAGTAAAAGTGATTTTAAATTAAATTACTATTAATTAATTTAAAGGAAGTGGTGGCAAAACATAACTCACATGATGTGAAAATAATTCTGGCCTTATGGGCTTCCAATCATCTCCAGGACTCTCTTGCGATTTTACAGCTTTTGTTATATCACTTTTATTTGGAGGCCACATGCACTCTCCATTTTTAATCCAGACTGAAGGCACAACGTCAACCTCGTTTGTCTCGTCAAAGACAACAATGTGAAACATCTAAAGAGACAAAGAATTGTATTCCTCAGCCGAATATTATACAAAAGCAACTTAAGAGTTATTTGTCTTTATGCAGGAGTGGAACAACCACAAATCTGTTTCGGAATGGCAATCTCACATACTTCTGAAGCTTCTTTCCTGTCATGAAACACCGAACATTTGTGGAGAGGTTGAAAACCACATAAATTCCCAACTCCTTTGAATCAATAGGATATTTAAAGAAGTGTTCCACTTGTTTGTATTCATTGCCCACAAGGTATACTGCACCTTCATCCTCAACAATGTTTTGGACTAAAACCAACTGATTGTCGATTTTGACACAAGAATCTCTCTCATTGAGCTTCACAACTATATCATCAATCGCAAGAACTTGAAATTGACGAGCTTGTAGCAAGAAGCACTCTGGTACTGGCCCATCTGTATGTTCTTTATCCAAATTTTTAATTGCCTCTTGAACATCACAACTGTAGTTGCTATCTCTGACAATCTACGCATAACCTGAGTCAAAGGATTGCAAGGCCCTCTAACCAGTTTTTTGAGTTTTCCTAAGACATTTTCAAAGGGGAATACTGATATAAGATCTAGATTGCCATGGATTTTATCATCTTTGCTGAGGTGCACCAGGCCATGAATATTGTAAACCAAAAACTCTTCACCATAAAGCTGGCCAAAGTGTTCAACAAATGAAAGCAACAGAGTATTTGCAAGGTCATTCATCTTCATGCAAAATTTTGGACTTGCCAAAATGTACACAGCTACAGACAAAAGCATGAAGTTGTCGTAGATTTGATGCTGTAGAACATCGTTCAGCACAACTGGACCAGTGTACAACAAGAATTGGCGTAGCTCTGTTGCTTTCCACCTACATCGATTTGCTAGTGCCCGAGGCCTTCGAGCAAACTCACGTGTAATGTAATTTCTCAAGGCAATAAGTCTATCTGACACCATGGAAGCTTGAATGGATGATATGCGACAGTGCAAGGGACCAGTGGTGCTGATCCACAAGTCTAAGAGACGCCGCATTACACCCAGACAAACCAGGTGCATGTAATCATGTGGGAAACAAGCGACCATGTCAATGCCAATGTCTGTAAGAGGTGAGTGCTGGATGTGGTGTTCTTCATCAGTTGCTTGCCTAAAACTCTCATCAGTTCTGCGCTTTGCATTCAACTCAGGAAATGTCATTCGATTTGATTTCCAAACACCTGTTTGGTGACACTTCTCACATCCACGATATACAGTGTGTGACTTCACACCTCTGATGAAGGCTCGGGCAGGGGCATCGCACACAACAGAAACAACATGCAAAAAGAACGTTTTCTTCTTGAACAGAAACCCATCTCTCAACATTTTCAGCTCCTGAACCAAATCATGAAGATAATCAGCCAAAGAATTTGGCTTTTAAGTACCACAAAAGAGTTCAATAAACACAGGTGCCTTAGTGTAACCTTGCAGCAAACCAAGAATCGGCCAAAACTGTGTACTAATACTCTTAAAGAGTGGTAGTCCATCAAAATTCAACTGTAGTTTGAAGACATGTTTGTTGGCACAATATGTCAAACTTTATCAAGGATTTTTTAAACAGAATTAAGAATTCCACAATAATGTAACACACCACCAGCTATACTGCTAATGCTGTAGCATGTTTTTGTTTTCAGCAACGTTCTTCCATCCTTAGGCAGAGAGGAATGTTGGACTTTGAGAATGGTAAGAAGTGCTGACAAAGCAATTAGTGAAATTACAAATTCAATTGCCCAATCTTCTAGTGAACTCTGCAAATCACTATCTCTCTGACTACAAGGTTCTCCAAGATCAGAGTGGTCCTCAACAGAAGCTGCAGTCTCTTCATTTACTTCCTTATCTTCAACATCCAACTCAATATTTTGGTGGTCACCTTCATCGTTACTAATTTCCATCTCTGATTTCCCTGAATCATCAACACAAACACTTAACTCCAAATTGTCCTCCACCTCCCCCTCCCTATGTTGCTCATTGTCAATCAATTCACTGACTAGTCTTAGTGCCCTCCTTCTGGAATTGCTCCTATCATTGTACTTCCAAACCTTTTCCATACTGTGTCTTTACTGAAGCCTTTTGTTCTTCTCCTAAAAAACATCAAAATACAGATTATTAAAAAGTTTTAGACTACAATGAAAATGAAATACCAGAAAAAGAGAAGCTTTTTTCAGCCTCTGTTTGATTCTGAAAAAGCAAAAAAGCTTGATGATTAATTAAAACCACTAATTAGGAACCATTAATTATAATTAAAACCACATTTGATTTCTGGTGATTTTAACTCAAAATAATACTGTTTGATGTAATACCTAATGAAATATTGTTTATACATGCAATCATGGCTGAACAATTAATTGAAAAGTAATCAACGACATAACATGCAACATACACCACGAATGAAATTCAAAAATATTGGTCAAACAAAAATGTATAATTTTCACTGTGATTTAATATATAGTTTTATAGACATTTGCTCCAACCAAATAACATCAAAATGACGGTTACAACCCTAATCTGCCTAAAACTATTTAATTTAATTTAAGTGACATAATACAATGAGTGACTTTTTCAGGAGTAGTGGCATGTTAGTTTATTGTATTTACAACACGTAACAGTTAAATTAGATTAAAACTGCGTTCACGTGCTACTGAAACAAGGGCACTCGTTTAAGTTCATGCTGGTTTAATTTTTAAAAAAAATTTTTTTTTTTTGCCTTTGTCTGTTTATTCATACACGTACATATACCCCCCCCCCACCCGTTTGCATCAAAGGACACCGAAAAGCAATGCGATTATTTTGATAGCACGTGAATCCATCATTTTATCAAGTCATTTGATTTGATTAAGTCCACATGTGACCGTGGCTAAATTTAAGAATAATATAATATTTGTTTTTTAAAACATATGTATGTTCTCACTTACCAACTCTGCTGGCTTTCCCGGGTTCAGTGCAAGTGGCTGATCCCGAGCAACATGTAAAATATTAGATCTGAAATAAAAATATTTGAAAATTTGTCATAAAGCAATACGAGTGTGTGTCACGGCTAACTGGGTAAATAAAACTACAATCCCATGAAGCATTACAAATTATAATTGCGCCTTTTGGTCAACTTTGCTCTGATAGGACAATTTTGCATTTCCAGGTTTTTAAAATCATGATTGGTGCACGCTGGGTAAAAGTTATTCCGGTAAAAAAAAAAAAATCGACCTATTTTTTGTTTTATTAAAGTCTACACCTACCCCAAGCAAAATTCCTGAGTGTAATGACATGACCAAAATAAGTGTCCCACTATTTTACCTTTACTATTATACAGTGTGACAAAAATTGCGGCATACTGATGTGCGCATGCCCAGTAGTTTTAGATTTAGCTTAGATTTAATGAAAATGTTTAGACTGTCTTAATTGGTGGTTTATTGGTTTACAAGTTAAAATTAATTGCATAAACCTTTTTCAATGAAATCAAACAATTACAGTTGATTTTCATAATTCAGAAATATAAATCTTTATTGTTGACTGGATAAACTTGAAGGCATTAGACACAGAAAGATGGAAATATCTGTGTGAATTAAAACATTGGGATTTTACTCAAAGGTATTTGAAATGGATTTTAAATATGGGTTAAGATCGGCCATATGTATGTGGCTCACATATGTATACTTGACATTTAGGCCAAATACTACCGGGCAATGTTTGGCCCACATGCTGTATGCCAGTGCCGGATGATTGCCAGCTGTGCCAGATGAATGCCAAATCTGGGCCAGATTTGTTTGCTGACTGGGTAGTAGTTCCTAGAATAGCAAAGTCCACTAAAGGCGGTAGATCATTTTCACATTTAGCTCCTAAACTCTGGAATAGTCTTCCTGACAGTGTTCGGGGCTCAGACACACTCTCCTAGTTTAAGTGCAGATTAAAAATATATCTTTTTAGCGAAGCCTACACATAACATACGTCTCACATCATAACCTTGTGCTCCAGAACATCTGATCACATGCACATTATCAACTTGTGCTGTTAATATCATAAACAGCAGCTACGCTAATTCCTTTCCACTGCTTCTCTTTCTCTCCCCATCCTGAGGCATCCTAAAGTTGGCCAGCTCCAGTCTCGTCCCACCTCATGAAGATTATGGACCTTTGAAGAAGTAGATGCCGAACTCGCAACCATCTAGAGATGTACCAGTGCCAATTAGATCCCACTACATGTGTGGTTTTGACATTGGATCTCCTGGAGTGTTTAAAGGCTCTGGCATGGAGAAGCTGATGCTGGATCTGTGATGATCAGAAATGTTGAGCTCATAAAACTAGGAGCTACTAACCATATAGACTGTATAAGACTGTAGAAAGAACATTACTTATAATCTTATACTCCAGTACTCATGTTAGTTCTCACTCTCCAGTGTTCTGTATTGTTGAAAGATTTATGATCAAACTCTTGATGTCACCCAAATGAGGATGGGCTCCCCTTTTGAGTCTGGTTCCTCTCAAGATTTCTTCCTCATTACATCTAAGGGAGTTTTTCCTTGCCACAGTCAAGGATAAATGCACACCGTTCACCTTGACTGTTGATTTCTGTAAAGCTGCTTTAAATTTTACAATTTTACAATGGCTGTTGTGAAAAGCGCTATAGAAATAAACTTGACTTGACTTGACTTGACATTACAGGATGCAGAAAAACTAGTTCATCATTTTGTTACATTTAGATTAGACTATTGTAATGCATTACTGTCTGGATTTTGAGTAAGTGCATAAACAAGCTTAATTTAGTCAAGCAACAAGAGTCCTTACTAGATCTAGAAAATATGACCACATCACCCCTGTTTTAATCAGTCTACACTGCCTCACAATTTCATCTCGAACTGATTATAAAATACTACTACTGACGTATAAAGCACTTAACGGTCTCATGCCGCAGTATCTGAGCGAACTTCTTTACCATTATTATCCCAAACGCCAACTTAGATAAAAAGTTGCAGAAAAAATGTGCATTTGTTGTTACCTATAATAATGAAGACAACAGAAGGGGGCAGATCTTTCTCTTATAAAGCCTTACAGTTATAGAACAGCCTTCCAATTATTGTTCGGGACTCAGACATGGTCTTAAAAAAATATTTATTTACTTAAACCTTTTATCAGTAGGTTCTTCTTAGGTGAAGGAGCAGATCTGGAGGGATCATGGATATAGAGTGTTCGTTGAACTGGGATATTTGTATGCTATCGTCCCCTTAATGTCACGCATTTACTCAGGTTTGCTGACGGTAGTATGGTGGGCCGGCTTTTATCCCAGAGATCCCTAATGTTTGTGTTATCTTCTCCCTTTTAGTTATGCTGCCAGAGCGAGTCTTGCCCGAGTCCCCAACTGCTCATTGTTCTTAACTTTTATACATCATGGTTAATAATCCATATCTTTCTCTCCCGCTCTTCTCTCTCTCAGTCAAGTTAAACATGCTCCTGAAGTATCAGTGAATACTGTTCCTCTCTCAGTCGAGTTTAACATGCTCCTGAAGTACCAGTGAATACTGTTCCTGCCCGCTTCATCCTGGCCTGCCTCTGTATGGTGTTCTTTTCGAATTACCACATGAGCGTTGAGGATGGATTTGGACTGTACCTAATGTCAACAGTCTGCTACAATGACTCAGGACTACAATTTGCATTTGATCACCATCACTGCACCCCTCAACATTGTTTAGCTGTAATAAATGGACATTTGTTATCTTTCATCTTTTCATTCTTTTCATAACATTTTTCATTTGAGTCTGGTTCCTCTCAAGTTTTCTTCCTCATGCCATCTCAGGGAGTTTTTCCTTGCCACAGACACCACCAGCTTGCTCATTACGGACAAACTTACACTTATAAAGAACAATCTTATTCATTGTTTCTTATACGTTTTCTGTGTAAAGCTGCTTTGCGACAATGTCTATTATGTCCATAAAAATCTAAGTTTTACAATTAAACTAATTTTATATAAATTAACATTTCAAGAACAACTATTAAAATTACTTTAATACTAATTATAACAATTTTTATATATATATTTTTTTATAAAACTTTTAATACATTTTTAATACCCTTCTTATTTAGCAATTGATTTGTTTCATGCAAAGGTAACACTTCAAATTAAGCTAATTAATTTAAGATATAATAAGATATATAATTTAAATACTTTTAAGTCTGAAATATTGCTGAGATGAAGAAAAAGTCAAGATGCCACTGTTACAAAGTCAACAATACCATCATCAACACTAGAGATATGGCCTTGGGTTAGGATTTGTATAAAACAAGTCCTACAATCCAGGATGACCTTAATCTGCTTGGCACATTAAGGACACAAATTCAAAGCTGTCCCAGTAGCTCACAGCCCAGGTTTACACGTCAGCTCTATCAGTGTGCCTTTGTAATATATTAATTTTAATCATTGTTCAAATGGTTGACAGTACAGCACAACACATCTCACACACACACACACACACACACACACACACACACACACACACACACACACACACACTATTATATTATGCGTAAGTCTTCCTCTATCACTTATCATTTTTTCACAAGATTGGTACACTGGTAAGCAGACTGTAACAGACGGACAAAACAACCAAGCCCAATATTCATTAATTATTTTAAACGTTCATATATGAACATGCTTTAAACACAAAAAGGTTTTTATTCATCAGAAATATAGCAATTTACTTTTAATAAAGATATATACATTAAACATTTTTTTTTTACATTATTTAGGTTTAAGATAAGGTAATAATGTGTTAATAGGCATATGTGAATTTGTATATGTGCAATATTTTATGCTTCACAAGTGTCTTTCTAAAGATATAAGCACAGGGGCTCCCCTACAACTTTGTGTGGAACTTTGTTGGGTAACTTTGTTGACACATGTTAGTTTTCCTATTGCTAACATATTCAAAGTGCTTTATTTTTATTTAGGAATATTTTCTAGGTGCACAATGCCTGCATTACTAATGGTGTAAGATACACTTCCTCGAAGACTGTAACCTAACACTAAATTAAGACAGGACTAACTAGAAAACTATCTAAAACTAAACTAAACTACTATCTACCAGTGCTATTGATGTTTATTTTTGGTTGCACTGTTTGACATAAATAATTGTTATTATTTTATGTGAGGTGGGTTGGTTGTGACAAAATATGCATGGAAACAAAAAGGGGAAATGAAAAATGTTTTATCTACATATTTCTAAAGGCAATATATATACAGTGCCCTCCACAATTATTGGCACCCCTGTTTAAGATGTGGTCGTGGACTTCTAAAAATTCTCCTTTTTTTAAAACAACATAGAACCCAAATGCAAAAAAAGAGAAAAATCCAACCTTTCATTTAAGTACATAACTTTGGTGGTAAAAAAAATCATACATTTAGAAAAAAAAAAAAACTTGATATCATGTGTCCCACAATTATTGGCACCCCTAACAATTCCTCTGAAAAATTTAATTTTTTTTTTTTTTTATATATATTTTTCTGTAGTTGCTAAGGTTGGTCAGGGTATCTAGGGACTTTTAATTAGTAATTCATGATTTCCTGTTTCCCTGGGGTATAAATATGACGTGACACAGAGGCCTAATTCTCTTACCCATTTGTCAACATGGCAAAGACAAGAGAACACACCATTCAAGTAAGGCAGATGTGTGTCGACCTTCATAAGTCAGGCAATGGCTACAAGAAAATAGCCACTCGCCTTAACTTGCCGGTATCTACAGTCAGAGGAATCATTAAGAAGTTTAAAACAACTGGAACAGTGACAAACAAGGCTGGAAGAGGTCCCAAGTTTATCTTGCCACAACGCACAGTGAGGAGGATGGTAAGAGAAGTAAAAAAATTTCCCAAGCTCACCGTCACAGAATTGCATCAAAGAGTGGCATCTTGGGGTCACAGAGTCTCCAAAACAACCATCAGACGCTCTCTACATGCCAACAAGCTGTTTGGGAGGCATGCAAGGAAAAAGCCTTTTCTCACTAACACTCACAAACGTAAACGTCTGGAGTTTGCTAAGCGGTACTGGGACTTCAACTGGGATCGTGTGCTTTGGTCAGATGAGACTAAGATTGAGCTTTTTGGCAACAAACACTCTAAGTGGGTCTGGCGTAAAACAAAAGATGAGTATGCCGAAAAGTTTTTTTTTTTTCTAAATGTGTGATTTTTTTACCACCAAAGTAATGTACTTAAATGAAAGGTTGGATTTTTTTTCTTTTTTTGCATTTGGGTTCTATGTTGTTTTAAAAAAAAAGGAGAATTTTTAGAAGTCCACGACCACATCTTAAACAGGGGTGCCAATAATTGTGGAGGGCACTGTATATATATATATATATATATTTATATATATATATATATATATATATATATATATATATATATATATATATAAAATTATGTAACAATTACAATATAAGCAATACAAATAACTTAAGTAATCATACATTTCTGAGGCATATAATATGGAGCACATGTAATTAATTGCCATTTAAGTTTATATATAAACTTAATATATAATTAACAAATTATATAATATTAGATTTACATAAACTCACTTATCACATATAATTAAGTAATTATTTACGTGCCTCATATTATATGCGTCAAAATATGTGTCATGATTATTTAAGTCATTTGTATTGTTTGTATTGTAATTATGTTATATAATGCCTTTAGATCACATTCAGCTTTGTTATATTCACTTTTTGAACATTGACTCTATATTCAAGAGATATTAAAAGCTCCTTAATGCCACAAATTTGTCTTTCAGAACTTGATGAGTTCATGCCTTAAGAAATCCAGTGTCAAATAGGAAGTTTGTCATTTGGAAACATGGTGCATAGAAGTTATTGGCTCTCCAGTCCAGATATGCAGGGTGTTGTATTTCTGAAGCAGAAACAGCCAGTCACAGGTGCAAGGAATATTTTGTGAAGTCTTGATTGGAGGGGAGCTGTAAGGAGATATCCGTTGCCTGTGTTTAAACAGAGACAGTCAGATGAGATTGGATTCATTGTTCTGATGGAGAGCACTGTTATGAAGATGGACAGTCACTTTGCTTTCTAAGTGAAACTATCATTTAGCCTCAATTCGCAAAAGAAAAGGCCCATTTGTTATCAACCACAGAGTGCAGAAGAGTGGGCTGTAGAAAGGCTGGGTAGAAATGGCAATGCCACACAATTACACCACTCAGGAATACATTTAGGCACAGAAGAAAAACGGCATGAAATAAAATAAAGTGCTATGCATGTAGGTGTGCAATGCTGTTGTGCTGATTTACCACAAATTATATATGTCCAGATCTAAGAACTTTATAATGAAGTAGAGAACAGTGAAGCCACATTGCCCTAATATAGCTTTAATTTAACTGTTTTACTATAGAACACACAATATAACATAGAACGTAAAATCTGTCAACTGATAAAAAGGCCCTCCACAATACCTGGTGTCAACAACAAAGTGGTGTTTATGTTTTGTTTTTTTTTCTTTTCTTTTGCTGACATGTCCTTTTGATAAACTAAATTTGAATGTACTGCAGTGTTACAGTGCTCTGTATATTCTTCACAAATAAGCAGTAAGTTAATATAAGCATACATTTTCTCTATACTGTTATTCTTTAATGGCATCTGCAACTTGTTTCCAATACTTCATGTTTTCTTTTTAAAATCTTAAATTCTTGTGTGTGTTGCTCACTAATGCTCCCTGACATACTAGCAGTAAAGTTATCTGATTGACATTTCACAGTGTATTTGCCTTCCCATGACCATATTACTCAAGTACACAAAGCATGTACTTGAGTAAAAGTAGAGATACAGTAGGTAAAATATTACTCTAGTAAAAGTGCTCCCTTTAAACTTTTACTTGAGAAAAAGAACAAAAGTATTTGCCTTCAAATGTACTAAGTATCCAAGTACTATGTTTTATTATAGCTATAATGTCTTATTGTCATTTTGACTCTCTGCTTAATCAACTCAGTTTATGTAAAAAAATATTGTAATGTTACTCTTAGAATGCCAATCTATTAATATAATTAAAGTAATAATTTAAACACTGTTTGATATCTAATAAATGATCATGAGTTTAAAACCTACTTTTTACCGACTTCGAAAAATCATGCAAATAAGGCAACAGTTGTTGTGGCAAGTTAGCGTCAGAGAGGAGTTTCTTCCATGATTTATTCCTCTCAAAATGTTCTGTTTGCTTTTGAACTGACGCTGACCTGTATGTTTATGCTAAATAAATACCAACAACTGGGAATGGCGGTTCTAGCTTGAATGATGCCTGGGTGGACCACGTCACCCCCCATTGATCAGTTTCAGCTTTGAAACACTCCTCTCTGCTCTAGCTACTGTCACTGTATGAGTTAGACATATTCTCAGAGCAGTCCACAAATTTGGATACATTTCTGAGAGCTTTATTTCATGTATAAATAATCACCCTAAATGTATTTATAGGAGGATTATATACACGTCATTGTGCACAGTTTATCAAACGCTCAGAACCAAGAACCATACAACTCCTTGGCTATTTGTAGCCATAAGATACATACAATATCTATAACCTTATAATATGTGTCTTTTAAATTCAGTACAATCACAGAAAACCTTTATGACATCACCTCAATTAAAGGTAACCAAATCAATAAGCGCAGGTTTACTTAAATATAACTATACTAGTTGGGCTGTAATTGTTTTGTTGCAAGCTACACACATTGTGATAAATACCATATTATAAATTGCAATGTTATGCAAACTAAAAGAAATATTGTTGCTCTATGCACAAAAGCATAGCAGGCAACACAGCATAACCTAAGTGATATACAGATTTTTAGCCTATTTCATTAAATGCATTAGTTATCACAACGAGAAGAGTTATAGAGCTTCATACACACCTTTATCTTTTGCACGTTTCCCCTTACTTCTTTCCTCTTTTTTCTTAAATCGGCTCCCGAGTGTTTAGGCCTTTTATCGCCATTCATAATTTTAATTTGGATTCAGCTCTCCTTACTGATACCCCCACCCCTCTTCTCTGAGTGTATAAGTATAAGTCTCCCTGCAGTGTGTGCACATTCCGAGTCCAGACCAGGTTCATTAATATAATAATTGACGCGACTGTGCAAATGAGCGGTAAAAAACAAAACAAAAAACATTTTTCCTTTTTTTTTTGTCATGCTGCCCCCCAGGAAGATGCCCATGTCGCTTCTGCCTAAATCCGCTACTGCTAAGTGGCAATTAATACAAGTTTAAAAGAGAGTACGGGCTCTATTTTGATTGGTGGCTTGCTGTGTGCTTGACCATTTAAGATTTTATCCATTTATAAATAAAAAAAGGAACAAGTGATTTTGTGAAATGAAGTTGAGTAAAAAGTTATATATTAAAAAGATATTTGACTTTGAAATGTAGGGAGGTAAAAGTCTTCCCAAATGGAAATACTTGAGTAAAGTACAGATACACAAAAAACTACTTAAGTGCATTTACTTACGTTTGTCAGGGAACCACCAGGCACGCCTCCCTCCTGCACTCAGCACACTCGCTCAGCCTCACCTTCCTAAATAATCCTTATTGCGTATATAATTCATGATGGTAGCAGCAGACTGATTCTTCCTAATGATTATCTTGTACAATGCAAATATAACAAAGGAATTCAGGGTTCAGAATGTTCAAATCATTCATCAGAAGTTAATCCAACTGGACATGAAGAGAAGACTAAAGGTAAACATTTAAAAAAGCTTCAAGTCTGGAGATGTCATGGTATATGAACTGTGTTTTGTTTTGTTTTGTTTCATTTAGATTAAGAATATCTGGTCTAATAGATCTGGTCTTAAATTTAACTTCTGTCAAAACCAAAATAAAAATAAAATAGTCTCTGTCGTTCTAATACTTCCACATAGGACTGTATTTTAAAAGAATATGTTGACTACAACCTCTAAATTACACATTCCATTTTAATATTCTTTTTTGTGTCAATATCATTTTGGATGATTATCATTCGATTTGCTCAGTGCGTGAGTCGACTCTCTGATAAATTAAATACCTCTTATAATATGTGGGCCAAAAAAAAAGACCTGCAAAATGTGCAAGAGATTTTCTTGCAGATTTAAAAATTGGCACTCATTTTAATTTCACTAGAGTCTATAGCCACTACCATGAAACCCCTCACATTCCATTGCTAAGGAAAAAAAATATTGTTAAGAAGAAAAGATGCAAATGTTTGTCTGGATCATGTCACCACACAGAATGGTTTGAATTTCAGTTTTTGCTAGTCTGTATCTCTAATGACCTGAGTAAAAAAAAAATAGCTTGTGAATCTAGGAATCTTTGACTATTTGATACAGTGGGAGGCAATTGATTGAACTAAAAGAAAGACAATCAGTCTCTATTTTACAACAACAATGAATGCATTTTTGTCCATCATAGACTGAATCTCTCTGCTTTTATAGTGTATGTGTATTTAAAGCATGTTAATTAATATTTGAGCATGTCTTTGTTAGGCTCAACACTGTGAATTGGAAACCTACATTTGAAACCTACACACACACACACACACACACACACACACACACACACACACACACACAGGAGAGTAGGCACTTGCATGCAGTCAGGGGGATGGGTTGCAGCTTGAGCAATTCAGTTTAGTTTATTTTATCCCTAGGCTGGAAATGACCTTGTGAACTTAAGAGTTTTACTCTCTTTCCTTCCTTATCTTCCCCTAGCAGTCAACAACCTACTTACAATACAGTACCTTAATAGGTAGAGTGATAGCTGTTGACAGGTATTGGTTACTACACACTCTCTCTTCAAGTATGTGTAGGTGTATGTGTGTTTGAAGTGTAAGCACAATAGCAAGTTGATATGCTACACCTAAGAAACTGTTGCTTTCACACATCATAGGTCAAAGCCTTCTGCCCTGGATTGGTTTCGATTTCATTAGCACTATAAATGCTCACTCTGCATGCATTTTTGCACCCATGGTCTGTAATCCTATTGAGCTGGAGCTTATTCTTTACCTTATCTGCCCGTTAAGCAGGTAACCATTAATAAGTGTTAACATTCCTATGACCTTCACAAATGTGCCCATAAATGTCAACACAGTTCAAGGAGCTGGCCTGATGTCTTACATCTTTTTCCTCTATTCTGACACATGATCCAGCTGTGGACTTGACCTAAAAATCTGTTTATTTTATCAGTGCTAAAAAAACAGGGTGTGAACAAGAGAAGTGAAATACACAAAACCTAGTATTTCTGGAGATAACCTTTTAAGCAAGTTAGCAGGTCATATACAAAAAAGCAAATAAATATGGCAGTCTGACAAGTTTACACGCTATACACACATTGACATTTCACTATTAAAGAGTCCAGTGTTATAACATTCATTCATTAACATTTTACTCCTGTATTCAGAATAACCTAGATAAGCTTTTAAGAAATCTTTGCTGTTTTTCCTTGATGCAAGACTTGGTCCTTAAACAAGCATTATCTTCCAGGTATGTCCAGATGTGTCAACTGCCTTCTATTTGACTGCCTTCGAAATAATAAATTAGGCTGTCCTTGATCATTTTGGATATATATGTGTATACTGACAATCAGATTGGCTGAAGTCTTAGAAAAAAGAAGACTTTTTTTACGTAGACTTAGACTTACTTTATTGATCCCCTGACGGAAATTGTGTTACAGCAGTAGCAGGTTACACAAACAGTAGTGAGGAAGGTAAAAAAATACATTAGGAGCAACATGAAAGAATGTCTAATTGTCATGCTTCAGATACTGCATTACTACAAATCATGTATGATCTCTCATAATGAGCCCATGTTTTACCAGTCCAGAACAAGTGCAGACTAAAAAAATGGAAAATCAGAACTCCTGTGTGGGAGTAGTTGTAACAACATAAAATGTCTATATCCAATCATGTAAAAATTCGGATCCTGTTGAATAATAAGAGGGCTTTGGTGGGCTGTTCTTGAGGCTAGCAGCAGTGTTCTGAGTGTGTTGTTGCTGTTACTTGTTAAAGTACAGTAATCCCCCATTTATCACGGTGGTTACGTTCCAAAACAGAAACAGAAAACCGTGATAAATGGACGCCACCCCAAAAATGCTATTTTATGTATACAGTTCTTTACTGTACTAACTACTGTATTAACATTTTAATTACTTATAATTAATAATTATATTTTTATTAATAAATGTCATTATTTCAACATAAAACTCCATAAAAACAATTCCCTCTAAGTTTTTTGGTCTATCGTGCTATCCACGAGAGACCAGGAAAATCAGCAAAACAAATTAGTTATGTGGCAAATGCAATTCTGGGGGCGTAAATGTAAAATGGGGGATTACTGTGTCCCTTAGTGTTTAGAATAGGTCCACTAATTAGCCTTCTTGAAAGCATGCACCCATGTTCACACATGGACAAAAACACAATATTCCATTATTCCCCACCTGCAACCTGCCTATGCTCTCAACAGAGCTTAACCATCATTGACATAGTAACCATCATTGACATAGCATTGACCATCATTGACATTGCCTTGTTCAGGCTGATGTGCTATTTAAAACAGATGTACTATTCACGCAAGACAGCATTTCTTACCTCATCACTTTTGCTGCCTTAAACATCTATCCTTTGGGAGCTGGCAGTCTGACTGTCACATTGCCACTCCTAAACCCAAGCAGTTGGTAAGCTATTGCATTGTTCTCTGTAAAAATGATGGCTGCAGATGAGGAGGAATCTTTCCAGCCTTCTTGAAAATAGAATGGAGTCAAGCCACATGTGTGTAAGGATAGACGGGTAAAAAAAATCAGAGGCTGTCTACAGCCCAAGGCATTTGCATTCCTGAAATGGAGCTCAAGAGAAGGGATGGGAGGGGAATTTCACAACTTCAAAAAGTATTTTATTCAAGAAATTTAATCAGTAGTCTTGGCTAACAAATATACTGTATGCAAGCAATACCGGTATATTTATCATTAATTGTTATGGTATGGCAAACTGGTTCCAAGTTCAACATAAATAGGATTTTAAGAAAAGTAATACCTTAATGACTTAGTTTAGACAGATGCATAGATATGTATTGGACTTGTCCTTGAATGACTCAATGTCACAGAAAAGGGCATATTGTTCTTTGGAGACCTTACACAGGCTTAAAATCCCCACAAGGCAAGCTTAGCGAGAATTAAAACAACCTATTTGGGCTAATACATTACTGCATGTAGTGAAAAACATTTTAAGAAAGCATTTTCAAAGTAAGAAAATCATCCACTCAAACTCAGAGCCACTTTGACCCACACCAAACTACGTTCACTTGCTGTCCAGATGGCCAATAAAGTCACCTGTGCAAATACAAGTTTTTTTTCAGTAGGAATAATCTTATGACAAATTATTTCTTTATTTTTCTACAATCAGTGTCTTCAAGAAGAAGCAAAGAGCAGGAAAATAAATGTAACAAATGTAGTGTTTCCAGCATAATGAAAGTTTTGTGTTGAAACATGCATATGTTGTATTTTAAAATGTACTTTCTTAGTTTTACTGTGAGATACTGGAAAATTTAGCTTTGATACATAACTAGATATGCATAGCTTACACAAACCTCAAAAGAATAGAGTAAAAAGTAGGCGGGGGGGCAGCGCAATGCTCCACATCTCTCCCTCTGAGGATGAGATGATGGATGCTAGCGAGAACGTAGACTATTCAAAGCCTGTGCTGTATGAGGAGCTCCTTGAAGTCGTGACGTGGGCCGTGTCCAAGCTCGAGCTAGCTTGGCTGGTCAAAAAGCGGAAGCAGCGTGCACCCAGTAAACTGGGAAAAAGTATTTGCTGCATACGGGGTGTCCCAGGACCTGGCGCTTCCTGCCTGTGTCACAGCCTCAGCGCCAGGTCCTGGGGGACCCGGTATGCAGCACATACTTTTTCCCAGTATACCTCGCTATACGCAAATGTAGTTGGGGCTAAGGAGTGTGGCTATGGGGCGATGCCGCATGTGGAAGAGATGCTAACTAGCTATCTCTCCCCTAGTGTAGCATCGTCGCTTAAGGCCCTGGTGTTCCCTACTAAGCCGTTGTGGGCTACGCCGGCCCTTGTAAGGAAGGCTTACGTGGCAGCGGGTCAGCGGGTTGCCTTCACACTACTGGTGTGTTGCAGGCATACCAGGCTGACTTGCTGCGGAAGTAGGACGAGGGACCTAGCTCCGGGGCTGATGACATTAAGGAGTTGCGTTGCGCTGCCGACCTAACCCTTAGAGCCACCAAGCACACGACATGGGCCGTTGGTCAGTACATGGCAGCCCTGGTAGCCACAAAAAGGCATTTGTGGCTCACCCTGTCAGATCTTCCTGACAGGGATTGAGCTGTACTGCTAAATTTTAGCAGGACCTCCCTTGTCGCTCCTATGGGGCTGCCGGCGACAGCCTCAGCCTGGTCCGTGCAGAGAGTTGGCCGACCTGAGGGTCATCCTTGTTTATAATAAACGGCCCGTGGTGCGTAAATCCTGATGGCTTACATCTTGGAGAGCGGTGTACACCTCATGCTATGTTGCCCGTCCCTCCCCAGCACCACCGGGCCACTGGCTCTGCTACAAGATGGTACAGGAGGCCGGTCTGTTAGTCCTGCCACAGGATGTGTTTCAAAACGCAGCCTCCCTCCAGTGGTTTATTTCCTCTATTTCTGCCTGAAAGTTTGCTGCAGATGAGGAAGGCCCGCTGCCTCTCAGGAAGTTCAGGATGCTCACTCTCAAAAAGGTCATGTCTCAGATCAAGTCCAAAGACTGGTTTGTCACGATAGATTTAAAGGACGCATATTTCCACATAACCATCCTTCCCACACACAGAAGGTTCCTGAGGTCTGCTTTCGGGGGCGAAGCTTACCAATACTGGGTCCTTCCTTTTGGCCTGCCACTCTCACCCCACACCTTCACAAAATGCATGAATGTGGCGCTGACCTCGCTGAGGCTTCGGGGCATCCGCATTCTGATTTATATTGACGACTGGTTAATTTTGGCTTGATCAGAGCTTTAGGCGGTCAAGCACGGCATCGAGATATCATTCTCGCCTGGATGAAGAAGCTGGGGTTAAGACTGAATGCAGGGAAGAGTGTGCTTTCTCCACGGCAGAGAACCACCTTCCTGGGCATGGTGTGGGACTCGACCAGGTTGCGGGCATGGTTGCCTCCCGCCCGGATCGACGTTATCCTTACTGCAGTCAGGAGAGTAAGAGAAGGTCAGTCACTCACTGTGAAGCTGCTGTGTCTCATGGCAGCAGCGTCCGATGTGATTCTACTTGGCCTCCCTAATATGAGACCCCATCCAGTGGTGGCTCCAGGACAAAGGGTTCTCCCGGAAGGGCAATCCACACCGTACCATCAAGGTCTCGTGGTGTGCCCTTCGAGCCTTGGATGTGTGGAGAGAACCGACGTTCCTCTCTTGGAAACTTCTCTCACAAGTGGGGGGGAGAGCTCTGGTTCACCCCCGCCCAAAGTTGTGTAGGCTATGGCTGTGGCCCCTGAGGGGGCACAGTTTGTAGCAGCTGGTCTCTCTGCTGAGGTAGTGGAGACTAATGGATCCTCCATTCCAGAGCTCCCTCCACGAAGAGGTCATATGCCGCGAGGTGGCGGCTGTTCACTACATGGTGTGAGCACCACCGGTTAGACCCAGTTAACTGCCCAGTTGGTTCAGTTCTGGAGTTCTTGCAGAAACAGTTTGCCACGGGGTTGACTCCTTCAACCCTGAAGGTTGGCAGGGGCAGTCGCTGGGTAGGCACCCTCTGGTGGCACATTTCCTCTGTGGCACCCGAAGTGGCCCTTAGGTACCTGTCTGTGAAGATTGCTTTCCTCTTGGCGATTTCCTCCCTGAAGAGGGTCGGGAAACTGCAGGCTCTGTCCATGGACCCATCTCACCTTGAATTTGCCCCTGGCATGGCAAGTCAGTGGAGGAAGTAGCAGCAGCTGTTTGTCTGCTATGGCCCCAACAGAAAGGGATTCCCTGCCAATAAGCAGACTCTCAGCAGGTGGGTAGTGGATGCTATCCCATCCTCTGGTCTCCCTGCTCCGCTCGGGGTCAAGGCTCACTCCACTCGGAGTGCGGCGGCATCTATGGCCTGGAGTCTCGCTCCAGGACATCTGCGACGCTGCGGGCTGGTCCACCCCGTTGACCTTTTTATCAGGTTTTATGACCTCGACCTCAGAGCTACTCCGGGCTCCTCTGTCCTACGTGCTGGATGTGAGGCTCTCACACACTAGGCAAGGTCTGGTCAGTGTCAGCCAATTATCGTTTGCCTAGATGTCAGAGATGGTGGTAAGAGTAAAATTTCACTGGGCATTAATCCTTTAAACCCTGCAGAGATGGGTTGACCAGGTCACATGAGATCCACTAGAAGTGTCTAGTCTGCTTGCACTGATGAACCTAGAAAGTGGCATTTAGAAAACTGCCAGTGGCTAAATTATCTAGTTTTCTGCAACACATATTTGTGAAAAAAAAATACAGTTGTTTTGATGACAAATGTGCTGAAGCCATTTTCCAGTGCTGTCCAAAATGTTAATTCCTCCCATGCTTTGTAGCAAAGAGGATGTTATCTGTTGCAGGGTGATAAATTACACAGGTAGCTAAAGCTCTTCATCCACATTAGTGGAAGACCCTTTTCATAGGTTCTCAACCCAACCAGATAATATTCAGAGGAGTGAATGACAGTGGAAATGCTGTGAATACAGCTGAGCAACAATTCAAATGATCAAATCTTTAGAGAATTCTTTGCTATGAGGTGCCATGTTGAACATACAGTGGTCAGTATGAGAAAATTGTACTCAAGGCACAAAAAGTTTAACTGCTCTAATACAAGATACACCAATTTGTATGGTCTTGTCAAACATGATTGAATGAACATGATAAATAGGACTTGTGGCTTTGCATGTTTAAACGATGTACAGCTGTTATCACTTTTGTTGCCAGCTATTTTGACAATGATGGCTGTATGTTGTTATTTTCAGAGGACAGTAAATCTATACTGCTATACACGCTCAACAATATCCAAGTTTAATTTCTATAGTATTGTTCCTTAAGAAGATGTACTAAA
The DNA here is from genome assembly GCA_039877035.1 of Silurus lanzhouensis. Taxonomy (NCBI): domain Eukaryota; kingdom Metazoa; phylum Chordata; class Actinopteri; order Siluriformes; family Siluridae; genus Silurus; species Silurus lanzhouensis. The sequence continues at coordinate 4,813,697 of JBCEWE010002369.1, read as the reverse complement.
ATGGTTGCTGCAATGTAAGGGTGTACTCACTTTTGTGAGATTTGGTAAATTACAGCGGTGGGCATTTGGTACCTGGACCTTCAGTGGGGACTTACCCAACTTAATCCACCTCTTAATACCACCACTATCACGTCTCAGTTATAGAAACAATCAATACAAACAAAAACGCATTATAACAATGCGTAGCATTACAGAGAGAGAGAGAGGCATTTCACATATGGAGGGTGAATATCATTTTACTAAAGCAAGAAACCCAGTTAAGACAACTTCAAACCTCTACACTACAACCACAACTGTGCACCTACATCATCTGGAGCAGTTCAGAATCAATATTTGTGTAATAACATGACAAAAACATTAGGTTGTATTTTCTTTACATTTTAATCACCAGAGATGCATAATCATAATTTGCACCATTCTTCAGAGGCTGTAGTCCAGTGGTACCGCTTAAATTCACGAGTCTGTGACAGTTTCCCTCTGACCAACCAATCAGAGGATGGAAAAATAAGCTAAATAGCCCTGTAAGGCGAATATGGAATCTGATTGGTTAAAGAAACAGAGTTATTTATTAAGGAGACTATAGTAGAAAAGGCCAGCAGAACAGACTTTGCAGGCTCTGGGCAGATTACATTGACATGGCAGCACATAGAGGCTGAAATCTGATTGGACAAAAAAATCTAAAATCCACATACATGTTCTGAAAGCAGTGCAGCCAAGAGAAACGCTACAAAATGAAGAGAATAAACATTGGGAATAAATTAATAAAATTTCATGGAACAAATATTAGAATTTAGGTTGTAAATGTAGGTCAGTGCTCTTGATAGTGTTTAGGCCAGCAGAGAAGGCTTTGCTGACCCTGATCTCCACCACTGGTAAATTACAACATTTTCAATGTTTCAATTGTTTTGCATAGTCAAGGATGCTCATGTTTAGCTGCCTGACAGTAGTTCTTGATACAGCCATAACCAAAGCAATTTATGCCACAGACTTAGCTAAAATAATGCAAGAAAATCTGTCTGATTATCTGTGCTGAGGTGAGTTCAGGCATGCCCAAACCTTTAAGTCTATAGCTTGTGCCCATGGCCACACAACCCTATACATACAGTAGCAACAGCAGTGAGTAGCAGCTGCAGTCATCCTTACCATTTTGATTAAGTTCAAAAGCTGTGAATTTATTTGCATATAATTTCTGTATATCGCATAGCTCTGACTGTCAGGGATCCACCTGCCACGCCCCCTTTGGTGGCTCTCTATGCCTCCACTCTCCATAGAGCTCCAGGTTTAACCACGCACACCTGGAGCTCATCATCACTCATGCCTCCACTCTCTCTGAAGCTCCAGGTTTAACGAGGCACACCTGAAGCTCATCACTCCACTCCTACATAAACCCCTCACTCACATTCACTCCCCGTTCGTTATTGTTTATGTTGGACTTCCGGTACTGCATGTGTTTATGGCTTCATGTAGGACTCTTTATGTTCCGTTACATCCGGACTCCCAATATCCTGCACCGGCTACGCGCTTCCTTTCAGCGCATCTCGGATCATCTACGCTTCTCCCCAAGCACACCTCGGACTCTCTCTACCCAAAGACTGCCGTGTGTGAGTGTGTGTGTGTGCGCGTGTGCGTGTGTGCTTGTGTGTATCTCTCTCCGTCACTCGCTGTAATAAACCCGAGCGAACCGTACTTCGGCTTCCGCCTCCGTTTCATTCGTACCCTGACAGAATAACGAACCTCCTGAAAGGGATTAAAAAAAAGAAAAAAAAAAAAAATGATCGGGTTGCTGCCGTGGTCCCAGCGCGATCCAAACCTCGGATGGAGGATTCGCTGTGCCACGATGAAGCGACGGTCAAGCTCCGCCTCTGGAAACACCCGGAAGCACGCAGCCAATTCATCCTCGCTGGCTCGGGAACGTGCAAGCACGGCCGCACCACGCCCCCCTGCGAGTCTTATGGAATTCCCGGCTCGCTTTTCCGGCGATATGGCGGAGTTGAGCGTTTTTGTTTGGAGCGTGGATAAATATATGTGCTTCTATCCCTCCTCTTACACCACCGAAACAGCTAAAATCAGGCTCCATATCTCCCTCTTGTCTGGAGACTCTCTCTCTCTTGCCAGTAAGCTGTGGAGCGCGTTCGGCGGGGATTTCCGTTCGTGTACTCATTTCATTGAGCTTCTCACGGGGATGTTCGGGATGAATCCGGCGTATCTGTGGTGCAACACTCTCTTGCACAGTGACATTAACTTTCATACACCAATAGTTACACTTAATAATCCATATCCTTCTCTTCCCGTCACCCTCTCTCTCTCTCTCTCTCTCTCTCTCTCTCTCTTAAACATGCTCCTGAGGCTCCAGTGACCACTGTTCCTGCCCCTCTACCCTCCGTGGATCTTCACACTTCTGTGCAGCTTGGGACGGTATCTCATCAACACCTTGGGTGGTTCCATGAAATTCCGGAGTAGAACGGGTGCTTTGAAGATAGATTGGACTGTAGTTGGTGTCGGCGGTCTGCTGCACTGACTCGGGAGTGCAGTTTGCTTCTGATCATCATCACTGTACCCCGCAAGTTTGTATATATGCTTCAAATGGACATTTGGTGCAACCCAGATGAGGATGGGTTCCCTCTTGAGTCTGGTTCCTCTCAAGGTTTCTTCCTTATGCCATCTCGGGGAGTTTTTCCTTGCCACAGTTGCTCATCAGGGACAAACATACTTATAAAGAACATATTTACATTTAATCACCACATTATCTGTGTAAAGCTGCTTTAAAACAATGTTCATTGTTAAAAGCGCTATACAAATAAAAATGAATTGAATTGAATTGAATTGAATTGATTCTGAGCAGGTTCCACCCCAGGGTTTCCAGGAGGACTTTTTCCCGCTCCAGAGTCCTGAAGAGAGCTCCGTTCCGCTCCAGAGTCCTAAAGAGAGCTCCGTTCCGCTCCAGAGTCCTGAAGAGAGCGCCGTTCCGCTCCAGAGTCCTGAAGAGAGCTCGGCTTCGTCCCAGGACCTCCAGGAGAGCCTAGCTCCGCCCCAGGACCACCACGAGAGCTCAGCTTCGCCCAAGGATCTCCAGACGAGCTCCTCTCCGCTCCAGGACCTTCAGGCGAGCTCCTCTCCGCTGCTGGACCTCCAGGAGAGCCCAGCTCCGTTCCAGGACCTCCAGGAGAGCCCAGCTCCGCTCCAGTGTGTCACTGAGAGCACCTCTCAGCTCCAGCATGCCTCTGAGAGCTTCTCTCAGCTCCAGCATGCCTCCGAGAGCTCCTCTCCGCTCCAGCGTGTACCCGAGAGCTCCTCTCAGCTTCAGCATGCCTCCGAGAGATCCTCTCAGCTCCAGCATGCCTCCGAGAGCTTCTCTCAGCTCCAGCATGCCTCCGAGAGCTCCTCTCCGCTCCAGCGTGTACCCAAGAGCTCCTCTCAGCTCCAGCATGCCTCCGAGAGCTCCTCTCAGCTCCAGCATGCCTCCGAGAGCTTCTCTCAGCTCCAGCATGCCTCCGAGAGCTCCTCTCCTCTCCATAGAGCCTCCGAGAGCTCCTCTCCGCTCCAAGGTCTCCAGGCAAACTCAGTTCCGCCCCGAAGCTTCCCAGTGCACTGAACTCAGACTCAAGGCCGTGACAAGGACGTCGTACTGCCGCCTGGACGCGAAAGGGACGTCGTACCGCCGCCTCACGGTTTTCCCGAAGGCGACGGCTCGCCTCGCGGTCTCTCCAAAGGCGACGGCTCGCTTCACGGTCACCCAGAAGGCGACAGCTTGCCTCACTGTTCCTCTGGAGGTATGGCCACGTCACAGGGTTCCTCTCCCGGTGAAGCCACGTCGCAGAGCTTCTCTCTGCCCCAGAGCATCCCTGAGAGCTCCTCTCCGGTCCACAGCATCTCCGAGAGCTCCTCTCTGCTCCAGCATGTACCCGAGAGCTCCTCTCAGCTTCAGCATGCCTCCGAGAGATCCTCTCAGCTCCAGCATGCCTCCGAGAGCTTCTCTCAGCTCCAGCATGCCTCCGAGAGCTCCTCTCCGCTCCAGCGTGTACCCGAGAGCTCCTCTCAGCTCCAGCATGCCTCCGAGAGCTCCTCTCAGCTCCAGCATGCCTCCGAGAGCTCCTCTCCGCTCCACAGAGTTTTAGAGAGCCCCTCTCTGCTCCAGCACGTCATGCCTTTGAGCTCCTCCAAAGACGACGTCACGCCTCTGAGCTCCTCCGATGGCGACGTCACGCCTCTGAGCTCCTCCGATGGCGACGTCTCGCCCCAGAGCTCCTCCTTCGACGACGTCTCGCTCCCGAGCTTCCTGAAAGGCGACATCTCGCCCCAGGGCTCCTCCGATGGCGACGTCTCGCCTCCGGGCTCCTTCGAAGGCGACGTCTCGCCGGTGGTTTTGCTCCGATTCTAGCCTCCGCGATGAGCTACGCGCCGTTTCGGTCCTCCGCTGGGAGCATGGTTCCATCCCATGCCTTCGGGTTGAGCATAGTCCGGTTCCTGCGCTTCGCCTGGGCTGTCGCCCCGCCTCAGGTCCTTTCTGGCCTTCTCCGGTTCTGCGGCGGTTCTGACCAGGTCCCGTTCGACCCTGGAACCAGCCAGTCAGGGCTGTTTGTATCAAAGTTACAAGGATGGAACCTGTTGTCATCAGGTACAAACATTTTTTTCACTGCCTTCATGAAGACTTGAATAAATTCTAACTTGACAGTCTGACCTTTTGCAGTGACGTCTATTGATTTCTTTGTGCTCTCATCATTGTTAAATTTCAAGACCACTTTGCTGCACAATGGCAATATCTACATTCTATACTTATTGGACATGCTGTTCATATGAAGAAAACATACAAGAGCTTGCAGCTGCTGCTTAAAAACCTTTAGTACTTGAAGTAAAGCTGGATTACATGCAGCAATCTGAAGGTGGTTGCATATTGGATACACCAAGTACTGTTGTTTTCTTTGCAAGTGGGACAGCTGAGCAAGTGTTTCACATTACATTATAAAGGACTAGCCACCTTAAAGCAAAATTGGTTCCTGGGAAAAAGAATGTTGCATATGACCCACTGGTTGATCAAAGAAGACATTTATTATTATTATATCTATTGTTCCTCATCATACATCGGCTCATAAAAAAAAATGTGTTAAGGCTACTAACAAGCAAAGTGAAGCCTCTGCATGCTTGCAATAAATGTTCCCACACATTAGTGATGACAAATGTGTTGCATGGACTGCCATCAAGAATTTCATTTTTTAATTTCTGGGCAACCACAGGGCACTAAACTACCTCAAACAGGTTGCTCTAGGCATAGAAGTCAGTGAACCGCAATGTCATTGAGTATACATTTTCTTCATTTCCACTTGGACTTTTTCTCAGCCACCTCGTTTCACCAAGACATTGCCAACATGGAGAAAGTCTAAAAGAAAAATAAATTTTAAAATTTCACCAAAAATTGCAGCAGAAACAAAAAATGTCCATCAAATTTATTGGCCAAACCAAAGGGTTAGTCCTAAGACCCATGCATTCTAATATTTTTTATTTCTCATGATCTTGACATAATAACCATTGTTTCCTTATGATTATTACTTTTTTTTCTGTGTATTAGGCATAAGCGCATGTTCTAGAGACAGCATCATTGCAGGATCATGGATGTTAACCAAAAAAACAAGAAAGAAAAAAATACTATAATACATGGCATCTTAGGACTTCCTTAGGGATGTAATATTTTAAATAATAAGTCAAAACAATGCAATTTCTCAAAAATATTTGATATACATAAACTCACTAACATTTGTTCTTGATTTGACTTGCAGACAAATGAAAAGTATAAAGATAACTCAGAGAATAAACTTAAACAATAGTAACTTGTACAAACAAGCTATCATTTTTTAATATTTCATTATTTCTTTCAATATATAACCACAATATACCACAATTTTGAGATTAGCTCTGTTTACAAGCGAGTACTTTATTTATCAAATGTTTACACACTATCACCTTCAAAATCATCCCCTTGCACAGAAATACAGTGGTCCCAGCATTCTGCTATTCATGCTGGATCTCCACGATGCTGTCAAAACGGCAACCTTTCAGCTGGATCTTCACCTTCATGAAGAGGGCTTTAGGAAAAATTATATTATGTGGATTGATCATTATGTACAAGTTGCCGAATTGTTTTGAATGGTTGCCGGATGGTTTTGACATTTTTGGGGGTTGAGTTTGTTGAAGGGTTTCCTGATCTTTAATCATCATCCAGTGATGTTCTTCCGCTCTTGAAACATGTGTGCTTTTCAAAAAACCTTGAACGACTCATTAAGAACATCACCGTATGTTAAACATATGTCGCATCTAACATCTTTGTGGCAGATTTACCTAGTGCCATGCAGAATTTTACATTTGCTTTTTGTTCTAACTTGCTGTCCATGAGGAATTTGCAGATGTTCTAATGCACGTGGTCAGAATAGCACCCATTAGCACCATTAATCTCTAAACTTTTTTACTATTTAAAGTAGTTTTTAAAGTCTGTAATTAAATATTTATATAACTATGTTTAGTTGGAGTATTGTACTTCACTACATATTAAATCACATCTATTGCTGAGTAAAATAATGTAAATAAAATTAAGAGTACAAATGTGTGCTCCAGAAACTACTATTGTAAATTCACAAGAATGTAATAGATGGCCATTCAGACAGCAGTGGTTTAGACCCAGTTTAGAGCAAAACCGTATCAAATTCTGCTGAATTTGAACTGGAAGGACATGAAGTGAACACTGGCCATATTTAAGCGACTACTTTGGATTTAAGTTCAAGAAAAGCAGTTGCTTTATTGTGCAATGTAAGCCATGTTTGCCAAGAGATCGATCTAGCAACCTTTTTATATTTCTATATAAATATGACCAAAATCATCATCAGATTTTTTACACAAGTCAAATGAGTTAAATTAAACAAATGAGTCAAATATATTATCCCTAATAATTTATTTATTAAGAAAAATAATTCAATATTATATCTGTGATATGTCCTAATCGTAGAGGTGCAAAAATATGTAAACCAATAGAATTAGCTGAGTTGCAGAATAAACTAAAGTCCATATCCATTTGAATCATTGGGATGACATTCAGGTGTCAGTGAGTGCTCTATTTCATTTAAAGAACACAGATCTATTAAACTGTGATGTCCACAGCATCTGTTTGAGGAAGCTTATCATGGCACATGGCATCATGGCGATTACTGAGAACCTCAAAAAATAGTTGTTTTTGCTCATCAGTCTGGAAAAGTCTAGAAAATAATTTCTAAAGAATTTGGACTTAACACATCCACAGTCATACAGATTGTGAATAACTAAACAAAGTGTTAAAACCTTGCTACCCTCTCCAGGGGATGCTTCACCAAGGTAACTTCTAAGCAACTAAAGGCCTTTGTTATGTTGGCTAATGTTAATGTTCATGAGTGCACCAGGATCAGGAGATCAGTTTCAGCACACTGAACAACCTTGGTGTGCACTGCAGATTTGCAAGGAGAAAGCCACTCTCATTAAAAAGAACATTGCTGAACATCTACAATTTGCTAAAGATCATGTGGACAAGCCAGAGGACTATTTTAAAAAATGTGTTGATGGACGAACCAAAAATAGACCATTTGGGTTTAATGTGAAATGTTTTGTTTGAAGGGAGGAAACCACTACATTCCAGTATAATTTCCTTATCCAATCTTTGAAACATGAGGGGTGAAAGTATCATGGTTTCGGCCTGTTTTGTTGCGTCTGGGCCTTGACAGCTCATCATCATTGATTAAACAATGATTTCCGAATTACTGTATATCAGCAAATTCTTAAGAAAAATGTCAGGATATCTGCCCATAAACTAAATCTGATGAGAAAATGGGTAATGCAACAGCCCAAGTGATATGCTATACTTGTCTTATTTGTTTGATGGGGTGTTCTTTTTCTACTGGCAGGACCTATGTGAAAATCTGATGCTGCTTTCAGTTAGATTTATGCAGAAGTATAGAAAATTCTAAACATTCAAGCACCACTGAACTTATGCCTAGGCCAGAGTATTACTCGTAGTAGACCGCACTCATCACTATTCTAATTTACTACTACGTTAACTGTTATTGAAGATGTCTGTTTGTTTGAACTATAAACAATAAAGACTGAGTACCTCAATGCAGTATTAGGAGTAAGTCCGTTACTAGTATTTAATGTCTCTTTTTTATTGCATTTACAGCATTTGTTTATTATTGGAAAACAACAAATGTTTACATTAGAACAGGGAACATGTTTTATATTTATTTTATACTTATAAGTTACACATTCACACAGTGTACTGGGAACATATAAAGTGTGTATTTTGCAATATACATGCTACTAGTACCTTTTTTTCCAAACTAACAAGGTCATCATTATAAGAGAAACAATTAAAAAAGGGCTATGAGACAAAAATAAGAGAATAATCAATAAAGGCTAAATAAATCATGAGCTGATTTATTCTTTTAAATATCACACTATAATATTTCATTTAGGTAGGTAGTTCTTGTATGGATTATTTTTGTAATTATACATTGTTTGGATATTTCATTACTTTTAATTAAAATATAACTGCATCTTCATAGTCAAAGGTAAATGTTATATTCTGTTCTTTCTCATTGAAGCTGCCACACATATTTAGATGCACACACCCTGCTGTTTGCATTTGGTTGGCTAGGAACCAGAATTTGTTCAGAGAAACATTTAGCACGCATGATATTGATCTTTGAGGGCCTGACCCCACACAAAGAGTGAATAGTTGTGGGAATCAGCTGAAATATGTGACATAATCACATTAGTGTCTTAAAGGACAAAAAACATTCAGTCAACATCCCTTGATCATTGCAGATCTGGAGGAGGATAAGTAGTGAAACATGGTTTCAGCCATCCATTTTCAAAATAAAAAATAACATTCAAGTTCATATTCTAGAGGCACTGTAAATTACGAGGCAGTTGAAATAGATACTGTTAAATTGTAATATTATAATAATAATAATTACAAATAGTTTTGATAACTCTTCCATAAAATAATAATAGTAAATAAACTTATTGGCACTGCTCCAAAATGCCAAACTCACTCCATTGTTTATAGAGAAGATACTGGAAAAAATAAGAGCAAATTCCTGCTAATATTCCTAGGTCTTTTTTCTCTGTCCTTTTTTTTATTTTGTCATTTTACAAGCAACAAAGCCTTGCCCATTCTTACAGCCTTGCCCATTCTAACAGCCTTGCCCATTCTAACAGTAAAGCTTTCAAGATGTTGTGAGAACATCGGCACCTACAAATACCCAGCTCAACATGCTTAAACTCTGCACTCAGAACTAATTACAAACACTGTTCATGCAAAAAAAAAAAGCTCTTGTAGATAGCAAACAAAAAGAGAGAGAACAGAAGGTTAGAGAGAGGCCCATGTGGAGGTGGGGGAGGGACCAAAAGGCTAATGAATCTATAGGAAACACCACTCTACTGACACGTGAAACGCTCCTATTCACCACCCAATGGGACATAAAGAATGTTCACTCTTTTGTCTCCCCTCAATTCCTCTAGAGTAGATGGGGTGTGAAGTGTGTGTGTGTGTGTGTGTGTGTGTGTGTGTGTGTGTGTGTGTGAGAGAGAGCGAGAGAGAGTTCTTCAAAAGCAGTTCTAATCCCTTAACACAAATCAGTGAAGAGCAATAAATAAATATAGTGAGCTGTTGCAGTATTCAATAAATGTTACAGGAAGTCTCTTTATTCTATATAATCCTATACATTTTAGTGTACCATGCAACATACAATTTAAAAATGTGCAGTATGATCATTTAGTTTACAGACAATGATAAAAAAAATATATATTTTTAAGCTAAGTAGGTTTACAAAAACAATATCAGATAAATATTATTATTGACTGATACTCAAGCTTTTAGTATTCGCATCTTTCAAAAACTGTATTTTTCTGTGTTTTCTCTAACCCTAATCTTAATTGCTGGGATATTTAGATTTCAGTATTGTGAACTGTTACAAAGATGCATGTATAGAAAGTGAGGAGATGCACCAGAATCTAAACTTGTTGCTTCTACTAATGCATGAGCTCTGCTCCTGTTGTAAAAGCTGTGATAAAATCTTGCTTTACCCCCAGGCATCCCACGGCCCTTATTGGACAAACGTGATTCAAACCATTTGTTACACCTACCACAACTATGATGGAGGTGTGTGTCTGTGTGTGTTTGTGTGTGTAAGAGGGAAGAAGTGTACTGCTAATTGATGAACTTACTAATTGCTGTGTTTATATATATTCATACAACCCTCACATTTTAACAACCATTTAATTAAATCTTTTCACAGGATAAACTGAAAATTGTTTATATTTTGTGCAGATTGGATAGCAGTACAGATTTTCTTCTTCTTCTTCTTTTGGCTTCTCCCATTAAGGGTTGTCACAGCGGATCATCCGTCTCCATCAGAGGTGGGAGACTCGAGTCATATGACTTGACTCGAGTCAGACTCGAGTCACATTTTTCTGGACTTGAGACTTACTTGACTAGATCTCTGAAAAGACTCGACTTGACTTTAGACTTGCTCCTTGTGACTTTAGACTTGACTCGGACTTGTGCCTATTTACTTGAAATGACTTGTGGAAAATATTTTTTTTCAAATATTGTGATTTTTTTTATATATTTAAGAATGGACTATATATTTTCCAATAAGTCGGCGAACCCAATCCACTCTTCCGCATGCGTAAACCGCTAGACGCTATCCGGAAGCCGCTTGCCGCCTGCCAAAACAGCAGATCCCTCTGCGGACAAGACAACATGTACACCGCAACAACACCAGCCCCACCCCCGAGGATAATAAAGTTCGGGTTTAGAGATTACGCGTACATGGCCAGTTTGATTTTTTGCAAATGCAATTCACTGTAATTTGCCTTCACATTGGCATTATTTTAAACTGTCCAAACATCACAGTTTAACATTGAAGTGGTCAAGGGTTAAAGTTGTTATGGCCAAATACATAAATCTGGTTTGATGTACGGTAAATTTCTCCATAAATACTGGGGCATGACCTGATAGTTTTATTTTTTTTTACATTATTAAAGATATTAGAAAATTTATGAAAAGCCCTAGAGTAACATGATCATAATAGTTTGTGGGTAACTCTTAACAGAGCAAACAATGTTGGGTTTATCACCTTTTAAAAACCACTGCCTCACTTGTACAGTAAGATAAATTTTTTTTCTGATATTGATATTCTACTTTGAGTATGCAACCCATTGTTTGGTGTCTGATGAGATGACAGAGTATACTTTACAATTATAGGTATTATTATTACTATATGTTGAGATGGGGACATGTGACTGTTCACTCCATGTTTACACAGATACATCAGGGTATTCATAGATAGAAATGATCCAGTTTAACAACTGTAGTTCTGACTCCTCCTGAGAAGGGAACATCAGCACATTCTACTGTCTAAAAAACTTACAATTAATTCTTGTTTACTTGTTCATTTAATTTATTTTTATTTTAGAGCATTTAAAGTGCTTCTTAACGATATTTTATTACACACAAGTTAATTTATTTATTTTTGTTACCCATCATCAGCCCTCTGTGTTTAAATAAGTAATAAAAGTCCCTGAGTTAAAAAATGTGTCAAACAAATCTGTGTGCGACTTGGTATGACTTGATGACTAAGTTGCGACTTGACTTGACTTGACTTGACAAAGAGTATGACTTGACTTGACTTGACTTGACCCTTACAACAGAATGACTTGACTTGACTTTGACTTGCAATGTTAAGACTTGGACTTGACTTGAGACTTTCATTTGGTGACTTACTCCCACCTCTGGTCTCCATACACCCCTGCCCCTGTCCTCTACATTTGCCTCTTTCAAACAAACTACCTGCATATCTTCCCTCACCACATCCATAAACCTCCTCCTTGACCTTCCTCTTTTCCTCTTTCCTGGCAGCTCCATCCTCAGCATTCTCCTACCAATATAACCCATGTCCCTCCTCTGCACATGTCCAAACCATCTCAATCTCATCTCACTCACCTTATCTCCAAAACGTCCTACATGCGCTGTCCCTCTAATAAATTCTAATCCTTTCCATCCTTGTCACTCCCAACGAAAATCCTAATATCTTCAGCTCTGCTACCTCCAACTCCACCTCCTGTATTTTATTAAATGCCACTGTCTCTAAACCATACAATATAGCAGGTCCTATAAACTTTCCCTTTCACTCTTACAGATACCCTTCTATAACAAATCACTCCTGCCACTCTTCTCCACCCACTCCACCCTGCCTGCAATCCTTTCTTCACTTCTCTAACACACTCTCCATTACTTTGCACTGTTGACCCCAGGTACCTGAAGTCCTTCACCTTCTCCACCTCTTCTCTCTGCAACTCCACCACTCCACTGCCCTCCCTATCATTCACACACATGTACTCTGTTTTACTACTACTAACTTTCATTCCCCTTCTCTCCAGCGCATACCTCCACCTCTCCAGGCTCTTCTCAACCTGCTTCCTACTCTCACCACAAATCACAATATCATCCGCAAACATCATAGTCCAGGGAGACTTTTGTCTGACCTCCTCCGTCAACCTGTCTAAGGGATCAGAGCCGATCCTTGATGCAGTTCAACCTCCACCTTGAACAATGTCAATATTTTGTGTGAGCACTGCCTTATTCCTCCGGGGCATCCTCTTCCACTCCTTCATTATGACATTAAAGAGCTGCTGTATGTTAGACACTGGGTGCTTTTCCACCTTCTGCTGAAGAATGCCCCACAGGTGCTGAATAGAGTTCAGGACTGCAGACATACTTGGCCACTCACCTTCACCTTCAGCTTCATCAGCAAGGCGGTTGTCATCTTGTAGGTGTTTTTGAAATCATTTCTGAATAAAGGACATCATGTTTTTCTTTAGAATGTCACAGTACATGTTAAAATCCATGTTTCCCTTGAATGAACCGCAGCTCCACATTGCCAACAGTACTCATGCAGCCCCAGACCTCACAAACGCTCTGGCGGTCTTCCAGGCCTTGATTAATGAGGTACTCAGAGATACTCTCAACTTGTTCTGTCAAACAAGTCCAGCAGTTTTTAGGGTTTCCAAATTTTTAATGTAAGTTTATCCGGTACTACAGCTCTGTGGCAGCACCCCTAACCACCCTTATCAGGGGGTCCCACCCTGTCTTCCACTGGACCCCAGAGGCCAATGCCACCTTTAAGGAGCTCAAACGGTGGTTCACCTCGGCCCCCATCATGGCCATACCAGACCAGACAAGCAATTTGTGGTGGAGGTCAATGCCTTAGATGTCGGGGTCAGGGCTGTGCTTTCCCAAAGCCTTTCTGCCGCACAAGCACAAGCCCCCACTGAGGAACTATGGTGTGGGAGACAGGGAGCTGCTTGCAGTCAAACTTGCTCTCGAAGAGTGGAGACAGTGGCTTGAGGGAACTCCGCAGCTCTTCCAGGTCTTTACAGACCATAAACTTTCTTTCGGCTTCTCCCGTTAGGGGTCGCCACAGCGGATCCTCCGCGCGTTTGATTTGGCACATGTTTTACGCTGGATGCCCTTCCTAACGCAACCCTCCCCAATTTATCCGGGCTTGGGACCGGCACTGAGAGTGGCTGGGGATGGTTCCCTGACCGGGAATCGAACCCGGGTCGCAGCGGTGAGAGCGCTGCATCTTAACCACTAGACCACCAGGGGACTCTTTACAGACCATAAGAATCTGAAATATGCGTCTCAATCCCTGTCAAACTCGGTGGTCCCTCTTCTTTGTTTGCTTTCTGTTTACCCTCATGTATCGTCCTGGCTCTAAGAACCTTAAGCCAGACGCTCTCTCTCTCGGATTTTCTCCCCAGCCATTGAAGAAAGATTCTTTTCTCTGCCAAGGTTATCGCACCCATTTGGATCAGTGGTTAGACTGGTTCTTGCTCGGGGGGGCTCCGGTTAACCATCTGTTTGTTCCGAAGAGGGCCCGTGGCCAGGTCCTCAAGTGGGGGCACTCTTCCTGCCTCACCTGCCACCTCGGGACCACCCGCACCCTGGAGTTCAACTAGAGGAGGTTCTGGTGGCCTTCTATCCAGAAAGACGTTCAAGCCTTTGTCTCTCTACCTGTGTCATATGCAACCAGTCAAAGGACACCTTACCAAAGGCCAACAACATGTGAGATGATCTCATAAGGTTTGGAGCAGGACCCGGGATAGGCTGCTCCGCACCTTTCAGCTTCACCAACGGCAGGCTAATCATCACCGCAGGCAGGCAGGCACCCAACCGAGGGTTGGCCAGGAGGTCTGGCTCTCAACTACACACCTGCCCTTGCACCTGGAGTCTTGCAAGCTTTCCCGGCATTACATTGGTCCTTTTAAAATCATCAGGAGAGTAAACCCTGTGTCCTATAGAATATTACCTCCTAAATCTCTCAAAATAAATCCAACTTTTCATGTTTCTCTCCTTAAACCTGTCCTCTCTTGTGTGTTATCCTCTACCTACAGGTACCCCCCCACTCATCGGCCTCTAATCATCGGGGGTCAACCGGCCTACACAGTCCACTGGATACTGGACTCGCGTCGTGTACAACGGTCTGTGCACTATCTGATGTATTGGGAGGGCTACGGCTCAGAAGGAGCGCTCCTGGGTTCCTGCCCGGGACATCCTTGTACTCACTGTACACACATGACTGTGTGGCCACTTCCACTCCACCACAAACATCTATTTTGCTGACGACACTGTTGTGGTGGGCCTGATCTCCAACAAGGAGTTGATAGTGAACTTCAGCAGGAAGCAGGAGCAGCCATATCAATCGCTAAACATTAACGCAACCCCAGTGGAGAGAGTGGACAGTTTCCGAGACTTAGGTGTTCACATCACACAGGACCTGTCTTGGTATTGTTACATCAACACACTGGTGAAAAAGGCCTGGCAGCATCTGTACCATCTGAGACACTTAAGGGGCTTTAAACTATCCTCCCAGGTGCTAAGGACCTTTTACACTAGCACCATTGACAGCATTTTTATGGGTAGCATCACTTCCTGGTTCGGGAACAGCACCATGCAGGACAGGCGAGCCATTTAGAGGGTGAACCGAGACCAGCGAGACATCTACAGCACGCAGTGCCGGACCAGGGCCAGGAAGATTGTGAAAGCCCTCAGCCATCTCAACAATGGATTCTTTACTCTGTTATGTTCAGGGAAGCGCTTCCGCTCCTTGAAAGCAAACACAGAGATAATTAGGAGGAGCTTCTTCCCACAGGATCTAGTACTGGACCTCTCTCTCTCCATCTTCACTTTATTCTTTCACTGCACAATTATTTCTGCACTATTATATGACACGTTAACTCTGGACTGTCATTTCTTTTTTCATTCTTTTGTCATTCTCAAACACAGAGATAATGAGGAGGAGCTTCTTCCCACAGGATCTAGTACTGGACCTCTCTCTCTCCATCTTTACTTTATTCTTTCACTGCACAATTATTTCTGCACTATTATATGACACGTTAACTCTGGACTGTCATTTCTTTTTTCAATGTTAAATGTTGGACAGTTGTATAAAGCATTTCACTGCATGTCGTACTCTGTATGTATGTGACAAATAAATTTTAATTTAATTTGAATTTTGAATCCATATCGCTACTGTTAGCCTCTAGCCACTTCCTGGTTAGTGACTAACACTAGCGCTATGGAATCTTTAGCATTTTCAAGCATGATCAAAACAAATCATATTTCCTGTATGAAGTGAGTAACCACAGTGACTGTCAGGGTGCGAGCGAAACAGAAGGCGGAAGCCGGAGTACAGCTCGCTTGGGTTTTAATGCAAGTGTGAGGGAGAGAGAGAGATACGAGCACACACACACAGACGCGCATACGCGCGCACACACACACACATACAAGCACACGGCAGTCCTACGGTTGAGAGAGTCCGAGGTGCGCTAGCTGACCCGAGATGCACGGGGAGGTGAAGCGCAGCCGGTATGGGATTGTGGAGTCCGGATGGAACGGACAAGTGGGGTCCTGTATGACAACCGGAACGTGAAAACATGCAGCTCGGAAAGTCTAACATAAACAATAACGAACGGGGAATGAATGTGAGTGAGGGGTTTATGTAGGAGCGGGGTGGAGTGATGATAAGCTTCAGGTGTGCCTCGTTAAACCTGGAGCTTCAGAGAGAGTGGAGGCATAAGTGATGATGAGCTCCAGGTGTGCGTGGTTAAACCTGGAGCTCTAGGGAGAGCGGAGGCATATGGAGAGCCACCAAAAGGGGCATGGCAGGTGGATCCCTGACAGTGACACTGTGTTAACTCTAGTTTATTTTTTATACCCCTGGTATAGTTTGTTTATGTTTTCATGTTGAATAATTATTTTAAAAAATCACTCAAAGTGCTAAAGAAACGTGCAGTCTACAACTTAATACATTCTTGAGGGAACTCAGATTTTAACTCAGATGTTCCACATGTAAAAAGGTTTGCACCGAATGCCCCGTATTAAAAAACTTCGGTACAAATACATGTACCGTTACACCCACTACAAAAACATAGTTTTAAAATACTCAAGTTGAACTAAAGAAGTATGGGCTTTGACATGTACTTTAGTAAAAAGTAGCCATTACAACTACCTGCTGACCTGTTGTCATGCTGGTAACTGGACGTCACGTCATATTAATTTTAGGGCTGTGTCAGGCTGGTATCAAGCAGACAAAACCGAAGTAACTATAACGAGATTTAATAGTCTTTAAACAGAATTCAAACAGCAAGAAAGTAGCTGTACCAGAAAACGGGTGTAGTCCGTAAAAGAACCAGGAAACAGGTAACGTCCATAGAATGATCCAATGGTCCATGAATGATCTCCAGAATGCACTGTAGAATGGACGATAAGTGAATGAGAGTGATGGCCTTAAGTAGGGGGGCGAGATGATGGGAAACAGGTGACGGTGATTAGTAAGTGGGTGAGGCGCTGCAAGCGTGCTGGGTGCTAAGGGAAGGCGTGGCCGGTGTCAATCGATTAAAATATTTGAACGAGATTAATTGCATGCTTGTCACGAGTTAACTCACAATTAATCACAACTTAATCGCATATTTTTAGCTGTTCTAAATGTACCTTAAAATAACACTTTTTAAATAAGTTTTTAACAATCTAATCAACATGGGCATGAACAAATATGTATGCTTTATGCAAATGTATGTTTATTATTAGTGGAACCATTTTCAACATAAAGTATGAGGACATTTGGAACTTTCTATTCATATATTATGTCTGTAAGTCAAGTATTTTCTGGGATTCAGGTTGTTTTATTTATGTGTCTGTGAAGAGAGATGACAGAGGCAGAGAGTGCACCCTGTCTGTTTTTTATTTTATTTTACAAAAGCAACATTTTGTTGTTTTTATAAGTGTATACAAGTAAAAGTAGATGCTTTACAAATTTAAATGATGTATTGCTCTTGATTTGATCTGTACTATCAAAAAAAGACAGAGTAATTGAAGTTAATTTTGGCGTATATTTACACATTAATTTTGACAGCTCTAATTAATATATTAATACAAAATGAATTTCTAATTTTGTTACCTAATAAATGTATCCAGGATGAACATTCTCAGTCATGTTTACATCGCTTACTCCCTCTGATTCAGCCACATTAGCCCCATTCTTTTTATTGCCTTCTGTCTTGCTCATTGCTAGCTTCGTAAACTAGCCTACCTGATGGCCAGGAAAGATAAACCAGTGGTAGGTTGAAAAAGCCACACAAAGACAGGAAATAGGTTGATTGGCTGAAAACAGCGCGCAGTGAGAAGTAAAAATATAGACATTTTACTAAATAAATTAAAACAAAAGTAACAAGCTTGTTTAGAAAATTTAATAAGTAGAAAGTTCAGATATGTGTAAAAATTTTATTAGTGAAAGTAAAAAGGTAAAAATAAATAGTATAATAATTAAGTATTTGTAATTTGTTACTTCCCACCTCTGGTGCACTCACACTTTACTCTGTTCTTACATTACATTAATTTCACCCTCTGATTTATCACATCGACCCCATCTCTATCACACCTAAACTCTGCTGTGTATATTGTTTACTTTATTTTGTTTACTCTATTTATATTTCATTCTTCTCTTGCTGTTTCACTCTCTATGCACCTTAGTCCATAGTAACAGGATTGTCTTCTTTTGTATACTGCGTATGTGGAAGAATGACAATAAAGCTTGAGTTCAGTTGAGTTGAGTTTCCAGGTATAGTATATACATGCTTGTGCATATGCATGTACACACATGCACACATGCATGTGTAAATACTCATTCTTGTGCGTATGTGTGTATATGTATATAAATTCATCTCATCTATATGAGTTGGTCCCCTGCCATTAGAACCACATCATAAACTGCTGCAGACACATTCCAAAATCTCTGATTCCAAATATACCTCTAACAGATTACATTTAAGGGGTGGAGAGTTTAGGAGTTTAACTTGACTTAATGTCTAGAGCTGAACCATGTTGGTGTCCTTTATTTCCTTTCTTTCCCTTTCCCTCTCTTTCTTAATCAGTTTATGTGACTGGGGATTTCTGAAAGTGTCTAGAGTTTTAAAATAAATATTGTCATTAAACTAAAATAGTAATAACTATTTTACTACAGTTTTCACTTGGAAGAAGACAATTATTATTATTGAACATATTATTACATAAGAAGTTCATTTTCAATGGAACATTGCACTGATGTTTATGTGAACGCCTTATGACTTGATATGTTTTCTCAGCATTTAAAGTAAAACTTATCTAAAGCCTTTCCTTTTTTAAAAGACTGACAATCATCTGCATATATGATCATATATCTTTCATATATGTACAACCATCTACATTAGCAGAAGTAAATTCACAAGTACATTAAAATATTTTTGAGTAATCATGATTTACAAGCCTAATTTCGTCTTGCCCCAACCACCATCCCACCTTTTTTCCTTAAGTGTAAAACACTTGTCACCTTAATAAGTGTGGGAATTGTGACTAATTGAACAATTTAGCAGTGTAATTGGGTCAGAGGACCTATCCACATGAAGAGTGTGACTCTTTTAACATTGTTGTGAATGCAGGACAAACCAGGGGGTGGAGTAATGCGAATTAAGGGGTTCTCATCGGCTCTTGTAAATGCTTGTTTTACACACACCACCCAAAGTGGGGCTTAATAACTTAACACTCTGATGTGTTTTCTCTCGAGTAGTATTTCTCACTGAGAACGGACACCGAAAGCAACAATGCTCTTGTCAAACACTTGAGAAGAGAGTTTTGGGATAAATATACAGACACACACATACACTGACAAGGACATACTGTATAATTTTTTTTATTTGTGAGAATGGGAATTAGCTGCATTTGTCAAAGGAATTTAATATAATGTTTAAAATCCTCACAAATGTTTCAAAAGCTTTCATCTTTTGCACTCAAATTCAATAGCCTTATATGTGATTTCATTTTTTTCTCAAATTCTTAAAGCATTCTCAAAGCCAACAAAATGGAAAGTGATAAAATAGCCTACACATATTTGGTAGATAAATACATTCACGTTTGAGATTAAGTTTACGCTAGAGAGTAGCATAGGGTTATGGCATAAATTTTTATTAAAATTTATGCCATAACTAAATGTAAATATAACCCTAAAATATTAGGCACAAAGTGCATATGTTTACACTAAGAAGTAGGCTAAATCGTTAATTTTAGCTATATTTTCCATAGGCACATTTACTGGTAGATGGCAAGTAACATCGGAAATGTGGAATGTAATGGAAATACATCACCA
The DNA here is from genome assembly GCA_039877035.1 of Silurus lanzhouensis. Classification (NCBI taxonomy): domain Eukaryota; kingdom Metazoa; phylum Chordata; class Actinopteri; order Siluriformes; family Siluridae; genus Silurus; species Silurus lanzhouensis. Next base: position 4,793,940 of record JBCEWE010002369.1, on the reverse strand, counting down.
GCTGAGCAAACAGAGCAAAATTGCTGCAGCCCTGGTGTTGTTAGCAAGTAAATGACAAAACAGGCTAAGCATGAAGAGTGCCTCAACTATGCTAGCAGCAATAAGGTGGGGGCAGAAGGGAAAAACTAAACCCTAGCCCTTATATATGTGATAGCAGATATAAACTAGCTTTGCAATCTCAAACATATGGTAAGAAAAGACCTTTCAACAATGCAAGTGGCACGTTTGTGAAAGTACACAAACGTGCAAAAACACTTCCAAGGGACTGAGATGATTGTTATACTGAAAAAGAGAACAGCGTTTTGCTAGCTCATGATGGCAGGAGCATTATATTAAAAATATTAGAAAGGCTATGAGAGAATCCAAAACAAAACTATTGCCCACAGAAATCTGAATTTACACAACAAGCTATAAAAATACACAAATGCAGCCATCAAGATCTGATAGCAAATGTTAGAACTATATTATTAGTGTTGGAAAACAAGATAAACATAAGCTCAAAATATGTACGAAGAAGGGGAAACAGAAAAACACTTTAACACGAGGAAGGTCGTTCTCATTGCCTCTGGCAGATATAAGAGGTAAAAATGGAACTATAAAGATTTGTGAGGAATATCAAATGCTTTTTATATATTTTAAATTTAATAATTTTATTTTCTCCCACATAAATCACATTAAAACACTGTCTCACATATACACTTTGGTCATCAGGGCATTTTACATTTACAGCATTTGGGAGATGTTGTTATCCAGACCAATGTCCAATTATACAATGGAGCAGTTCGTGGTTATGGGCCTTGTTCAACGGCCTAGTAGTGGTAGCTTGGTGTTGCTGGGATAGGTCTTCACAACCTACTGATCAAAAGTCCAATGTCTTAACCACTGCTCTCCCACTTCCACAGGACATTTAGCCCTGACCTTGACTACTGCCTCCTGCAGCAGTGCCCTTCTTCTTCCCTCCCCCCTAGAAGCTTGCTGTCCTCTCCATGACAGCTTGGCAGCTGCTGGCCTATACTTCCCTGCCTTGCTTGCCCACTCATGCTCTCTCTCTTTCTTTGAATTGAGGCTATGCAGGACCCATTGTGGTGAGAGCATCTCTATATAATTATAAGCAGCAGACTTCACTGTGATCTGTCCCATCAATACCTTCCACAACCTACTGCAAGTAGATGCTCATTAGCTCCAGCATCTATACAAAGCTTTAAATACTCTTTTATGGGCAAATACACTTACATACACACTTGCATGCACACACATACAGCATAATAAGGGAACCAGTGAGATTTTAATCTCAGTGAATTAAGTTATTAATGTGTTTCATTTATATTCATCAAAAACAATTCATGAAGCTTTTCAGCCTGTGTTGATTCATTAAGAAAAGTGCTATTGTTATATGTACAGGGTAGAGGATTTCAAAGGAATTAAGACACAATCACTGCATTTATGAAACCTTATATTTATACAAATTAATCTTTTGAAATTTCCTTTAGATTTTTTAACAATATCATCACAATATGATTGACTGTAATATGAGGTGGTATCAAAAAAGGTTCGAGACTAGTTTTGTAACACACCAATAGAACAGCACAAGGCTGCACACACAGTCACAGGGAGCACTGACTATCATAAGTCAGTGGGCCAAAAAACATTGTCCTGTGTACATTAGGAGCTAACCAAATGCATTAACATGTCTATGATTTCATCATGAACAGTAAGTTAGAACAAAGAAAAAAGCTTAAAATTCTGCATGAAACTGGGACAAATCTACCACACAGTTGTTTGACATGATTCAGCAAGTTTACCGCGGTGCTGCGAAAAGTCGTTCAAGGTGTTTTGGGTAGCACACGCTCTTCAATAGTGGAAGAGCATAACTGGAAGATGACGAGAGATGAGGAAGACCTCAAAAAATTCAGCAACATGTGCATGATGATCATCGGAGAACAGTCCACAACATTACTGCTATTGTTTGTGTGTCATACGGAACAGTTCAGCAATCCTCACTTGTGATTTGAAGATGCCAGACCAACAATAGCTAGTTCTACTGCCAGGTTTTAAGATGTCTGACGGAGGGCATTTGTGGAATGCGAAAAACTGAATTCTTAACGACAACACTGTGACTGAGCTTACCCTGAGACTGAGCTCTCCTCACATGCGAGTTTCTTAACGGAATAAACGTGGTATTTATTTCACTCCTACCCAAATTCTTTAGATTTGGCTCACGTGGACTTTGCCCTCTTCCCAAATATGAAGATCAAACTATAAGGTCATGATTTTTACACCATTGTGTCCATACCCGAGAAACTTTTAACTTTTGCAAATGATTGTGTCTCATTAAATATTAAAGAACAGATTATTGGCCAAAATGTTTTCGGCAATACCATGTGGACTTTTTTCAAGATTCCATAAAAATTCTATTTAATAATAATAATAATAATAATAATATTATATATATATATATATATATATATATATATATATATATATATATATATATATATATATATATATATATCCAATTAGATTTCAGCCTCTATGTGCTGGCATGTCAATCTAATTTGCCCAGGGTCGCAAAGTCAATACTGCTGGCTTTTTGACCATTGAGAATATTACCAACAGGTCTGTTTTTCTAACCAATCAGATTTAATATTCACCTCACTGTGCAGCTACCTCTGATTGGTTGGTCAGAGAGAAACTGTACAGCCAAATTTGACTGGCGAAACATGTCTGCAGCACTCTGCGCACATTAATACATTTGAGTTAGACTTTTTTTATTCTTACGGAAGAAAATAAATGTATTTGGTTTCAGACATACTTAAAAATCTGAAAACATTTTCCAGAATATTTGTGGATTTAGAGAAAGCGTACGACAGGGTGCCAAGAGAGGAGTTGTGGTGTTGTATTAGGACGTCAGGTGTGTCAGAGAAGTATGTGAGGGTGGTGCAGGACATGTATGAGGACAGTGGGATGGCAATGAAGTGTGCAGTAGGAACAACAGACTGGTTCAAGGTAAAGGTTGGACTGCATAAAGGATCGGCCCTGAGTCCTTTTCTGTTTGCAGTGGTGATGGACAGGTTGACGGACGAGGTCAGACAGGAGTCTCCCTGGACTAAGATGTTTGTGGATGATCTTGTGATTTGTGGTGAGAGTAGGGAGCAGGTTGCGAAGAGCCTAGAGAGGTGGAGGTACGCGCTGGAGAGAAGGGGAATGAAAGTCAGTAGAAATAAGACAGAGTACATGAGAGGGAGGGCATGCAGTGGCAGGGAGAAGAGGTACAGTGCAAAGTAATGGAGAGTGTGTTAGGGAAGGAAAGAAAAGAGTGCAGGCAGGGTGGAGTGGGTGGAGAAGTGACAGGAGTGATTTGTGATAGAAGGGGTATCTGCAAGAATGAAAAGGAAAGTTTATAGAACTGTGGTAAGACCTGCAATGTTGTATGGATTAAAGACAGTGGCATTGAGTAAAAGACAGGAGGTGGAGCAGGAGGTAGCAGACCTGTAGTTGGTAAGGTTTTTGTTGGGAGTGACAAGGATGGACAAGATTAGAAATGAGTTTATTAGACGCATGTAGGATGTTTTGGAGACAAGGTGAGGGGGCGAGATTTAGATGGTTTGGATATGTGCAGAGGAGGGACATGAGTTATATTGATAGGAAAATGCTGAGGATGGAGCCACCAGGAAAGAGGAAAAGAGGAAGGCCAAGGGGGAGGTTCATGGATGTGGTAAGGGAAGACATGCAGGTAGCTGGTGTGAAAGAGGCAGATGCAGAGGACATGGTGGTGGGAGCAGCGGAAAGAAGAAGAAAAAGAAGAGAAAGAAATGTAGACCGTTTTATCTACCGCGGAAGTTCACTTCCTCCATTAAAACAGCAGCCTACATTCCACCCGATGCTGATGCCAAGCTTGCTATGAAAGAACTTCATGCGGCCATCAGTAAACAACAGACTGTTCACCTGGAAGCTGCGTTTATTGTTGCGGGAGATTTTAATCACTTAAACTTAAAGGCAGTGCTCCCCAAATTTCACCACCATGTTTCCTGTCACACCAGAGGGAACAAAACCTTAGACCATGTATACACAAACATGGCTGGAGCTTACGTTGCGACCCCCCTTCCCCACCTAGTACAGTCAGATTACCTTTCTTTGTTCCTCACCCCAAATATGCACCTCTCATCAATCATGTAAATCCATCAGTGAGAACCATCAAGGTGTGGCTCTCAGAGGCAGATTTCACACTCCAGGAATGGTTACTACACACAGACTGGAGTACATTTGCTTCTCAGGCCACCAGTGACACTCACACGGACATTGACTGCTACACCTCCTCTGTACTGGATTACATCAATACTACCATAGACAATGTTACTACTCAGAAACAGATCATCACATACCCAAATCAGAAGCCATGGATGAACAAGCAGGTGCGCCTCCTGTTGAAGGCACACATTATTGCCTTCAGATCAGGTGACGCACATCCAGAGCTAACCTGAAGAGGGACATCAAAGAGGCCAAGCACTGCTACAAGCGAAATATAGAGGAGGACTTTTCCAACTCTGACCCTCGATGAATGTGGCAAGGCATCCAGGCCATCAGTGATTCAAATCCACCAACTCCACCTCCACTGCCACTGATGTCCTCTTCTTGAATGAGCCTAATGACTTTTATGCTCGCTTTGATAGAGACAACAGAGAAACTGCCACCAAGCTCAAACCCTCAGCTGAGTACCCTCCAATTACACTCTCCTCCACAGATGTCTGCAATGCACTGAGCCGGATCAGCGCACACAAAGCCGCTGGACCAGACAACATCCCTGGATGCATATTTAGGGCATGTGCTGAGCAGCTCGCTGGGGTCTTTGCTGACATCTTCAACCTGTCTCTTGCCCAAGCAGCTGTTCCTACTTGCTTTAAATGCACCTCAATTGTGCCAGTGCCAAAACACTCCAGCCCAATGTGCCTAAACACCCACCCTGTAGCACTGACACCTATTGTCATGAAGTGCTTTAAATGGCTGGTCCTGGCACACCTGAAGGACTCTCTGCTATCCACATTGGACTCTCACCAGTTTGCCTACCGCAGCAATAGGAGCACAGAGGATGCTGTTTCCATGGCACTGCACTCTGTTGTCACACATTTGGACAATAAGAACACTTCACTGCGCGTCTCCAGTTTCAAGTTCCTGGGGATCCACATCTCGGCGGACCTGTCCTGGACTACCAACACCTCCAGCCTGGTCAAGAAGGCTCACTAGCGCCTCTTTTTCCTGAGGACATTAATAAAAAATCAGCTTCCTCGGATATCCTGGTGAACTTCTACCGCTGTGCAATAGAAAGCATCCTGACCATCTGTGTCACAGTCTGGTATGGGAGCTGCTCTGTTGCAGAGCACAAGGCACTGCAGCGGGTGATGAAAACCGCCCTGCGCATCACAGGGACTCCACTTCCAGCTATGGAGGAAATCCAGAAGAAACAGTGTCTGCGTCGAGCTCGCAGCATTCTTAAGGACTCCTCTCATTCCGCCGATAGACTTTTTCTATTCTGCCCTCCAGCAGGTGTTTCAGGGGCCTCCAGACCAGGACCAGCTGACTGAAGAACAGCTTTTTGCCCTTCATACACTGCTACATCCCCAGAACACACACACACACACACACACATCACACTTTGTTATTGCGCTAATGGACTGTTTACACAAAAACTTATGCTCATTTGTACACTTGCTCATTTCACACCTCACACTTCATTATTACACTAATGGACTGTTTAGGTGGTAGCTCAGTGGTTAAGGCATTGGGCTTTAGATCAGAAGATCACAGGTTCAAATCCCACCACCACCAAGCTGCCACTGCTGGGCCCTTGAGCAAAGCCCTAAGACCCTCCCCTGCTCAGTTGTAAGTCGCTCTGGATAAGGGCATCTGCCAAATGCCGCAAATGTAAATGTTTACACAAAAACTATGCTCATTTGCACACTTGCTTTTTTCACACCTCACACTTCGTTATTGCACTAATGGACTTGTTACCCGTAAAACTTATGCTCATATGTGCTATCAACTGTTTATTTACAGTACCAACTGTTTACATATGCATCTTGCACTAAAACACTTTAACTGAATCTACACTTTGACTGAATATGTAATAACTTTTTCCATTGCACTGTTACCTAGATTCAATTCATTCAATTCATTTTTTATTTGTGTAGCGCTTTTAACAATGAACATTGTCTCAAAGCAGCTTTACACAGATAATGTGTTGATTAAAAGTGAATATGTTCTTTATAAGTAAGTTTGTCCCTGATGAGCAAGCCGGTGGCAACTGTGGCAAGGAAAAACTCCCAGAGATGGCGATAGGAAGAAACCTTGAGAGGAACCAGACTCAAGAGGGAACCCATCCTCATCTGGATTGCACCGATTGTCCATTTGTAGCAGATATATGATGTTGCGGGGTACAGTGATGATGATCAGAAGCGACAAGTAGTCCTGAGTCAATGTAGGAGACTGTTGACATTAACTACAGTCCAATCTATCCTCAAAGCACTCGTTCTTACTCCAAAATTTCATGGAACCACCCAAGGCATCGATGAGAAATCATCCCAAGCTGCACAGAGTGGCCTTCAGTCGAAGAGAACACTATCCAGAGGCAGGCCTGGACGAAGTGGGAAGATCCACGAAGGGGAGAGGGGCAGGAACAGTGGTCACTGGAGCCTCAGAGCATGTTTAACTCGACCAAGAGAGAGAGAGAGAGAGAGAGAGAGAGAGAGAGAGAAGAGGGTGACAGGAAGAGAAGGATATGGATCATTAAGTGTCCTTATTGTTGTATGAAAGTTAATATCACTGTGCAGTTTGGACTCCGGCAAGACTCGCTATGGCAGCATAACTACAAGGGAGAACCAGAAGGTAACACAGACATGAGGGATCTCTGGGATAAGAGACGACCCACCACACCACCGTCAACTAACCTGAGTGAACGTGTGAATGTGAAGGGACGACAGCATACAAATATCCCAGTTCACCAAACACTCTATATCCATGTTCCCTCCAGATCTGTGCCTTTGCCTAAGAAAAAATCTACTGATCATAGGCTTGACTAAATAAATGTGTTTTCAACCTCGACTTGAACACTGAGACTATGTCTGAGTCCCGAACACTGATTGGAAGGCTGTTCCATAACTGTGGGGCATTTTAAGAGAAAGATCTGCCCCCTGCTGTAGTCTTTGTTATTTGAGGAACCAACAAAGCACTTTTTGATCTAAGAAGGCATGGAGGATCATACTGGTAAAGAAGTTCATTTAGATACTGGGGTGCGAGACCATTAAGTGCTTTATACGTCAGTAGTAGTATTTTATATTCAATGTGAGATTTGATTGGGAGCCAGTGTAGACTGATTAAAACAGGAGTGATGTGGTCATATTTCCTAGATCTAGTGAGGACTCTTGCTGCTGCATTCTGAACTAACTGAAGCTTATTTATGCACTTACTCGCACACCCAGACAGTAAAGCGTTACAGTAGTCTAATCTAGATTTAACAAAAGCATGAACTAGTTTTTTGCACCCTGTAACAACATCATATTTCTAATTTTAGCAATATTTCTAAGGTGAAAAAAAGGCGATCCTGATGATATTATTTACGTAAGCCTCAAAGGAAAGACTAGGGTCAATAATAACACCAAGGTCTTTGACAGCCATACACGCTGAAACAGAAACACCATCTAGAGATGCTACGTAATCGGAAAGTTTGCTTCTAGCTGCAAGTGATCCTAGCAAAAGTACTTCCATCTTATCTGAGTTGAGCAGAAGAAAGTTATCAAGCATCCACTGTCTAACATCCTTTACACACTTCTCAACATTGTTAAGCTGATCTCTCTCATCTGGCTTTGCTGAAATATACAACTGTGTATCATCAGCATAGCAATGGAAGCGAATACCATGTTTATCTATAATAGCTTCTGTCTATAATTAATTAATTTGCACTACTTTATATCCATTGCATTGCTGCTCACCATTGCCTAACCTACCATTGTATATATCCATTGCATTGCTGCTCACCATTGCCTAACCTACCATTGTATATATCCACTAGGGATGAGCGAGTACATCATTATCTGTATCTGTATCTGTTAACCATATGAATTATCTATATCTGTATCTGTACTCGGAGTGGGCGGGGCTTGTCTTGAAATGGGCGGGGCTTTAACCAGTATGTTATTTTAAGCATGCAATTGATATGGGTTGATCAGAAATTGTTATATTTATTGCTGATTAGAAAAAATATTCACAGGACAGCATCAGGATTGAGCTTCAGATCAATGGTTTTGATCACGATAGCAAATGAACTATATTACAGAACAAGTTTTGCAACAATGAAAACAAAACAATGCAGTTCTGCAGTATGCAATTATGAAGTAAAATGTCATGAACAACATAACTTTCTTTTTTAACTTTAACATTTTTTAAGATCAGTGTGATTTATTTTTTTTTTTTTTGGTTCTTTTTTATTTTTTTATTTCCACACCAGGTGTGTGTGTGTGTGTGTGTGTGTGTGTGTGTGTGAGAGAGAGTGAGTAATATGCGAGTCGCATTCTACCAAGCAAGCACCACGTCTGAACGAACCCATGTTTACCAGAACTCTACTGGTTGGTAAGTACGTAATATTGCCGTTACAACCCGAAGTATAAAGCTGAAGAAACCCTGAACGTTAACGGAAAAGACCCGCAAACCCGAGTGACTGAGGGAGAGACAGAGAGCTGTTCTGTGTGTGACTGTGAGTGAGCAGAGCGGGACACAGCAACACAGTACATCTGTATGTGTGTAGGGGAGGGGCGCTGTGACTAGCCTATCACAGAACGCTGACACAATCAGCTACCCAACGATGATTTTCATTCAATCCGAGCACAGATATTGACTCATATTACTCGTATAATACTCGTACTCGGCAGAAGTGCTTTATCCGTACCTGATACTCATTTTAGCCGAGTATCCGGCTCATCTCTAATATCCACCTGATTTCTGTTTATAGTAATAGCCATATATTATGTTCATAGTACATATCCTTCTGTACATTTCTGATTATAGCACACATCCTTCTGTAAATTTCAGTTTATAATATCCACATCTGTATATTATCTTAATAGTACATACACATCTGTAAATTACTCCTTTAATACCATTTTATTTAATTTATGTAACTTATGTAAACACTGTATTGCCTGCACTTGCTTCTATTAAACTTCTGGTTAGACCTAAACTGCATTTCGTTGCCTTGTACTTGTACATGTGTAATGACAATAAAGTTAAATCTAATCTAATCCAAAATTTTTTTTTTTTGTATAGTATTGATGGTTTCTATAATTGCGACTTGATAGTGGTGGTATTAAGAGGTGGATTAAGTCGGGTAAGGCCAGGAACATTGGAGGGTAATTTAAAGTGATGAATGTGAAGCTGAAAGTTGAAGGGGTGATAAATAATTTCATTAGTGCCCAGTGCCTATCATCCACAAGTGGGCTATGAGATGGAAGAGAAAGAAAACTTTTGGAGTAAGTTAGATGAAATTGTGGAGAGTGTACTTAGGGGCAGACTTTAATCTGCATGTTGATGAAGGGAACAGAGGTGATGGGTATGTATAGCCTTAAGGAGAGGAATGTGAAAGGGCAGATGGTGGAAGACTTTGCTTAAAGGAAGGAAATGGCAGTGGTGAATATGGATTTGAAAAAGAAGGAGGAGCATAGGGTGACATATAAGAATGGAGGAAGGTGCACACTGGTGGACTATATTCTATCTATATTCTGTGTACTGATTGGCCAGGCAGAGGAACCGAGCTGGGAAGGATGTGCTGCAAGTTAGAGCAATAAAGGATGGAGATGAAAATGTGTTGACTAGTGAGAAGAGTGTGTTGAGAAGGTAAAGGGATTATTTTGAGCAGCTGATGAATTAGGAAAATGAGAGCGAGAGAAGGTTGGATGATGTAGAGATGGTGAAGCAGAAAATGGATAGGATTGGTAAGGAGGAAGTGAGAGCAGCGTTTAAGAGGATGAAGAGTGGAAATTCGGTTTTGTTTAGGAGAGATGGCAGTGTTTTTACCCAGATTGTTTAAGAAGATTTTGGAAGGTAAGAGGATGCCCGAGGAATGGAGAAGGAGTTTGCTTGTACCGGTTTTTATGAATAAGGGAGATGTGCAGACCTGCAGTAAATACAGGGGAATCAAGTTGGTCAGTCACACCATAAAGTTATGGGATAGAGTAGTGGAAGCCAGGGTGAGGGAAGAGGATTTCCATCTGTGATCAACAGTATGGTTTTATACTAAGTAAGAGCACTACTAATATTTGGTAAAAGTAGGGAGCAGGTTGAGAAGAGCTTTTGAGAGGTGGAGGTATGCGCTGGAGAGAACAGGAATAAAAGTCAGTAAGACTAAGACAGAGTACATGTGTGTGAATGTGAGGGCAGTGGAGTGGTGCAGTTGCAGGGAGAAGAGGTGGTAAAGGTGGATGAGTTCAGATACCTGGGGTCAACAGTGTAAAGTAATGAAAAGTGTGTTAGAGAAGTGAAGAAAAAGAGTGCAGACAGGGTGGACTGGGTGGAGAAGAGTGGCAGGAGTGATTGGTGATAAAAGGGTATCTGCAAACGTAAAATGAAAGGTTGAAAAGGACTGTGGTGAGACCTGCTATGTTAAAAGGTTTTTAGAGACAGGAGGTGGAGCTGGAGGTAGCTAAGATGAAGATGTGGAGATTTTCATTGGGAGTGACAAGGATGGACAGTATTAGAAACAAGTTTATTAGAGGGACTGAGCATGTAGGACGTTTTGGAGACAATGTGAGGGAGGCACGATTGAGATGGTTTGGACATGTGCAGAGGAGGGACATTGGGTATATCGGTAGGAGATCGCTGAGGATGGAGCCGTCAGAAAGTAGGAAAAGAGGAAGTCCAAAGGGGAGGTTTATGGATGTGGTGAGGAAAGACATGCAGGTAGTTGGTTTGAAAGAGGCAGATGTAGAGGACAGTGTGATATGGAGACGGATGATCCGCTGTAGTGAACGCTAATGGGAGAAGCCGAAAGAAGAAGAAGGAGAATTATTATTATTGTTAATGTTATTATTATTATTTGAAAAAAGGTTTGCAATAATTTAAAATCCAAAATATAATTATTACACTTATATACCTATATTACTGTCAGAGATCCACCTGCCACCCCCCCTCGGTAGCTGTCATGCTGCCTTGCTCTGCTGCTCCCGGCATTAACCAGAGACAGGTGTCTCCTGTTCCGACTTCTCTAGTGTCGGACCTACTATATACCTTGCTCGAGGCTGCCAGCATTCCCCGCTGGTTCTGTGGTTTGCTTTCCTCTCTGTGGATTACTTTCGGTTTGTGACACAACTCTTCATGACTTGTGTGTGTTTGTGATTTAAATAAGGCATGATTGAGTTACTTCCGCTTTCGGCTCGTTGTCCGTGTCCTAACAGAAGGTCCGACCAAGACCGAAAACAGATTGTCCCTACCGCAATGGATCGGCAGCTGAACCCAGCTTTGGATTTCCCCTGAAAGCTCCGTGCCGCTCCTTGCAGTTCAGACTCACCAGAGCTGGATCATGCAAAGCCACCTCCGAGAGCACGAGGGGATTACTGGCTTATTTTTACGCCAATGCGGCCGAGTGGAGTGGCTTCCTGGAACACGTCTGCGGATATATCGGGACACAGTCATCCCAATTCCCCACAGAGTGAGCCAAAATCGCCTTTTTTATTTCCCTCCTGTCTGGAGACGCTCTCTCTCAAGCCAGTACGCTGTGGAGCATCAAAGAAGGCAATTTGGCTCATACGCTGATTTCATCGGGCTATTCTTGGGGATGTTCGGTATGACATTGGCGGACCTGCACGTCGGCCCGCTTCAGTGTTCCGCTGAAGGTGCCGCTCAGCTTCACAGTTCCTCAGACAAGCCGCTCTGTTCCAGAGTTCCTCAGAGCGCGCGGCTCCGTTCCAGAGATCCACCGAGCGCGCCACTCCGTTCCAGAGATCCACCAAGCGCGTCGCTCTGTTCCGGGGTTCCGGAGACGGAGCGGCACTCCCGCAGGAACCCCGGAACAGATCGGCGCACTTGTAGAAACTCTGGAGCGGCGCAGTGTGCTCATGAAATCCCTGGAACGAAGCCGCGCACTCGTGGGAACTCTGGATCTCCACCCTGGGGGACGTCCAGCCTGTAAGCTCTGCCGAGGACGTCGCTTAGCCTCCAGTCTTCGTTAAGGATGTCGCTTTATTCCAGTTCCTCGCAGAGGGCGTCACTCCACTCCAGGCCTCCCCAGAGGACGTTGCTCAGCCTCCGGTCTTTGTCAAGGACATCGCTCTGTTCCAGTTCCTCGCAGAGGGCGTCACTCCACTCCAGGCCTCCGCAGGGGACGTCGTCCTTCTCGACCTTCCCCGGTTTCTTGGCAGTGCGTTCCAGGCTTCTTCTCTAGTGTCGGACCTACTATATGGCTACGGACACAGACCTTGCTTGAGGCTGCCAGCATTCCCCGCTGGTTCTTTGGTTTGCTTTCCGTTCTGTGGATTACTTTCAGTTCCGTGGATTACTTTCGGTTTGTAACTCTTCATGACTTGTGTGTGTTTGTGATTTAAATAAAGCATGATTGAGTTACTTTCGCCTCGTGGTCCATGTCCTAACAATTACATACATATATGATGAATATTTTACTCTGTGAGACTAATAAAAAAAGACTTGCTACATAGGCTAGTCTTCTGCATATCATGTGACTTTCTATTGATGAACACCAGAAACATGGCTAAAATGCTTTTTAAAGTTTATTCATTTGCTTTATCCAAATTTCATAAAACTTTGGCTCATATATAGAAATTGCATACAATTTCTTTTACTTTACTATTTGCTGAAATAGGACTACATCAGGAAGTCTCCTGGGATCAGCCATAAAGAACTGATTTAATGCACCAAACCAAATATGGCAAAGCTTCCAAGCAACAGCATAATTTTTTATTCTCTTTTTATGCTTTTATTTAAATACTTGTCCTATTATAGGATCATGTGCACATTATGATCCTACAATTTTGATCTAGATTTAGATATTTATATTTGTGTTTAAAAAGCATGCATATATTAAAAATATCACCCATACAAACATAATGGGAGGAAAATTGTAAACATTATATCTTTAACTATGAGTGACAATTGAAATTGCATTCAGGTATTGATGTGCATAAATAAGATTTCATTAAACATATTACATTAAATAATAATTCCATAACAGCCAGACCATGCACGCTGAAATATAGAAGGTGAGGTAGTTTATACAGCTAAATGTGTGTGTTTGTGTGTGTGTGACTAAGAGAGATGTCTCATAAGAACATAGTGCTAGCCCTAGCATGGCCAGCAGTAAAGTTTCATTAGAATAAAGGTTAGTACACACAGCACATGTTGCTTTCTGTAACAGGTGGTGTGGAGCATTCAGTTATGTCAGCCAGCATTCTTGACTATTTGTGGAGGTGGCCCCTGATATTTCATGATTTTCAGGATTTACACCGTCTTTACCCTCCTCTCTTTCTATATTTTCCTTCCCTGTCCTCCTCCCACCTCAAAGCCTTGACTGACAAACTAATCACTGTGCTAGAATCCCCCTGACTATTTATTCTACTGCAACAGAACACTTCCCAGTCAATGAAACAGCAATATAATGATTGAGCAAGACAGAAAAGGGGGAGGATTAGGGTGTTGAGCAACTGGAAGACATTTGCTGTTACCACCTTCATTTCTCAGGCCTTCACTTCTCGTTCACACAGCTTCTGGTAGGTTAGAAACAGATTGGCAGGAATAAAGAGAAAAAAGACAAAGAAAGAGAAAGATGAATGTGTCTCAGGAGGTAGCACACCAAAAGGCAGGTTATTAAAAGCCACAAAGCAGATTCCCTGCTGGGCATGGAGAAATAACCCCAGCATGGGGAAGACACATCTGAAAAGAAGAGCGTCCAGTTACTAAATTGTTCTAAATGTGTAAATGTTTTATTTTACAGGGTTTTTGCAGTTTAGCAATGTTTTGGAAATAAGGCAGGGGAGACCCCTAGCCAAGTTGGCAGCAAAAAGGTCATTGTGATGCCAAGTGATTACATCAAACATAAATTAAGCATCTAGACATTACACATCTTTTAGAAAAAAATAACAATTATAAAAATGTTACAAATAACACAACATACCACTACTAGAGCTCCACATAACTCTAAATATCGATCTGTGAAGGAAGCAAAGAAAAAGCAATGGGCACTATTATTGTTCCAGTCCCATCACACAAGTCAATGATTCAATTTCCATACTTTTTGCAAACATAATTACAAAAAATCAATTATCTTTATCTCAGGGACCAACAGAACCCAATTCACAGACTCCAATGGCATGGTAATTAAAGAGAGTGGCAAGGATGCAAGAATGTTCCAGTCACTAATGCCATAGGGAGTCAGTCAAAACCCTGTTGAAAACTGACCATCATTATCCCATCTCTAATATTGAACTGCCTCCAAAAAAGCACAGGTAAATTATAGTAACATTTGAAAACACCACTTCTTAAGAATTTACTGTTTCTTGAAAGTGTCCTAATGACATAAAAACAGCAGAATGTGTAGATGCATTTGATAAGGGATTATTTCCTTTTTTTCTATATCAGTTCTTAAAAGAAATTAGCACTACAAGTGTAAATTTGGACCTGCCTTTCGCTTTGGTTCTTTGCATTATAGTTCATATAATTTTTTACTTTGCATTATAGTTAATATAATTGCTTGGATTTTATGTTCCATAATATATGTGCACTTCTGCTGTGTGACTATCTGACCTATTAACAAAATGTATATCTTACAACTCTAGTGGAAATTCTCCACTACCTAATTGCAGAGTGAGTTCTAAAGGGTGTACTCTTCACTGCTCCAGAAGAATAGTTTTAATGTGAGCTCTATTAAACATAATGTTGTTGAAAAGTTATAGTGTGCAATTTTTCTTGTAGCTTGAGGGGGCAGTTTAAACCATGTCCATAGGAGATTTAAATTCCAATGTACACTCAAAAAAATATTTAGGCCTAATAAATAAGATTTATGTAATTTGATTGCATATAAATTTTCCATCCATTTGGATTACGTATTTTTAATGTAAACGAATTAATAAACTTAATGTGAAAAATATATGTAAGTCCTATATAAATAAAACAAGTAACAAATAGATTTATGTGATATTTTCAATTAATCCAATTTATTTTAAATAAATAAGAAATGGGTTTATGTGTTATTATGTAATAAACCTATTTTACTTAAAATGCATCACATTTAAGTAATTTGTATTAATAAACCCAATGTATTTTAAAATCATATTTATAAATTTGTATTTACTTATTCATCACCATTTCCCCTCCCCAATCACAATATACAACACAAAAAAGAATGGCCAGAGGGTCACTTCATTTCACATTTTTATTTTAGAAATAACAAGCACAAAAGGCAGCAAAAAGAGGAGCTAGCAAGACAGTCTGTGCTCACTGATACTGTGTTGTGTGCAACCTCAACAAAAAATAAAGTACTTACATTCTTTACTTAACACACCAAGGTTAATTGCACTACTTTAGGCAGGTCATCTGAAGTATCTATATCACTATCTGCATCTAACGGAGGTACAAAATCTATGTCCGCAGAAGATGAGGGGCTATCATCTACAGTACTACCAGATTCGTCTGACTGAGCAGCGAGTTTAATAACACCTGCCTTAAAATCGTTTAGAGTGTAGGGATTATGTTTACGATTTTTATGCGAGTGAAATGTTCCATATATGTTTGTCTCAAACGTACATCCTTCAAACATACAAGTTACGTTTTCATACTGCCTAAGATGTTGATTTACATGAGCAAAGTATTCCTTTTCAGTTAAAATTTCCTTACATGCACACGTCTGACAAAAGAATGTAGTTAACTGAACATTTGCTGCTGTTAACTTCCTGTGTGTTTGATATGTGTGACTCAAAAGATTCTTCCAACTTGTGAATGTACATGGGCAATCTGCATATAGACAGGGATATCGGCAATTGCGACCATAGTGGAAATGTTTCAGCCTAAAATGTTTTAGCAATTCATACCGGGTAGATAATGAAATGTCACACACTTTGCATGGCCACATTCACATATCTGTGAACAAAGACAAAAGAAAAAAAATCAGTTACGTCCAAATATTAAAGAATCAACATAAATAATTTAATTTATACTTGATTTTACTGTAAGTCAAAATACAGCTACTACTACTAATAATTTATTAATAACTTTTTTATAACAATGAAATAACTACATAGGTCCAATTTATAAGAAACTATGGTTGATTGCAAGATGATATTAGGCTGTTCATGTCTGTAAAATATGTTTTTAAATATGTTTTTAACTATGTATGTTATGCTTTTTTTATGTTGAATCATATAACATTCAAACTGAGATTAATTGTTCATAATCAGATGTATTGATTCTTCTATGTATTAAAAAACAATCTTTGTAGCATACATACAAGGTCTAGGAGGTTGTCCCACCATTTAGATGTAAGAAAAGATGCTTGATGTATCTGAAAAGGAAAAAAAATGGTTTTAGTTAGAAACAAAAGCATACTTTTGATTATGAAATTACAAAGCCAGCATTATATTTTTAGAGAATTATTAGAATAGTACTGTCATTTACTAATTGCAGTAGTTTATAACTGTCTTTATTTGCCGTCAAACGTTAAACCACAGAACAAGAGCAGACCAACAGCAAAAGACACAGACGGGGTAAAACCATGGTTCACATAGAACACCCGACCAACTGGCAACTGTTGGAAGTTATCCATGTACGATTTAAATACATTTAAAATTGCAGTTGGTTTAGTAATCGTTTAATGACACATCGCTATTTTAATCTTTAAACAGTTAACAGCTAAAACCATTTTTTCCTCTCGGATTTAACTTAAGCTATGCACGTGGCCAAAGTTCTAAGTTATGTTATTCAGGTCAGAAAATACGGAAATTAATATAACGTTAAACCAAAAATAAATACGCATCCCAGTTACTTTTAATTATACTGTCTAGCTGAAAAACGTAGCTTAAGGGGAAAGTAGATAAAGTTAGCTTTTATAAGAACCATGTGCAAGTTAGTTAGCTAACATAAGTGGAATAAATGCAAATTGATAGTCAGTGCATTGATACAGTTTAATACGATATCAACAGCAGTAATAACACACATATATATTGAAAGCAGTCAACTTTTATACGATAAATACATATGTAACTTGCCTTGCAATCAGGTTGATCCAAGAAGATGATCCGATGTAAGATGGCGAGGAGAACGGTGTTTTTTCAACTGCCTCTGCCGCGCGCGTGGGTTTTTTTTTTCATGTGCATTGCCATAGACATGTGTATGTGCAGTACCGCTCCCTACCGACTGGAGTATGGATAATTTCCGCCTCTAAACAATTCCATTGCCCATAAATTATATGCAAACCAATCTCATAAAATATAACTTATAGGATCTGGCTCGTTCCACAGCTAGATATATTTAAACCATATTCATAATTGTTAACTGATTAAATCGAATAGTTTTCAGAATGAACCAATTTACATGGATTCTAAGCAATTTGACTACATACATTTTGAAAATATTATTATTTAAATAAAATCAAAAGGATGCAAATACATAATTATAAACTATGCCATGATTCATTTTTTTTAGTGTATTAGTCCCTATTAAAAGCTTTGTTTATACTGACATAAATAGTTATTACAGTGATTTAAATGACCCAATTGAAAATTGGCACATTTGTCTTGAAAAGAGAATGCTGAGCAAGTATTAATAATTATTGATAAATGATACATGATACATAGAAATGTAGGACACTGTGGAAAATAAAAACAGATTGAAGCTATTTAACCAGTGACATATTTTGATTCTTACCATTTTTGATACAGCTGCTATGTCAGAAATTTTAGAATAATTGCCTTTTTGATTAGAACCAGATAGCATGGATATTAGAATCAACATACAGTAGAACTAGATAGCATAGCAATTAGATAGCATTTTGATCATATACAAGGATGGCTTAACTGTACCAACAGAGGTCACCATGGTTAAACAGAACCTCATACAAATGCATACAGTGTCTCCACCAGCAAAGTCCAGTCCACCAGTAATGGCGGGTCACCACATGATTATATGCTTTTGAATGCTGTATCAAATAGGGCACTGCATTTGTTGTAAGACAATAATATTGTCATCTCTTTTTAAATTGTGTATTGAGAACCTGGGGTGAACTTAAATGTATAAAATCTCTTTTCATATGCTTTTGAATGCTGTATCAAATAGGGCATTGCATGTGTTGGTAAGTCATATGCAAACATATTTTATACATTTAAGTTTAGCCCAGGTTCTGCATAAACAGTTTAAAAGAGAGATTGCAGCATTATTGACAAAATGACAGAATTGACACAAATATCAGGCTTCCATCATTCTTATATTTTTCTGAAGCATGGCTGTTTTTTTACAAGCTGCTGATTATAACATTTATATTATAGTAGTTATGAATTCTAATAAAAAATATTTTACATTTATTCAGCTTGACAGTAGAGAATATTGGGATTGGAAAAACAATCTATCACATTTTTACATAAAAACAGATCAGTCATATTACAGTAATTTTATATTATTATATTATATTTATTATATTATTACAAGACAGTTTTACAATACTATTTACACTTAAATTACAATATATAAATAAATAAATCAATATTCCACAGTTAAATAATTTTTTTAAATGTTTGATGAAATTCTTTCATTTAAGACATTGTTTAAAGACAGAAATTGTTAGAATATCTTTAAGTTTCACAACAGCATGCTTAATGAGTATGACTCTTGACACAGCATACATGAGCTGGAAAGCCACATTTCTTTCAGGTCAGTGCACAAATTAGGCTGCTTCACTTGTTTGTAGTCCTTACTGTAATGCTCCAGCATGCTAACCAAAAGTATTATGTGTAGACTACGCTCCTTCCTTATTCACATTGGATTTGCTTAGAGAAAAGTAAAAAAGTTGCCAGGCAAAGTGACTTGGAAAGTGTCATCAGACTGTATCATATCATGCCATTATTAGAAAAATAAACATTGTAATTAAAAAGTTTTTTTCTTTCACATTTGCAATTCCACTGACATATAGCCACAACATTTATTATTTCAGACGTCTATAATTGGAGTATTTTCATTATCTTCTATGGTAGATTGTGTCATATTTTTATAATTTACATACTGTAATCTGCAGAAACATTTAAATTTGACATGTAATTCATTATTGAATGGCTGTGGCGTAGCTTTCCTCTTGTTGATTTGTTTGGCGTAAATACCAGGAGTTAGGGCGCCGGACATGGAAGGTAAGCTTAGATTTCTAGGAAAGCATAGGTTCTCTAAGTTAGTATTTTACACAGATGCTCATGATATACACCTTCGATTTTCAAAAGTTAAAAAAGAGTAACAATATAGAGGTGTGAAAAATAGCAATGTCTGATTCTGTAATATGTTCTGGCCCCATCCCAATGCAGCATGGTGATGTAGCTTACAGCAGGTTATGGTTACTGACTGCTGGATGTCCGAATGGTGTTACAAAAACAATGTGGGCTTCATTGATAATTGGAGCAATTTTGAGGGCAACGCTGGCCTATTAGATGAGGGTGGTATCCATCCCACTCGGAAAGGTGCTGCTCTAATTTCTTGTAGTATAGGTCATACTCACAGTCTCAAAACTTTTAAAATCTGCTGCATAGCATAAGTACCACACCACGTTACCAGGTTAAGCGTACATTCACGTTAACTACAGGTATGAGTGTCAATGGTGCAAGGACAGATTATTCTGTTAGGGAGTGTTACTGGGAGGTCGACACAAATGGCCCTGAATAAATTTCTTTACCAGTGGTGCATGAGTGGAGGGCGGAACGAGCTGTAAGAAACTCCTGCAGTTGATGAGACTAATCAGTGTGCTCTGTCTCAGTCTGGCAACGCCAATAAAGAAGAGAAAGACACCAACCTACAGGAGAGGGAGACACACCAAGCAGAGAGACGAGCGGAACGGTCACCAAAAGGTGATTAAATGCGAGCGGGCGCGTTTAAAGATGAGAGAGGCAACTATGAGAGACAAAATAAAAAATAAAAAAATATCAAAAATCACATTTTCTGATTTTTAAAGAATTTATTTGCAAATTATGGTGGAAAATAAGTATTTAGTCACCTACAAAAGTTCATGTCAATACCTTGTTATATACCCTTTGTTGGCAATGACAGAGATCAAACATTTTCTGTAAGTCTCCACAAGGTTTTTACACACTGTTGCGGGTAGTTTGTTCCATTCCTCCATGCAGATCTCCTCTAAAACAGTGATGTTTTGGGGCTGTCACTGGGCAACACGGATTTTTAACTCCCTCCAAAGATTTTCTATGGGGTTGAGATCTGGAGACTGGCTAGGCCACTAAAGGACCTTGAAATGCTTCTGACGAATCCACTTCTTTGTTGCCCAGGTGGTGTGTTTGGGATCATTGTCATACTAAAAGACCCAGCCACATTTCATCTTTAATGCCATTGCTAATGGAAGGAGGTTTTCACTCAAAATATTATGATACATGGCCCCATTTATTCCCTCCTTTACATGGATCAGTCGTCCTGGTCCCTTTGCAGAAAAACAGCCTCAAAGCATTATGTTTCCACCCCCATGCTTCACAGTAGGTATGGTGTTCTTTGGATGCAACTCAGCATTCTTTCTCCTCCAAAGTTAAGTTTTTACCAAAAAGTTCTATTCTGGTTCATCCAAATGCTCTCTAGCAAACTTCAGATGGGCCCGGACATGTACTGGCTTAAGCAGGGGGACATGTCTGGCACTGCAGGATTTGAGTCCCTGGTGGTGTAGTGTGTTACTGATAGTAGCCTTTGTTACTTTGGTCCCAGCTCTCTGCAGGTCATTCACTAGGTCCCCCGTGTGGTTCTGGGATTTTTGCTCACCGTTCTTGTGATTCTTTTGACCCCACGGGATGAGATCTTGTGTGGAGCCCCAGATCAAGGGAGATTATCAGGTCTTGTATGTCTTTCATTTTCTAATAATTGCTCCCACAGTTGATTTCTTCACACCAAGCTGCTTACCTATTGCGGATTCAGTCTTCCAAGCCTGGTGCAGGTCTACAATTTTGTTTCTGGTGTCCTTTGACAGCTCGTTGGTCTTGGCCATTGTGGAATTTGGCGTCTGACTGTTTGAGGTTGTGGACAGGTGTCTTTTATACTGAGTCCAAACAGGTGCCATTAATACAGGTAACAAGTTAAGGACAGAGAGCCTCTTAAAAAAGAAGTTACAGGTCTGTGAGAGCCAGAAATCTTGCTTTTTTTTGTAGGTAACCAAATACTTATTTTCCATCATAATTTGCAAATAAATTCTTTAAAAATTAGACAATGTGATTTTGGGGATTTTATTTTATTTTTTCATTTTGTCTCTCATAGTTGAAGTGTACCTATGATGAAAATTACAGGCCCCTCTCATCTTTTTAAGAGGGAGAACTTGCACAATTGGTGGCTGACTAAATACTTTTTTGCCCCACTGTATGATGGCTCTGGGTGAAATTATACACAAACATGGTATTAGCTTCCATTGCTATGCTGATGATACACGGTTGTATATTTTAGCAAAGCCAGATGAGTGATATCAGCATACAAATGTAGAGGAGTGTGTAAAGGACTTTACATTTACATTTTAAGGGTTGTCCAGACCAATGTACAAAAGTGCTTTGAATCTCTTTTAATGAATATACTGTATCTATACTGGTAGGCTAGATTAAAAACTTAAGAAAAAAAACAGCCTAAAACTCTGTTGAGAGGATTATAAAATTTTTTTAACAAAACAAACCTGGAAAGTGTTTCAGTTTAAGTGTTTCAGGAAGAGGTAGGTTTTCACCCATCGCTTAAAGATAGCCAGGGACTCTGCTGTTTGGACATCTGGGGGAAGTTCATTTTACAACCTTGGTGCTAGAAGAGAGAAGAGCCTTACTTACATGAAGTATGCTTACCTCTTACCCTAAGAGAAGGAGGTACCAGTCGAGCAGTGCTGGATGTCAGGCAGCATGGTGGATTGTGAGGAGTGATGAGGTCTTTGTGGTGAAAGGTGCTGGATGATTTTTGGCTAAATAGGCAGCCATAGGTGTTTTGAATCTGAATCACCTGAGCAGCCTGTGTGGATAGAAATAGTTTAAATCCTTCGGATGTTGCAGAGAAGGACAAGCCACATTAGCAACATGGGAGAAGCAGTAGAGTTGATTGTCCAGGCTTATCTCAAGTTGCCAGAAGTGGTTAAACAGGGGAGCAGAAATTTATGAAAAGTTATTCTAGGATCCTGACCTGGAGATAAATCACCTGGGACACCTTCCATTAGACTGTGGATGCTTGATAACTTCCTTCTGCTCAACTCAGATAAGACATAACTTTTATTTTTACTGGGACCATATGCAGCAGGAAGTAAACTTTCTGATTATGTATCATCTTTGTATGGTCTTTGTGTCTCTTATTGTGTACAGCAGTCAAAGACTTAGGTGTGTTTATTTACCCTAGTCTGTTCTTTGAGGCTTATATGACTAACATTACCAGGATGGCCTTCTTTAACCTTTGAAATACTGCAAAAAGTTTAAATATGACGTTGTTACAAGATGCAGAAAAACTAGTTAATGCTTTTGTTAAATCTAGATTAAACTACTGTAATGTGTCACTGTCTGAGAGTTCAAGTACGTTTATAAATTACCTTCAGTCCAGAATGCAGCAGCAAGGGTCCTTAATAGATCTAGAAAATATGACCACATCACCCCTGTTTTAATCAGTCTACACTGGCTCCCAATTAAATATTGCATTGATTATAAAATACTACAACTCACATATAAAACACTTAACAGTCTCACGCTGCAGTATCTGAGTGAACTTCTGTACCATTATTATCCTCCATGCCTACTTGGATCAAAAGGTACAGGCTATTTTTTGGTACCTCAAATAATCAAGACTAAAGCAGGGGAGATCTTTCTTTTACTAAGATCCACAGTTATGGAACAGCCTTCCAATTAGTGTTCAGGACTCAGACACAGTCTTAGTGTTTAAGTCAAGGCTGAAAACACATTTATTTAGTAAAGCCTTTGATAATTAGATTTTTCTTACGTAAAGGAGCAGGTCTGGAGGGATCATTGATGTAGAGTGTTCAGTGAGCTGGGATAATTGTATGCTGTCATCCTCTCTCTCACACGTTCATTTAGTTTTGTTGATGGTGATATAATGGGCTGTCTTTTATACCATAGATCCCTCATGTCTGTGTTACCTTCTGGCTCTCCCTTTTAGTTATGCTGCCATAGCTAGTCTTGCTGGAATCCCAAACTGCACAGTGTTCTTAACTTTTATATAACAATAAGAATACTTAATAATCCATATCTTTTTCTCCCTGTCACCTCTCTTCTCTCTCTCTCTCTCTCTCTCTCTCTCTCAAGTTAACTCTCTCGAGTTAAACTCTTGAGGTACCAGTGACCACTGTTTCTGCCCCTCTTCTCGGATCTGCCTGCTTCATCCTGGCCTGCGTCCGGATGGTGTTCTCTTCCATTGGAGGCCACTCTGTGCAGCTGGGGATTCTCATCAACACCCTGGGGATCCATGAAATTACAAAGTAAGACAGGAACTTTAAGGATGGATTTGGACTGTACTTAATTTCAACAGTCTGCTACACTCAACATCGTTTAGCTGTTATAACTGGACAGCCGGTGCCACCCAGATGAGGATGGGTTTCCTCTTGAGTCTGATTTCTCTCAAGGTTTCTTCCTTATGCCATCTCAGGGAGGGTTTCCTTGCCACAGTCCCTACCGGTTTGCTCATGCTTGCAACAATGCCCATTGTTAAAAGTGCTATACAAATAAAACATTTTTGAATTGAACTATTGCCCCAGGAGTTATTAATATTGACCACATGCTAGAGTAAATATTTTTTTCTTTGGTTACAGACAGCAAAATTGCCTTATTCTGTTTACATTTCTGTTTAGATATTGCTAGGCTTTAAGATTTACAAAGAGTCAAGGGTCCAGTGAAGTTGTGTCTGGGCTCCTCCTTAATTCATTAATAGTATTCAAATCTTAAATTATTCAAGTCATGATGAAACAACAAAGATTACAAACTGCCCCCATACCTCCCACTTCTCACACTCGCTCAACAGAGTAAGAAACTAAGTGTTCAACATTAAAGACGTTCAACCTTCTCCTTGAAGCCTGAACAGGGAGCAATGTTTTTGAGGCAGAGTGGCATCTGTAGCCAAGCAAGAAGTGATGCCTTCAGCCAGGCAGGATAGAAGTGTATTATCTGTGTAGTCACTGTGCAAATTTCAGCATTCATAAACATGCTCAGTTGCACTTTCTGCTATAGTTTTTGCTGATTTATATTTTCTATGGATATCATATTTTGCATCTAGTTAAAAGACAAAATCATGCAGTGTTATTTTAACAAGATTGTAAATTTAAATTGGAGTCCTTTAAACAGTGCAGTATATGCACAATATAAATAATAATAAATAAATAACTTATCTAATTATGAAAGAACATCAGTCATAGTTTCCTGAACTTTGCTGACAGCAGTGGAACCCAGAGATGCTTTTTTTCACCATTATCGCAATAAGTTAATTAATTTAGTGTAGCCTACATGTCAACTCAAACCAGTATGACCATTTGAATTTGACCTCTTTCTTCAACAAGGTCTTTCTATAGAACTGCAGCACACACACACACACACACACACACACACACCGTTTTTTGTAAACTCTTTAGATAATTGTGCATTACTGATAAGCATTTTATGAAACAGTCAAAGCTGCCAGTTCTTTGTCTTATTTTTAGGAGCCCATGAACCAAAAATGTCAGAAATCAATTGACCTACTTTTCAATTTGTTCAAAAGTATAAATGGAACTTTTTATATTGAAATTAAAACCTAAGAGTAAATTTAAGATTTTAAACTATTTAGTTTTCACCAGACTAATATTTCTGCCTATTTCACAAAGCAGCAACATTTTGAAATTAAATACAGTATATGAAACAGAAACTTTTTTTTTCTTTTCAAAAAAACAGATTTTTCCAAAAAGTTATATTTATAATTACATTTCAGCCACAGTCCCCTTTAGACCCATGGTTTAGCATATGTACTTTTTTATTAAAATAAGCTTAAACTAAATTGTTACATTGACACAATGATCTGTGATTTCCCCATAACTATGAATCCTTGTATTAAGATATTTTGTATTCAATAATTACACAATACATATGCCAATGCAGGGTGATGTCCCCATTCTGGGCACTCTATCATAAAGGTAATTTACAATTACAGAAAATAAGATAAAACTATTTTGATTTTATTATTTAATTTTCTCTTTTCTCAAACCACAAAGTGGTTTTGAGTGCTTGTTTTATGTATTCAGCTGCTTTCTACCCCTCTGTCCCCCCCTCCCTCTACAAGCATGTGGAGTCACTTAAATAAACCATCAAGCAAAGCCCAGCTGCAACAACAAGCGATCGATCTGAGGCAAGTTGGTGCGTCTGAGCCTTCAGCAGGTGGGTTGGGAGTTTATAATTCGCTAGCCGAAGGGCTTTCACATCTGCCTGGCTTGAGGAGGAGAAGGAGAGTTAAAAGGAAAAAGAAAAGCATTGTAACTTTAGCCTCCCTTGATAGATATCTGTGCAGGACTGATATAACGCGTGTTTGGGAAAGATTCGCTGCTGTATAAACAATTGACTCCCTGCCTTCCCACCACATCTGGGAACTCTCAAACACAGGGGATTCTGAAAACAAATAGCTGGGGACATGTTGCTTTCTGATTAGGCTTTAAACAATACATTGAGCACCAAGAAAAGTAAACCACAGCAATTGAAAAGCAGAACGGGAATTAGAATGCATAAATAGATAAATATATACAAGAAATTTGCATACACCCAAATGCGATAAACTCTGTCCCTATCTCTCTTATCTGTGACTGTCTCTTCAAAGTATCCTTGTGAAGACCTTTTGTTGGCTTTATTATTAACAGCTAATAAATGCTGTAATGAACCTAAATTTAAACTAAAACTTAAATATTGGTTTTGCATATTTTATTAGAAAGTATTTTTCTGCAAGGTCAAGGCCGACATATTTCATACACACACACACACACACACACACACACCATATTTTTTATATATATATATATATATATATATATATATATATATATATATATATATACACACACACACACACACACACATACATACATACATACATACATACATACATACAGACAGTGTACATTAATGCTTATTCATGCACCCATAAAAAAGGCCCAAATCCCAATCTACCCTAACAATATGATATTTTCATTGAATCCCCTCTTTTAACAAATTAACAGATTCTGCTCATCCTTTGTGAGCTTTATTGTAATTCCACAGTTTGTTTAAAAAAAAAAAGAAACATTTCACAGGTTTATTCTTTTAGAAGCTGCGAGGAAGACAAGAACACCAAGATATATTTAAAAAATCCTGATCTCAGTCAATTCCACTGAGAATAATGAGGTATATGTACTGTGTATATCCCAAAACTTTGCATCAGGGAAGCCCAATTTCCAATGTCTCTATACCTTTGTAATCTTACCCCTCAGCATGATGTTTGTTGTGACCGCATACCTGTAGGCATGAAGCATTTGCGAACTTTGGAGAGTATGTGTACCACCTCTGTACTGCACCCATTTATATTTTCTTTTAGAATGAATCAAAATCTGATATCTAATACAAAACAGAGTTTGATTCAGCTTTCAAATTGACTCACCACCAGTCTGTTCTTTAGTCTGTTGCCTCAGCCTTTTCTTTGACCACAGAAATCTGTGATACACAAACTTTCTTTTGGCTTCTCCCATCAGGGGTCGCCACAGCGGATCATCCGCATGTTTGATTTGGCACGTTTTTACGCTGGATGCCCTTCCTAACGCAACCCTCCCCATTTATCCGGGCTTGGGACTGGCACTAAAAGTGGCTGGGGTTGGTTCCCTGACCGGGGATCGAACCCGGGCCGCAGTGGTGAGAGCGCCGCATCCTAACCACTAGACTACCAGGGGAGCTCAGAAATCTGTGATACACAATCGTTATATTTTAATAAATCATGCTTTATTGCTTCATACAATGTGATGGTAAGCTGTTGTTTTTTCTTCTTATACACACACTTAAAGCACACCTGCTTAAAAAACATTTCCACAGAACACATGCATCCACAAATATTTTGCGCAAGATACAGAAAAGAAGACCAAGATATTTAATTCAAAAGTCAAAATACTAATCTCAATCCTACTGAGACAACCAAATAGGTTGTGAGGCCAAATGGTTAAACCTTCATTATATATGTTTCTCCACCACTTTTCAAGTCACTCTTTTATGTCATTCCCAAAGCTGAGTTGAGTGTCCAAGGATAGTCTAAGTCTGAATTAAATATTATATATTTACATTTTTTCCCTAATCCCATGGGCTTCATATTTTTAGACAGAAAAGTTTATGAGCCAGCATCTGAAACCAGCCACTTTGCTTTATCCCCTCCTTACAGACATTGTGCAGCAGGCAGAGCTAAATAACATACCTTTTTTGCTCTCTGTGTTTCCCTCTCCCTCTCTTTATCTCCCTCTCTCTTGTCAACATGAACAAAAAAGGGTGAAGATGAATGAATGAGGAGTTTCTGTTTCCCATGCAAACCAAGTCTATGCATGCCAAGATTCAGAGAATTAACTATTGTTTGGTTCATCCTTGGAACAATTTAATTTTTATTTTAAGTGCCACCATGTTGTTTTATAGGTCTTTACCAAAAAATAAACAAAAAAAAAAAAATCAATTACTGCTAGTAAAAGGGATAATAACCTATTCAGATGTGGACCAAATCCATGATCTTATGCAGAGCTGAAGTCCTTAGTTGCACAGATACAGCCTATGTTCTTGGACCCTAAGTGGATCTGAGAGATAATAAGATTATTAGCAGACCCGTGGATCAGGTAGGGATTTCACCCCTAGGTGAACTGTATGGCCACTATCCAATATTATTAAATAATAAACCTTAAAAAAAAACTAAAATATTTTACCTAATTATATCCAAATTGTCACTACATTTAGTCTTTTTTACATTTAAAGTTTTGTTATATCTTTGATATAGACTCTTTGCATTTAATACTGATGTTAAAATCTGTTTTATCTTTGATAAGCTCCATTAGCAACATGAGTAACAAGAAACAAGAAAAAACATAATGGAATCCTGGAGACAAATCAGTTTCTTTATCAAAGCTATATACATTGATTTACTCTACACATTGCCTAGCTTTACTTTGCTTGCATTAATACTAGTAGTAGATGCATAGTAGATAGTAGTATAAAATTATGTGTTTAAATCTTCCTCATCTTAGTGCCAAGTTTATTTCTGTTTCTTTCAAAGCAGTCCTGATTTGTATTGCAACACTTTGCTCTCTCTGGCACCTCTTCTAGATCTCACATTTTGTATTATCCCATTATTTTTCTCTTTTAGTATAAAAGAATTTGGTTAAAAAAATTCAAGAAATGAGAGAGAGAAGGAAAATGAAAGACAGAAATTTTGGAGAAGAATTTAGGGTATATAATAAAGACATTGTGGAAGAGGGGCTGATCCCCAGCTCTATTAAACAGAGGGGAGTCAAAGGGAGAGACCCCACTGGATTTCAAAAGAGAAGTGACAGCTTGTGAATCCTGACTGAGAGGTGTGAAAGAGCACTGCATAAGCATGGGCCTCCAAGGCCAGACACAAACAAACACATCTCTGTTTACCCCTTCTTCCCCTACCCTTACCCTATATATATATATATATATATATATATATATATATATATATATATATATTATATACATCTATAATTTGTATATTATATACATATATTAATTATATATATATATATATATATATATATATATATATATATATATATATATATATATATATATATATATATACAAAATAAATAGTAAATAACACTTTGTATCTATCTATCTATCGTAAAATTTGATATTTGGATTCTCGTTGTTGCTAATGGCAGATTGTGACATATTCACCCCTGCTATGTGGAGGTTGTTGGTGATTTCACTCAGTTTTTTCCTGCTATATCAGCTGCTATAGTTTTCTTTGGGGAACATATTCAATGTTTGTTGTTAGTACATTAGTAGGCTCTTTCTTTTTCCAAATATTCCAAATTGTTGTCCTGCCAATGTTTATTGCTTGGTTCTGATTTTTTCTCTTTCAACTTTCTTGTCTTCTGTTTTGGTTTATACACATATGCAATCTCAGCAAAACCCTGATGAGATATTCAGAAGCATCAATTCTTGAAACAACCAATCTAATAGGGTACATCTGCTAATTACCTGTCCATATTCTCATATTTTTGATTAGTTAAAAATTGGGTGGATGCAAACTAGATGCAAATCTGGAAAAATAATTCTATAATCTATAAATTATAATACATTTATCAGAATCAGGTTTATTGGCCAAGTGTGTTGACACACACAAGGAATTTGGTTACAGCTGACTCTCAAAGTACGGACATAAATAATACTATACATTCAGCTTGGACTATACAAGAAAAAACAGACTATACAAGACAATACAGACAATGTGAGACAATATAGACAGTACGAGTATTTAATAGGAGATACACAACACAAACACAACTCTCCTTACTGTATAGCAAAAATATAGAGTTTGAGTTTAGTTATATATTGCTCAGTGATTACCCCTCCCCCATCTGTCACTTTTCCTTTTTCCTCTCTTTTTTTTTTCTATTGCACACAGGAACAGCATGGCTCCAGTTGTAATCACTGTTGGTCAATTTCAGGGACAATTTAAAGACTATTTATTATCTTTGGTCAATAAGTGCACGGTTAAAATGACTTTCTGGATGTTCATTTGAAATGGATGGACCTTTAAATGCTTTCCAGTTGGTTTACAGTAGTAGAGACTCACTGCTGCTAAGTAGCTGTTTTGTTTAATTGTCTTTTTAGCAGTTTCTCTCCATTTAGACTCAATGACACAGATGTATGAAAATAAATTTTAGTAAATTACAGTTAATTGCAAAAAAGTTTGATATTAATAATAAATGCAATTTGTTAAAAAAAATCTGAAGGGTTTGGACACCATGGTCATCCTGTGAACTGGGTAAATGTCAGGAATCACCCATGACCATACTTTACAAAGCCTCTAGAAGAAAAATACACACTCTTTAGCAGTCTGAGAGAGCACTTAGCCTCCACTGACCTGCTCCAGACTGGAATGTTCAACAACTGACAATAGCTGAACTTTATCTAGTAGAAGCAAATACATTTAAGTAGGTTTTTGATACAAATTTAAAGACAGTTCCTACTCAAATAAACTAATGCGCTAAATGTACAAATGCTTTATCTTTCCTTGCAGTGAATGTACATGAAAATCTTCATAATTTTCATTATTGAATGTATTGAAAAGATAAAGAAACAACCCACACAAACCATTAAATAGGACTTGCAGAGACAATATATGGTTGGCAAGGAAAGTAAGCAATGTATTTTTTTAATACTATTTTTCCATTTAAATTCAGCTGTGATTTTGCTGAGATTTTCTGACTTAATTTTTACAATACATTACTAACAAAAAGAGAAACCAATCAAGTCTAATCAAGATATGTGGATAGAAATTATTCACTATGCCAGTAGCAATAAAATGAAATAGTCATTGAAAGTTTTCACAATTAATGTTCTCCTTAATTACTTTCTTACAGTTTGACCAGAGATAGTGTTTGCATAGCTGCAGATTTTTTTGTTTACAATTATCACCAGGGATTTTGACCTGGATCAAGGTCATTACCGAGACAATTGGGCTTGAGATTTGATTTATCACACAGCAAAATTAATGGGCTGGTGGAGTGGTATTTTTTTTAAGTTAAGCAAACTAATCGTTGTTTGGACTGCTGGTTGCAATTTTGAGCAATGGGCTGCTCATTTTTAAACAGAGGCTAAAAGTGGAAGAGCAATTAATGAATTAAAAGTAAATGACTCAAAGGCCACACAAAATCCTAGGGCAATTGCACAATACATATATCTAAATAAAG
Organism: Silurus lanzhouensis; assembly: GCA_039877035.1. Classification (NCBI taxonomy): domain Eukaryota; kingdom Metazoa; phylum Chordata; class Actinopteri; order Siluriformes; family Siluridae; genus Silurus; species Silurus lanzhouensis. Next base: position 4,762,796 of record JBCEWE010002369.1, on the reverse strand, counting down.
CACAGTTATAAATGAGTATTCCTTATTACTATATAAGGTGTGTGTAAAACTCTTTCGGCAATTTGATAATGTGATTAATAAAAGTTTACAAACAAACTTCTGAAGAATGTATCATTGTTTGGATTAGGAATTTAATAAAAACAATCAAGGAACTGTGGTTTTCTTTCAGGGACTTGAGCTGCGTCAACAATGCTTTGGGAATGTTTCCCGTTGTCCACACCCTGAATCACGTGGGTAAACTGACGTCATGACCAGGAAGCTATAAAAAGCGTATAGAGTGAAGTCAACACTAGCTTCTGTTTGTTCATGAATTGCCCTGTGTGTTTCTATGTCAATTGTATGTCAATAGTTTGTCCAAAAAAAATGTATATGAACGCGAGCAAAAAGACCAACCACAACTGCCAGTTGTGTGTTTCTCCTTGGCCTGTATATATTCTCGGGGGGGGGGGGGGCGGTTGGGGTTGCCTGGGAGCGAAGCATGCTTCTCGAGGAAGCTGACTCTGCACATTGTGCCACAATCTGCATTGTGTCCATCCATCCATATACAGTGCCTTGCAAAAGTATTGACCCCCCTTGGCGTTTTTCCTATTTTGTTGCCTTACAACTTGGAATTAAAACTGATTTTTATTTGGATTTCATGTAATGGACATACACAAAATAGTCCAAATTGGTGAAGTGAAATGAAAAAAATAACTTGTTTCAAAAAATTCTAAAAAATAAATAACGGAAAAGTGGTGCGTGCATATGTATTCACCCCTTTGCTATTAAGCTTCTAATAAGATCTGGTGCAACCAATTACCTTCAGAAGTCACGTAATTACTTAAATAAAGTCCACCTGTGTGCAATCAAAGTGTCACATGATCTCAGTATATATATATATATATATATATATATATATATATATATATATATATATATATATATATATATATACACCTGTTCTGAAAGGCCCCAGAGTCTGCAACACCACTAAGCAAGGTGCACCACCAAGCAAGCGGCACCATGAAGACCAAGGAGCTCGCCAAACAGGTCAGGGACAAAGTTGTGGAGAAGTACAGATCAGGGTTGGGTTATAAAAAAATATCCAAAACTTTGAACATCCCACGGAGCACCATTAAAGCCATTATTAAAAAATGGAAAGAATATGGCAGCACAACAAACCTGCCAAGAGTGGGCCGCCCACAAAAACTCAGGAACCAGGCAAGGAGGGCATTAATCAGAGAGGCAACAAAGAGACCAAAGATAACCCTGAAGGAGCTGCAAAGCTCCACAGCGGAGATTGGAGTATCTGTCCATAGGACCACTTTAAGCCGTACACTCCACAGAGCTGGGCTTTACGGAAGAGTGGCCAGAAAAAAGCCATTGCTTAAAGAAAAAAAATAAGCAAACACGTTTGGTGTTCACCAAAAAGCATGTGGGAGACTCCCCAAACATATCGAAGAAGGTACTCTGGTCAGATGAGACTAAAATTGAGCTTTTTGCCCATCAAGGAAAACGCTATGTCTGGCGCAAACCCAACACCTCTCATCACCCCGAGAACACCATCCCCACAGTGAAGCATGGTGGTGGCAGCATCATGCTGTGGGGATGTTTTTCATCAGCAGGGACTGGGAAACTGGTCAGAATTGAAGGAATGATAGATGGCGCTAAATACAGGGAAATTTTTGAGGGAAACCTGTTTCAGTCTTCCAGAGATTTGAGACTGGGACGGAGGTTCACCTTCCAGCAGGACAATGACCCTAAGCATACTGCTAAAGCAACACTCGAGTGGTTTAAGGAAAAACATTTAAATGTCTTGGAATGGCCTAGTCAAAACCCAGACCTCAATCCAATTGAGAATCTGTGGTATGACTTAAAGATTGCTGTACCCCAGCGGAACCCATCCAACTTGAAGGAGCTGGAGCAGTTTTGCCTTGAAGAATGGGCAAAAATCCCAGTGACTAGATGTGCCAAGCTTATAGATACATACCCCAAGAGACTTGCAGCTGTAATTGCTGCAAAAGGTGGCTCTACAAAGTATTGACTTTGGGGGGTGAATAGTTATGCACGCTCAAGTTTTCAATTTTTTTGTCTTATTTATTGTTTGTTTTACAATAAAAAATATTTTGCATCTTCAAAGTGGTAGGCATGTTGTGTAAATCAAATAATACAAACCCCCAAAAAATCCATTTTAATTCCAGGTTGTAAGACAACAAAATAGGAAAAACGCCAAGGGGGGTCAATACTTTTGCAAGGCACTGTATATACAGTGAGAAAAATAAGTATTTGAACACCCTACTATTTTGCAAGTTCTCCCACTTAGAAATCATGGAGGGGTCTGAAATTGTCATCGTAGGTGCATGTCCACTGTGAGAGACATAATATAAAAGAAAAAATCCAGAAATCACAATGTATGATTTTTAAACAATTTATTTGTATGATACAGCTGCAAATAAGTATTTGAACAGCTGAGAAAGTCAATGTTAATATTTGGTACAGTAGACTTTGTTTGCAATTACAGAGGTCAAACGTTTCCTGTAGTTTTTCACCAGGTTTGCACACACTGCAGGAGGGATTTTGGCCCACTCCTCCGCACAGATCTTCTCTAGATCAGTCAGGTTTCTGGCCTGTCGCTGAGAAACACAGAGTTTGAGCTCCCTCCAAAGATTCTCTATTGGGTTAGGTCTGGAGACTGGCTAGGCCATGCCAGAACCTTGATATGCTTCTTACAGAGCCACTCCTTGGTTATCCTGGCTGTGTGCTTTGGGTCATTGTCATGTTGGAAGACCCAGCCTCGACCCATCTTCAATGCTCTAACTGAGGGAAGGAGGTTGTTCCCCAAAATCTCGCAATACATGGCCCCTTCCATGCCATGCATGATTTCAAACCATGACGTCTTAGTGTATAACCAACAGTAACCTTGTAAACGGTGGTCATGGCTTTTTTCAGGTCATTGACCAGCTCCTCCCGTGTAGTTCTGGGCTGATTTCTCACCTTTCTTAGGATCATTGAGACCCCACCAGGTGAGATCTTGCATGGAGCCCCAGTCTAAGGGAGATTGACAGTCATGTTTAGCTTCTTCCATTTTCTAATGATTGCTCCAACAGTGGACCTTTTTTCACCAAGCTGCTTGGCAATTTCCCCGTAGCCCTTTCCAACCTTGTGGAGGTGTACAATTTTGTCTCTAGTGTCTTTGGACAGCTCTTTGGTCTTGGCCATGTTAGTAGTTGGATTCTTACTAATTGTATGGGGTGGACAGGTGTCTTTATGCAGCTAACAACCTCAAACAGGTGCATCTAATTTAAGATAATAAATGTAGTGGAGGTGGACATTTTAAAGGCAGACTAACAGGTCTTTGAGGGTCAGAATTCAAGCTGATAGACAGGTGTTCAAATACTTATTTGCAGGTCAAGGTTGTAAAACCTGATAAAGGTGAGCAGTGTGGACCAGCCTGCAGGGACACTCCAGAGGACCTAACCTTAGAGGCTGCCACACTCCGGGTCAAGTGCTCTCTGACTCCAAATGGAGAGGGAAGACCAGAGGACCTGTAAGAGGACACAATAGTTTCATTAACCCTCTGGAGTCTGAGGGTGTTTTTGGCCCCTTGAGAGATTTTGACATGCTCTTACATTTGGTTCTTTTTAGTTGCTTTTAAAATATATTATTGACAAAAGACTTATTACACTGTATTCAGCACAAACTGTGCTACCATAATATGTAAACAACTTATATGTGTGAGTTTGTATTTTTGACAAAATAAGGTTTATGCGTGGTTTTTGAAAAAGCAAAAAAAAAAAACTTACTGAAATAAGGCCACAAAACCTATAGTAAACATGTTTTCCCAAGACTTTTTGAGAACAGATCTTCTAATGTAGGTTTTTTTTTTTTTTTATCATGTGAAAATCCTCCTGCCTGCTCATTCACATTAAACAATACTTTGATTTAAAATAAAAAAAAAAAAACACTTTCTACTTTGAAAGGCCATATGCGAAGAGGCGTCGACATGCTGTGACTAACAGTTCCGTAGACAATGGGTCGCATAATGACCTGTCGATTATATAATGAGCTGTGGATCACTGAGCCAGGATCTGAGTGAAAAGTACAGTACTACAACAAGGAATGTGTTTCCTTTGTGGTTTATTTAAAACACACATTAGCAAGGACAGTATTAAAAAAGGAATTGTGTAACAACAAAACAATAGAGTACAGTACGTATAAAAAATAAAGAGTGCAACAAAAACAATACACTACAGAAGGGTTCCGCAAATCCTAGCCTGTAGGGCAGAGGCGATTTCTTTAAGACTGCAAGGGAAGCTCGGCTTCCCTTATAATGTCACAAAATTAATGGTCAAATATGTACTATTGTATTAACATTTTATTGACTAAAAATGCGTTAGAAAACGTTCATCTCAAAGACGAGTTCGTTCAGAATCAGTTACATATAGCAGGTCGGCTGACTCGATTTCCTTCTCATACATTCCCGCAGCGTCACAGTGCATTTCCCTATTGAAGCCCAGCGTCCATTGACTTCAATGGGGCTGCTTTGAACGTTTTTTTTCAGCGCTTCGAAACTAGACGGTCATTGGATAAACGCTGCGATTATGTCCCGCCCACGGACGCTCAGCGTCTCTGGGGGTGAATGGGGAGTGGGCTGGCCCGGACTCCGAGCTTCTGCGTGATGATTGGAGGGTCTGTTGAAAGACTGCATCTCCTTTTGACTGACAGCGATTCTGTACTATAAGGAATCACTGAAGCTATTCGCGCTCAGTCCCATCGCGGATTTCTCAAGTTCAGTCGAAATAAAAACTGCTGCAACCTATTTCTTTGATATTTGCTTGGCAAAATTGCTTGATTTTCATCATACATTTCACACAATTATACACCACATTCCTTGTTTCAGTTTTACAGAGTTTAATATTTAAAAATTGTACATGGCCATCCTTGATAACATCTTGGAGCAGATTCCTCGACGTTTTTCAAATTTGGAAAGCATGATCTTCTTAGAATTAGTCAATCCAGGGAAATTTGATGACATGAGACAGGTATTTCCAGAGGAGGCCTTCCAAAGTGTCCTGAAAAGTTATGGCCATCACTTTGATTCAGGAAGACTGAGGTCAGAACTTCAAGTCCTGTATTCAGATCAGGACTTGCAGGGTAACAGGGGAAAGCTGTGTGATTACTTGGTGTTCCTTAAAGACATGGAGTTGGACAGTGCAATGCCTCAGCTTTACAAACTGTTCTCATTAGTTGCAACAATTGGAGCTACATCTGCAGGTGTAGAAAGGAGCTTCTCCTGTTTAAAGCGACTCAAGTCCTACACCCGAAACACAATGGGCCAAGGCCGTTTAAGCAGCCTAGCTCTGCTGGCCATTGAGAGGACACTGGTCAAGTCACTTGAAAAGACTCCTAGTTGGTACGACAGGGTCACAGACCATTTTCTTGAAAAGGAACGTAGGGCAGAATTTACTTTTAAATAAATAGACAATTTTATGATGTAGGCCGAAAATGAGCTTCCCCTCTCTGACAGACCAGTAGCCGCCACTGCTGTAGGGCTACAATACTATGAATTAAATAATAATAGTGTATCCATTTGAGGAATCGGCAAGAACAAACAACTTGAACCCCCACTTAGTTGGCTTGGCTTTCATGTACTGTGTCCTCCTAGTGTTAGCTTTGCATGCTACCATCCTCTCATCCACGACTAAATGTTTTCTAGGATGATAAATTGCTTTGCATGTCTTACGGATTGTGTCCATAAGCGGTTTCACTCTGAACAGACGGTCATGTTCAGATGTGCCTCTCTTTCTGTCGTTTTCTTTGTCTGCATCTGGGTGACTCATGTGTACATTCCACGAAATTGTCCTGTATCTGTCCCTAGACATAATTGTTGCTGGAAAGGGAACTGTGAAAATACTGCTCTGTCGCCAGTAGTCTATGATGGAGGGCAACTTTACCATTGCCATGTAAAATAAGAGCCCAATGTAGCGATACATCTCACTCACGGTTACATCTCTCCATTTGTATTTGCGTCCCTTGGCTATTGACTTGGCAGCTTGAGCATTTGTGTTGTGGCACAGAGTTGACAACACTCTCCGGGAAAAACATTTTATATAGACTACATGGAGAATGAGAGTCAGAAGACCTCAGTTGAGGTCCAGGTTCATGTGCGGGCAGGAATCGCAGAGTCTGTGGAACTGTGTCATTATCTGTCTGATCCTTCCATGACATGGTGGACTGTGTGTGCTGCCTTTGCCCTTTTTGGAGCAGGTGCTTGATCACATCTGTTTATGAAACACAGACACACACACACACACACACACACACACACACACACACACACACACACACACACATCACTAATTGTGTCATTGGTAAAGTTGTTTGCATGTCATACAATGCAATAATGATTCAAACTAAATATCATTTAAGAAAATACAAAATATGTACTTACTCAGGATGATTCTCGGTCAAACTCAACATGGAGCGACGCCTGCATGGCCTGGTGTGAGTTTCCAGTGAAGGCAAGGGTGATGCAGCCACACTCCTAAAAATAACCAAACAATATATTTTTCAGTATTTTTGATGAATACACTTGAACAATATATATATTTGTTAGCATGCATTGTACATATAGCATTTACACCTCAGCATTCCAGAACATCTCTGCTAGCTAACACTACATAACAGCCTTTCAGGATGATCAGTAATACTAACCAAAACTGAACTGAGGCTAAAATATAACTTTGTATAACGTCAACAATATTTAGGGCATACAATTACAAACAGTTAATGGTACAAATGAGCAGATATTGGCGGATATTTGTTGTAACATTAAAAGGCAATGCTGACAAAAGCTAGGCAGAGATGTCTACAAACAATACTAGTTTTATATGATCAGAATGTAAGACTAAATAACTTACTCCTTGTAGCAACTTGCTGGAAAGTCCTCACTCTTCAAAATGCAAACGCTCCTCGTCGAAATCGCAATTTTCTTCGGATGAAAAGGTAAATTCTCTGGCATTGTTTTATGCCACTGTTCGGGGGTCATGTGTGTGTGTGTGTGTGATTCAACATGTGAACTGTTGCGGGGGGGCGTGACTGCTCGCAACTCAGTATCAGATAATGAGCTGCGGTGGAAAATCTGTGCCTCTACTTGGTTTCACATGATTTATATTCATTGGAAACAAATGTTTTTTATTTCACCGACTTATTCTAAAACTACACACTTTAAGCTGTCTAAAGATATATTTTTTATTTCCGTGTGTCAGCTATTGGCCAAGTTTCAGTGCTTTTTGATGACGTGTTTCCAATGAAGATCACGCAGACAAAGGCGACAGATGGCGCACCCTGACTATTTTATTCATTTAAAAAAAATAATACAACGTTTTGTTTAAACAGTGAGCATACACAAATGAAAGTAGACCCTTTACAGATTTAAATGATGTATTACTTTGACATGTTTGATCAAATATGACAGAGCAGTTTAAGCTCTTTTTGCTGGCATCTGGATAAAAAGCACGTTTGGGTGCCAGCGGCAATTCAGACTCCCATCTGCTGAGGGTCTGCTTATGAGCAAGAAGGCCTCTCCTCTGAGGGCCATAGCAGATGAACAATTGTTCCGACTTCCTCCAAGGACATAGCAGTCCAGTGCTCGGACTGGGCACAGCCGGTTCAATCTCTCCTGGTCTGGGGTCTGGAATGGAGAAGGGTTGAATGCCTGGAGCCTGACAAGTCATGGGATGACTGAGGGCACCTTTGGGACGTAACCCGCCCTAGGGTGCAGGAAGGCACTGGCCATGCCTGGAGTGAACTCCAGAAAAGAGGGAGCCACAGAGAGGGCCTGTAGATCACCTACACTTCTTACTGTAGAACGCAGTCTTAATAGACAAGAGCCTTTACGAAATCTCAGCCAATGGTTTAAAGGGCCTCCAGCACTATAGCCAAGTCCCACCCAGGCACTCTTGGTCACATGGGAGGCCTCAGCCTCCGCGTGCCATGGAGAAAACGAGTCAGAAGCGGGTCTCTTCCCAGTGAATGCCCCGATATGGGGGCATGATACGCCATAACGGAGGCCGCGTAGACTTTAATGGTGGACGGAGCCAACCCTTTTGGAAACTGTTCCTCCAGGAACTTCAGAACTGAACCAACTGGCCAGTGGACTGGGTCCAATTGGTGCTGAGCACACCACACAGTGAACAGACGCCATCTGGTGGCATACGACCTCATCTTGGAGGGCGCTCTGGATTGGAGAATGGTCTCTACTACCTTGGTGGAGAGACCATAACTTTGGAGCTGCTAACTCTCTCCAGAACTCCCAGAAGCAGCGCAACAGGGGGGATATAGAGAGAACAGTTCAACATCTCTAGAGATGGAAACAGGTCCAAACCTTTCCCAGGTCTGGACCCCTGCCTTGACAGGGTGTCCCCTGCTTCGTTCAATCGAGGTGTTGTCCGAGTGGATCAAACATGATGGCCTCTGAGTTCCGGGAGGAAAGCTTCAGAGCCAGAGTACAGCCAGCATCTCTAGGCAATTGATGTCCCATAGTAGATGGGGACTCTCCCTATAGACCTTGTGTGGAACAGCCACTCATGACTGCTCCCAACCCCGTAAGGGACGCATCCGTTGTTAGCATTATGCCTTGAGATAGGAACCCGGGATCTCTCCAAACATCTAAGGCACGTAGGGATCGCCGAGTGACCTTGATCGTATTGAGGAGATTGCCCTTCCGTGAGAACCCATGGGCCCTGAGCCAACACTGAAGGGGTCTCATGTACAAGAGGCCAAGTGGAAAAACCCAAACAGTTTTTGAAACTGCCTGACGCCAAGATAGGTGGTTCTCTGTGATGGAGAAAGCACACTTCCAGCATTCAGCCAAAACCCCAGTTCCTTTATGTGAGCGAGAATGACATCTCGATGCTGGACCGCTAACATTGACTGGCTAACCTATATCCAGCTTCTCTAGGGAACTTGTCACAACCTCCAGGAGCTCCTCGCTTCTGGGTTCGCAAGGAACTGCCCTCCCCCTCCTTGGAGGAAGAGAGGTAGAGCTGCTTGAGGGAAGAAATGCTTCCGTCGCTTCCGACGCCTGTAAAACGGGAGCTGGACCGAGCAGGTTTTGACTGATTATACACAATAGGCACATGGACAAGGCAGACATGTTCCCAAAACGTTATGACGCAGCTCGAGTTTCTGAAAGGATTACTCCAAAAACCAGACGATATAGCTCAGTTGGCTCAGATAACTGAGTGTGTCAAAGAATTAAAAGATTGGATGACTCATAACTTTCTATTATTAATTTCTGATAAGACAGAGATTTTGCTCATTGGCCCAAAAACCAGTACACAGAAGCTCCAGGATTTTAACCTGCATTTAGATGGATGTACTATAAACTACTAGTTCAACAGTAAAAGACCTGGAAGTTATTTTAAACAGCAACTTGAAAAAAAAAAAATCATATCAACTATATTACAAAAACAGCCTTCTTCCACCTTAGAAATATTGCTAAGCTAAGAAACATGTTGTCTATATCTGATGTAAAGAAGCTCGTCCACACATTCAAGACCTCCAGACTGGACTATTGTAATGCATTACTAGGTGGTTGTCCTGCATCATTAATAAACAAGCTACAGTTAGTCCAGAATGCAGCAGCCAGAGTTCTCACAAGGTGAAGAAAATATGATCATATAATGCCAATCTTATCATTCCTACACTGGCTACCTGTTAAGTTTCAAATTGACTGCAAACTACTGCTACTTACTTACAAAGCCCTAAATGGTTAAGCTCCCATGTATCTTTCCAGTCTTCTAACATGCTACAATCCGTCACGCTCCCTGAAATCTTAAAACTTGGAACTTCTAGTAGTTCCTAGAATAGCAAAGTCCACTAAAGGTGGTAGAGCATTCTCACATTTAGGTCCTAAAGTTTGGAATAGTCTTCCTTACAATGTTTGGGGCTCAGACAAACTCTCCCAGTTTCAGTGCAGATAAAAACTTATCTTTTTAGCAAAGCCTACACATAACACACATCACATATCATAACCTTGTGCTCCATTACATCTGATCAAATGCACATTATGAACTTGTGGTTGTTAATATCATGAACAGCAGCTACGCTAATTCCTCTCCACTGCTTTTCTTTCTATACCAATCCCAGCGCCAATTAGATCCCACTTAATGTGGAGTTTGGACACTGGACCTCTTTGAGTGTTTAAAGGCTCTGGTGTTGGATGTATGATGATCGCAAATGTTGAGCTATTTTATGAGTTGCTCAGTAGCTCCTAGTTCTATACCCACAAATGACTGTAAAAGCCTGTATAAAGGACATTACCATAATTTCCGGACTATTAAGCACACCTATATAAAATCCGCACCCACTGAATTTTACAAATATCTTTATTTTGAACATAAATAAGCCGCACCTGTCTATAAGCCTACACTGTGTCTACACTGAAACTAATGAACTTTACACAGGCTTTAACAAAAGACACGTTACACACGTGGAGCATAGCGGTATTTTGGGAATAGCCTGGCACTGCCTTTTTCTTTGGAATTTCTGCGTGTGTGCAAGATTAGGATTATGTCCTTATTATTTTCTGATGCTCATTTCTAAGTTTCTTTGACTAACCCGTAACGCTGTTGCCAAAAAAAATAAAAAAGCATGAGTTTTTGAAACCTGTCTGTGCTTATATGATTTCTGTTGCAACTGGAGTTAGCGAGCTCTCCCTTAACCCAGACTCAACGCATTACAACGGCTTGTATCTAAACAGTAGCCTACCAAGAAACTGTCTTCCTCCTTCCTTTCACAACTTTTTCTCTCGGGAGTTTATCTTTTGGCATCGTCGTGTATTTAAAAAAAAAGTTTTTTCTCCCGATGCCGTGCATCTCAGAACACAGGTAAGGTGCGTGTTTTCGTTTCCGTTCGGAAATTTCATTGGTCTAATGTTATGGGGTTCAGTTTTTGGCTTGAAGTTTGTGAAACCGGGAAAAACCCAGGAAAAATTCATAAATAAGCCACTTCGTTGTTTAAGCCGCGGGGTTCAAAACGTGGGACAAAAGTAGCGGCTTATAGTCCGAAAAATACAGTACTTATAAGTTACAGTTTCTGTATTGTTTAAAGAATATAATCACACTCTTGATGTCACCCAAATGAGGATTGGTTCCCCTTTTGAGTCTGGTTCCTCTCAAGGTTTCTTTCTCATGTCATCTGAAGGGAGTTTTTCCTTGCCACAGTCACCATGGCTTGCTCATCAGAGATAAATACCCACCATTCACCTTAACTCTTAAATTCTGTAAAGCTGCTTTGAGACAATGTCTGTTGTGAAACACGCTATAGAAATAAACTTGACTTGAATAGGAACTAGTTTAATTAAGTGGGCAATTCTTATATTGGTAACATAGATTGTATCTACTATGAGTATGATTAACAAATTTAATATGATTATCAACCATAATAAGGAAGAAAATACCTCTAGAAGTAACTTCTTTACTCTGCCTCTCTATGATACTCAATCATGTTATTGACCTGTTTCCTGTTAGGTGACCAGATTTTTGATTGACCAGATTTTCCATTAGGTGCCAAATTTCTTTTTAGTAACAAAACTTTTTAGCCTTTTGTGCCCTTTTTTGAGACAATGTTATGTTACAGATATCAAATTCAAAATTACCTTGTTTTTTTCTAAAAAATTTTGGAATTAAGGTTATATTTTGTAGGGTGTATTTGAGTAGCTCTACAAAGGACAGAAACCTAAACAAAGCATATGATCTTGATCACATAAACAGATTCATGGACACTAAGAAGAAACTTGTATTTCTTATTTAAGAATGTATTAATTACTTTCCTGTTTATTGTGTTTTCCCTACTTTAGCCAATGTGTGACCCAATGTTATCTCTGCTGTATCCTTATTAAGTCCCCCTGTGGTTTCCTTGTTTTATATGCTTTTTCATTTATTTTCTTACACATTGAATTGTAGTAACTCTATCAGAAAATACAGAAAGTTATTTTTGTCTCCCTCTCTCTGGTTCAAAATGGAAGATCCACACAGAGCAGAGGCTCTAATCTATAGACCATGCTTGCTTGTCTCCACTAAAAGCTTTTGTTTCCTCCAAGCTTCCCATTTATCAATGAGCCTTTGGTGGAAATAGACATGGAGATGGACTGTGACCCCTTTTAAAAGACCTTTGACCGTTCTTGATTCAAGCGGTTAGATTTGCAGCAAGTGGGCTACAACCATTCGCTGAACACAGGGACCTGAGCTGACAAATCTCAAAGCTGACTGAACAGGCTTAATGGATGTGGATAAATACAGTAATTTACAGTAGTGAGAATCCTGTTTTAAAACAGGCCAGACTAGATCAGCTAATAAGTGTTTGTCCAAAATGTCCTGGCAATATTACTGTAACATGTATGGTTTAAAACCATAAAACACTTTTACATTGTTTAATGTCAGTGGGCAGTGCATTACATTCATCCATCTTTAAATGAATTTTTTTGTTCATAATCAAAGAAAAAAATTACAATCAAGAAACAATTAAGAACCTTGCAAAGTGTTAATGATATTACTGACAGGAGCCTGTTTAAAAAAAAAGCCCGTAAATAGTCAGACTTTTACCCTTTCAATGTTATAAAAAACAATTAGGAGTATCCTATGTTATTTGGCTTGTAATCTAACACATTATTAAAATTTGGAAATCTATAGAAATTCTCAGGCATTAAGGTTGACAATAATTATGAAGTGGCCTGTCTGGACCTGGTGGTGCTTTGGGGTTAACACAAATTTGGTCTAAGAATAAGAGTTCAGTGCTGACCAGCTGTTGTGTGTGCGCATCTCCATTTGAGTCTGGGAAGACTTTGCTAATTAGCCTCCCAAAACCTATAAACATGTTTGATTACTAACAGGTGAAAGACACAGCTTTGCAGCCATAGTAGGAAAAACAACCCTAATCAATCTTAATAAATGTCAAAATGAGTAAAAATAATTTTCTTTTCATTGAGGTCACAAGATGCGAGTCTTTAAGGCTTACCCTCTCAGATCACTCCTCCAAATATTTCCTTTTGCATCTCTCTCTCTTCTACTTCTGCTCTCCTTAAAATCTTTTACTTTTATTTATGTAAGTCATTTTTCCAGCACATTACCCCAGAAGACTTTAAATACACAAAAGTTTCAGTGCCAAAGAAAAAACTAGGCTTAAGGTAGAAGATGGATGGGCATGCTAACTAAAGTGTGGGCAGTTTTCCCGCTGCCCTGGTAACAGTTTGGGATAAAGGCCTCAATCAGCAAGATACTTGACATCAACATCATAAAGTAGTTATTTTACAAAGGCCCTGACACACCAGTGCACCAGTCACTGCCCCTTTCTTTAATACTTACTTTACCTCTTGCACAGGGTTTTTATGGCTTCCTCATCACCATTGTTTTTGTTAATTTCTTTTGTACTTTTCCACAAGCATTAACACAAAAACTAGCTTTTTCTCTTTTTGAAAATATAACATTTCTTCAAGACATTTCAACTATTACTAGCAATTATTTTTTGTTTTTCTCTCCATCTCATGTCAGTTGTAGAAGAATCTGGAATATTTTAGTCATGTGATTTTATTTTATTTTTTTTACCTAAGCATCACAAATTGTCACGAATATACCACGCGTCAGAAACCGGAAGTAGATAAAGCTTTATTTGCCTTGTTTACACGAAGCAGAGTGCTTCCAGCGAAGTGATGCCTGTAATCAGGTTGCATGCAGAGCATCCTATGGAGATCTATGGAGTAACCTGTAAATCAGACGGTAAATGAGGGAAAATGGGGGCCTTATAAAGGGGAGTGTAGATTGGGAACAGGTGTGGGTGATTAGTAGGAGGGAGAGACTGAGCAAGAGTGCTAAGTGCAGAAGGGAGGCATGGCTGGTGGTTCTATGACATTACACTCTCCCCTCTTGGGTAGGATGAATGCGGTACCGGGGAGGGAGGTCGAGCCGGTAGGCCACTTTTTTGATCCTCCCAACAATCTTGAATGGCCCGATGTACCGAGGACTGAGCTTCCTACAGGGCAGTTGGAGGCACAGATCTCTGGTCGATAACCACACCAGATCTCCTGGTTGGTAAAAGGGTGCCGCCAATCTCAGAGGATCTGCGAACCTCCAGGTGGTCCTGAGGGCTCTTTGGAGCTGGGTATGCGCCGACTCCCATATGCACACGCTTTCCCGGAACCAGTTATCCACCGCTGGGATGTTAGATGATTCATCTGTTCAGGTAAATAGTGGGGTTTGGAAGCCTAGCACGCACTGGAATGGACACATGGAGTTCTGCATGTACTCAGCCCAAGGAAGGAACCGTTTCCAGCTTGTTTGATCCTGGTGGCAGTAGGATCGGAGGTAGCATCCCAGCTCCTGTACTCTGTCTGGCCCTTAGTCTGTGGGTGATATCCGGATGACAGGTTGACGGTAACCTCAAGGAGCCAGAAGAACGCTTTCCACACGTGGGATGTGAACCGAGGGCCCCGGTCTGACACAATTTCCTCCGGGAGGCCAAAATTCTGTAACACGTGGTGGAAGTGTGCCTCTGCGGTCTTTAAAACTGTGCGCAGACCTCGGAGGGGGACCAGTCTGCAGGCCTTGGAAAAGCAGTCCATAGATACTAGGACGCAGGTGTTACCGTCGGAACACCTCCGTGAAGTGGTTAGTGAAGAGCGTATATGAGGTGGTTATGGCACTCTTGCCCATGACAGAGCCTTCCTGGCTAGCCAAGATATAAGGAATTCTGCCTTGGATTGGTTGATGGGGAACTCGTGAGGCTGCATCTCCATATATACATTGACTTGAAGGAGGAAGCCGTTGCACTCGGCTGCTTCTCCAGAATAGGAAGCCGGAAAAGCCATCAGGCTAGTGAAGGTGGGTGGTAAAACCCTGCTGGTGGACTCCTGGAGAGCGGCGGCAAGTTCCTTGATGGGATCCGAGATGGGAACCGGCTGCAGATCCATCGAGGTAAGTTTTCCGTTTACGGTCTGATCTTCTGTCACAAATAGACCACGCGTCAGAAACAGGGAGTAAAGTAGATAAAGCTTTAGTTGCCCTGGCTACACAAAGCAGAGTGCTTCCTGCAAAGCAATGCCTGGAATTAGGTTGCATGCAGAGCATAAGGTAGTCCTGTGAAGATCTACGGAGTAACCTGTAGATCGGCCAGTTAGTGAGGAAAAATGGGGGGCCTTATGAAGGGCAATGTAGATTGGGAACAGGTGTGGGTGATTAGTAGGAGGGAAAGGCTAAACGAGAGTGCTGAGTGCAGGAGGGAGGCACGGCTGGTGGTTCTCTGACACAAATATCAATAAATGAATAAAATATCAAAGAAAAGAAAATAATCGCTAAATGTGTAAAGAATTAAATACAACCTGTAAGAAAAAAATTATGAGGACAACAATGATTTACAATGACATTTGTACACTGTTACACAAAGTTTTGTTAACTCAAAAATCAAATTTTCGGATATTTTCCACAAAACCCAGTTGCCCTTCTGGATTGAAGGATATTGTCTGTTGTTAAGAGATCCTTGTGAATTCCTGTCAAGCTTTCTCCACAACATCACTTATCCACGTCTGGTGACCACACTGTTAAGTTTACTGGGACTAGAACATGGAGGCATTGAATGCTGTTAAAATGAACTTCTCTTCACTGAACCAGCAGGCAGTGCTGGGTTTTAGTCTGTGTATCCTTGCATTATTCTCATCACTGGAAAGGCCACTGTTACCATACTTTCAGCCGTGGTTAGGTGATTCTAAAAAACTCAGGGAGACAGAAAGAATTGCCCCCTCCCCTCTTCACACATAAAAGTTCTCAGCATATCCTGAGTTTTCTTTAAAGAAAACACTGAAAACAATAACAATAAATAATAATAAACATTGAATAGGATGAAAGCCCATTACCTGTTAAAATTCAGCAGCTAAGTCTATTCCTTATTGTGGTATTGTTGGTGTTATTAATGGTAGAAATAATCCATACAAATTCACCTTGAGAGATCAGAAGTTCAGCATAGTTCACACAATTATTCCACTAGTTTAGCAGTTTCTATGGACATGCAAGCTTACATCTTAACTCTCATCTGAGCTTGTCAGCAGTCACTTTAAAACATGTCTAATGGGACAAAATGTAGACTAGCTAGATCAAGATCAAATTTTAGTTTAAATCTCAAACAAAAGAGTACTGATTATGGTTAACGTTTACCTCTCCAATAGGCATGAATGCTACAATTCTACCCAAATCCAGCCTCATGAGACAATTTGAACTTCTTAAGGGTAAATTTATTACAGCACGTTAACAACTAGAGTGCATTAACAACTGTTCAACACCAGCTAAATTCACATTAGTCCACATATATTATCGTTACATGTATAACTTATAGCATATATTTCCATAAGAGCAGCTGCAGGAACTGTATTTTTTAACAGTATACGCCTAATTTTAAAGTTGCTTCAAACAAAATACTACTTGGACATTACAGAAATCTTTGTCAGGACTGAACTGCATAAAATCCAGTAAGTCTTTAACCAAGTATCATCAGCAAACAAAGTTTACTCGTAGGGGATAGCTGACCCTTTTACAGCTTTGAGCTCATGTATAGTTTCTTTTAGTTGCACAGTTGCCTTATCTGGGTTATCAAAATGCATAATTCTGCACCGAAGGAAATAGGGTGGTAAATGTCCTTTTCTGAAAAAACGGCATTTAGTCTACACAGCCAATTTGTGGCAGAAGGAACAACATTTACTATGCTTATCGAGCAACTGTGATTGCTTGCAGTCTACTGTGGCCTTAAAATCCAGCTTCTTAACACCTATTGCTGATACAGGATTAATTACTATTGCAAAACTGCATCATCTTAGTAATAATGTCATTGTATTTAGATAAATGTGTCACATGCATTGCTATAGCAGAATGGGTGAGGGATCACACTTGTTAATCAAGGCAGATTTGAAACTGACATCATTCTGAGTAATATCGGGATTGCTACTAAAAGTTTAAACACTTCAATTAATGGCACAGAAAATGTCACTTAGTGCTCCCCTTATTGCATGTGAATGTCAACTATTATATCCCAGTTAACTGACATCAGCCATAACACTTCAAGCCATGCCTGTTTCCTTTCTAACTTATTTGCAGTTCTGTCCATTACTTTCTGTGTTAAGGATCCAGAAAAGGCATCAGGCAAGGAAAGACTTTAGCAAGGAAAGATTTCATTGCATGTGTCACCATCTGTACATTTGTAAATGTTGGCATATTGTTCCAGGTTTTTCAAATATTCTTAAACACAGCTTCTAGTTTATTAGGGCTAAAATCGCTGACCAGAGTAAAGACTTTTGGCCCCTCCCCTTCTTTATTAGATCTCATGGTTGTAGTGGCATAGTGCCATGGGAAATATAGCTGTATAGTCAGAGCATTCACTATTGAGTGACTGAGACTCTCTTTCCCAACTCTCATCACTGTCTTTTTACAAATTTAATATTCCTGGAACTCGGTTATACAATGCAACATCTACCAACCTACTACTATGGGTTTCTGTAGTTATATCCTAAAACAGTCTACTTAGCCACAGTACTTTACTTTAGGCTTAATGGTATTGTATGAGGAAGTAAGTTGTGTCGGAGAAGTATGTGAGGGTGGTGCAGGACATGTATGAGGACAGCATGACAGCAGTAAAGTGTGCAGTAGGAATGACAGACTGGTTCAAGGTGGAGGTTGGACTGCATCAAAGATCAGCTCTGAGCCGTGGTGATGGACAGTTTGACAGATGAGGTCAGACAGGAGTCTCCATGGACTATGAGGTTTGCGGATGATATTGTGATTTGTGGTGAGAGCAGGGAGCAGGATGAGAAGAGCCTGGAGGGGTGGAGGTACACGCTGGAGAGAAGGGGAATGAAAGTCAGTAGGTGTAAGACAGAGTACATGTGTGTGAATGAGAGGGAGGGCAGTGGAGTGGTGGGGTTGCAGGGAGAAGAGTTGGAGAAGGTGGAGGAGTTCAGGTACCTGGGTTCAACAGTGCAAAGTAATGGAGAGTGTGTTAGAGAAGTGAAGAAAATAGTGCAGGCAGGGTGGATTGGGTGGAGAAGAGTGGCAGAAGTGATTTGTGATAGAAGGGTAACTGCAAGAGTGAAAGGGAAAGTTTATAGGACTGTGGTGAGAAAAGCGATGTTGTATGGTTTAGAGACAGTGGAGCTGGAGGTAGCAGAGCTGAAGATGTTGAGGTTTTCATTGGGAGTAACGAGGATGGACAGGATTAGAAATAAGTTTATTAGAGGGACAGCACATGTAGGACATTTTGGAGACAAGGTGAGGGAGGTGAGATTGAGATGGTTTTGACATGTGCAAAGGAGGGACATGGGGTATATCAGTAGGAGAATGCTGAGGATGGAGACACCAGGAAGGAGAAAAAGAGGAAGGCCAAGGAGGTGGTTTATAGATGTGGTGAGGGAAGACATGCGGGTAGTTTGGTTGAAAGAGGCAGATGTAGAGGACAGAGGGGTATGGAGACTGATGATCCACTGTGGAGACCCCTAATGGGAGAAGCCGAAAGAAGAAGAAGAAGAAGACTATACTTTAGGTTTAAAATATGAGTTTAAAAGTGTCACAGTCAGTCAGAAAAAAACTTCTTTGGGTTACTGTTTTAAACTTTACAAATCCACTGTGCCTCAAAATCTTTACACTCACCAGTTTTACTTACTTTAGAAACTTTATAATAGTCTCAGAAGAAGTTTCAATTACTTTAGAAACATATAAACGTAAGCACTTTGCTTCAGTTACTTTAGAAGCAATATAATTCCAATAAAAAATTGTCTGCCACACTACGTTGGGCTGATTCAGTTTCTTTTGGAATCTTACTCAGAAATGTATAGAATATGCTTAAAAACTTTTTCTGCTTATGCTGAATAAACATAATACTCTGCCCATAACATTTTCTTTCCTAGATTATTTAAATGAGGGGGTTTCCTAAACTAAAAAAAACCCATATAAGATAGAAACTGTTTTTCTTACCTTCCACTGCCCTTTTTATTTATTTTTTGGAAACTCCTACAGCGTAGCAGTCACAAAATACACGAAGTACTTTGGGTCCATTTGAGTCAAACAGAACACAAATCAGGTCAAGTCAGCAGGTGGTAATCACCTTTATTTACACATACGCTGGTGCCAGCCCCTCAGAAGGTCAGGTTAGGGTATTGTTTAATTCATGTTTAATTAAGACATTATGTTCTCTGACACCTTTTGGTCATTGTCACTGATGGCTCGCTGCCTTTCCCAGACTGATTAAATCAAGGCTATGATAAAGATTGATTGAACTGAAATTCCATAATTCCATAATCCAGACAAACTCCACCATTACTTTTTTGATATTTAAGCCTTTTTGTAGATGAGCTCATTCTGAAACATCTTGGGGTGGAATCTGGGTTTAGGCAGTCTGTAATTCTTACAAACCCCAATTCCAAAAAAGTTGGGACACTGTGTCAAATGTAAATAAAAACAGAATGCAATGATTTGCAAATCTCATAAACCCATATCTTATTCAGAATAAAACAACAAGAACAAAAGAATAGCATATCAAATGTTTAAAGTGGGAATATATACCATTTTAAGGAGAAAAACCATAAGGTCTTTTTAAAATTTATGGCAACAACAGGTCTCGAAAAAAGTTGGGACAGGGCCATGTTTACCATAGGACATGCTTACATTGTCCTATTTGTGTCTGATACAGGATTCCTGCTGCTCAACAGTTCTGTGTGTCTTTTGTTTTTATTTTTCATGATTTTTATTTTTACGTTTCCTAATGCCCCAAATGTTCAAATGGTGAAAGAAAATGGAGATTGCAGACTGGAGACTGGGTAATGGAGACTGCAGGCAGGCCAGTTTAGCACCTAGACTTTTCTACCATGAAGTCATGCTATTGTAATAGATGCAGTATGCAGTTAGCATTGTCTTGCTCCAATATGCAAAGCCTTCCCAAAAAATATATATGTTTTTTTGCTTTAAAAGTATACAGTGGAACCCCGTTGTACGAACAACCTATTGTACGAGCGAACGGAGATACGAGCAACCTCGCTCGCAAAATTTTACCCTGTTTCACGAGCAAATTTCGAAGGCACGAGCAAACCCACGCTGCCGGTTCCCCGTTTTCGGCGAAGGGTCGCATCAGTCGCTTAGTTGATGACGTATCACTCGGTCGCTCTCGTTGCTCAGTGCAGCAAAAACGTAACTGTGGCAGCGGGGGCGTGGCCGAGCGGCGGTTTGTGAATGGAGGGCGGGTCCGGGAGCAGATAGGCAAGGATTGCCTCACCTGAAGTTAATTTGACCTAATGATTGTTCTCTCTTTTCAAGTGATCGGAGGGTGCATTTAAGGAGGGGGCCGTGTGTGTGTGCGCGCGCCAGAGACGTGCTGTGTGGGGCACTAAGCAGACCGACACAAAAAAACAATTAAAAGTGGATGTGAAGCCTTTGCACCTGACCTGTTGTGGCGTTCCTTATTCCCGTATTCATACGCTCTCCCACAGTAACTTTTTTTAGTTTTATTTTTTTATTTCACTAGAAATCTTGAAAAATGTCTCCCAAGAAAATCAGCGATGGTGCTGTGAAAACGAAAGTAAATAGAATTACCATGGAAACCGAGGAGGTTATGAGCGTGTTGTGCGTCTCACACTCGCAATCAACCGCTACCACATGAGTACATGAGTACATTACGGTAATTTGCGGTATATTTGTTCGTTAAAATAGGCTACAAATACTTTTTTAAGTGCAGAAATAAGCAATCGAATAAGATCTCGGAACGGATTAAATCGATTTTACATTCATTGCTATGGGGAAAATCAGTTCGAACATACAAGCAAATGGACCTACGAGCAATTTTAAAGAACGAATTATGCTCGTATGTGACGAGGGTGACACTAATATTCGCCCTCTTAACGGCTGAAGACAGGCCGAAATTGTATTAATTATTGAGATAGCCGACTACGCCACCTGGGGGCTTATCTGAGACCCAGGACTCAAAAGAACACCCGCATTTAATGTAAATCACTTCACACAGAGGGCTGGGCATCAATTACTGACAGTCACGAGATGGATCAAATTACAAAGACCTTTTATTAAATACACAGATAAAAATATTTAAAAGTTGGAAATCAACGCAACATTCAATTAAAAAATAGCACACGGAGAAGTCCTTAAGAAGGATGCAAGATGATGTTAGTCCAAAGGAGCAGTCCAATCTGTCCTGGCTCGATCAGAACAAGTGCACCACTTCGATTCAGTCCTACAGTGGCCTAAGTCTCCACTGGATTTAAACAGCACACTGTAAAACAGATGAAAACAGCTGCCAGTATCTCTAGCTCACAAGTTATACACAACACCACAATAATTACTTTCTCGTGCACACAGTTCCAACCCACAGCACAATCACACCACTCCAATAACACAGCACTCGGAATATAGCAATAAAAATTTACAAAGTGACTACAAGCTAGCACACTGGCAATCATCAGTTTCTGTATTAAATGTTAAAGTCAAACAGTGCAACCGGTGAAGTTCAACTGGAGTCTTTCATTCAGTGGTCTGACTTCCGGAGTATAATGGCTAAAATCGTACTCACAATAGGACCGGGTAGCAATTCCCACTACCCAGTCTACGCAAAGTCCAGCGTTGTAACCAGAGTGTTCTGTTCCGCCGGGATAAACACTCTTACGCTCCACTCACAGCGTGGATTCCTCTCGCTCTCTCTCGGTGTCGTCACTACACGCCAGTCCACCCGCACTCATCGCATAGTGCAGCTAACCTCGTCCGTCAGCGTATACACTGCACATGGATCTGCTCACACTCGTTGCATACTGGTATAACCTCCGAGTCGATCAGCGTGTTCGCCGTTCATCCACCCGCTCACGCGGTCTCCGGAAGACGCCAACTCGCCAGGCACACTTCCGCTATTCCCACGTGACTGCCCGTCTTCCGTAAGGCGCTCTCTCTTACACAATCTCTACAGCATGTTTTTAAAGGGCACAGTCTCCACCTCTCCCTCATCAGCTCATCATGCTGGCATACGCAACAGTCTGTTGCTCATAAAAACGCTGAGCAAGGCAATACAGACGAGGCCATTACTACATACATAAAAACAACAATGATTATGCAGGAGATTATCCAATTAATAAAAAAATAACATTAATACTCAGATCCCGTCACACGTACAACGGGGTTTTACTGTACCTCCTTATTGTTTTTATAAGTTGTTTTACAAATGCGTTTAATATTTCATTTCTTATTCATTAATCATGCCTTAATTGAAAAGATTTGTCTTTTTCGCTCAGATCTTGTTATTTGCTGTTAGCCCTAAGTTTGTTATCAAAAATCAGTTGCTGCATACTGCTAAGCATTGGGTCTGTGTGAGTAAATCAAATATTTGGACTGGTTCAGGCAAGACCATGGGCGAGTTTGTGTTGTCAGGGATAAATGTTACTCAGTCTGTTGCTGCAAAATGAAGACGACAATAATTTGAAAGATTTTTGTTTGCCAACTAGAACGTTTCTTTTTATGACAACTTAATAACAGCATCACAATGATTGAAGGTGGCCTCAAATCTAATTTTGTATGTTTTTATATCTTAGTCATGAGATGTCTAAAAAGTTTACATGCAACATGCAGTACACATTTTTTATTAATTGTTTGCTATTGTAACAGGTCACAGGCCTGTACCAGGCCTGCCACTTAAAATATCAATAACGGCAAGAATATTTATTCCTAATTTGCTCTTTGCAAAATTTTTAATTTGCCATTTTATTTGCTCCAACAGTTTTAATTTGGGTTTGTAGGTATTTTTGACAAACTGTAATGTAAAGGAACCTCTGAAATCATGTTTTATGATTAAGCCTACTAGGCCTGAACAAAACCACCCTCTATAACTGGACCCTGAACTTCCAGACTGGGAGACCTCAGTCAGTCCGGATCGGAAACAGCATCTCCAGCAACACCACACTGAGCACTGGGGCAGCTCAGGGCTGTGTGCTCAGTCCACTGCTGTTCACTCCGCTGACTTATGACTGTGTAGCAATGCACAGCTCAAATCACATCAAGTTGTGACCATGGTGAGTCTCATCAGCAAGATTGATGAGTCAGCATACAGAGAGGAGGTTCAACGGGTAACAGTCCCTTGTGGAGCCAACAACCTGTCTCTGAACGTTGACAAAACTAAAAAATGGTTGTTGACTTTAGGAGAACACAGAGCAACCATTCTCCACTAATCATCGATGGATCCTCCGTGGAGATCGTAAAGAGCACCAAATTCCTTGGTGTTTACTTGGCGGATAACCTCACCTGGTCACTTAACACCAGCTTAATCACCAAGAAAGCCCAGTCTCTTCTTCCTGAGAAGGCTGAGGAAAGCCCATCTCCCTCCCCCCATCCTGACCACGTTTTACAGAGGGACCATTGAGAGCATCTTGAGCAGGTGCGTCATTGCCAGGTTTGGGAACTGCACCATCTTGGATCGCAAGACACACACACACACACAACTGTGTGACTGATCTGTAGAACCTGGACTCAACACACACTTGTACTCTCTTCGCACACCCATGTCTTCAGTACCACTCACATTACATCACTCAATTACCATAAACTGTTTACATGCTGGTTTTGCACATCTTTACTGGATTGCTGCTATTTGCTCTTTTGCACAACATTTTGCTTACATGTTTTGCTACGGTTCACTTTGTCTCTTTACAACAGGTTTACTAGTGCAGATATTTTGTGTTTTGTCTTGCACTGTCCTGTGTTGTCTTGCACTGTCCTGTGTTGTCTTGAACTGTATTGTGCTGTCTTGCACTGTCTTGTGTTGTCTTTGCAATTTATGTGGTGAGGACACTTACTGTTCCTTAGCCCTGTGTTTTCTGTTTCTGTGATTGTTGTTGTAGTAGCATCAGGGTACTGGAGGTATGTTGTTTTATTTCACTGTTTACTGCGCCAGCTATATATGGTTGAAATGACAATAAAAGCTTCTTGAATTCTTGACTTTTATGCAGTATGCTTATTTTTATTCCATGATAAATAGTGGTTCTTTTCTTGGTATTTGAAAGGTAAATATCTAAAATAAGAAAAAAATAGTCTCATTTTAGCAACAGAAATAGAATCTGTGTGTGTATCTCTGTGTGTGTGTGTGTGTGACACACACGTAGTCTGTCCCCATCATACTAAGTACCGGCACCTGCGGCTCATTAACTGCAGCCCTACATAAACCCCTCGCCTTCTCTCATATACCTCCAGAGGCCGCTCTGTTCTTCCTCTACGAAAAACTCTTTGCTTTTCGTTTAGCCTTTCAGTTTATTTTCCGAATCGCTTCCTGACAGAACAAACAGAAGGAGAAAAAAGAACCACACAGCCTTACCGATGGAGCCAGATCCACAGCCGAGTGCAAGCGCGGAGGCGCTCCGGGCTGCGGTCGCCAGTAACCCGGTCCACCAGGCTCCACCTCCGGTGCCTTCTCCACCTTCCAGCAATCCGATGGCTCTCCCGAGCTCCTTCTCTGGAGATGCGGCTGAATGCCGTGGCTTCCTGCTCAAGTAGAGCTGTACATCGCCATGCAGCCGCACCGATTCGCCTCAGACCGCGTGAAAATCGCCTTCCTGATCTCGCAGTTATCTGGAAGAGTGCTCGCGTGGGCCTACGCGCTGTGGAGTGCAAACAGCGTAGCTCTCGCCTCCTTCGCATTGTTCACGGTGCACGTGACAGAGGTTTTCTGCACGGCAACGGGAGCGCTAAACAACGCGGATGAACTCCTGAATCTCCACCAAGGAGCGGACGGAGTGGCAGAGTACAGCCTTTGTTTCCGCACTCTAGCGGCCTCCAGCGGTTGGAATCAGACTGCACTCCTAGGCATGTATCGGCAAGGTCTGAATCCGGCGGTTCGGATGGCAATGGCCAACCATGATGATGCAGTAGGACTAGAGACCTTTATACAGCATTCTATTCGGGTCTCACAACATCTATCTGCCTGTCACGTGCCTGAATACACGCCTCCCGCTGCGTCGGCTGCCGCATCGGGGACTGTTCCCGAACCCATGCAGTTGGGGTCCCAACGTCTGTCTAGGAGAGAAAAAGAGAGAGAGAGAGAGACGCCGAACCACCAGGGCCTGTCCGTACTGTGGCAATCCGGAATTCCCTTCCACGGTGCACTATTTGACCCCAATGCGCTAAGGTGAGCAATATTGCGTTTCCCATCGAGATTTCTCGCTTATCCACACTTTCTGTGACTCTTCTCAGTCCTAACACCAGTCTTTCCACCTCCGCCCTAGTCGACTCAGGTTCTGCCGGGAACTTCATCTCCCAGGCATGCCTAGACCAGCTCCAGCTGTGCCGGGAGTGGAGACACCACGATCTGGCCGTCCAGACCATCCAAGGACGTCCGCTAAGACAAGGCTGGATCAAATACTGCGCTTCCGTCATCACCCTCCAGGCCGGTCTGTTTCACCAGGAACGGATACAGTTCATGGTCCTGGGGAACTCAACCGGGAGCATTATCCTGGGACAACCATGGCTGGTTAAACACTCACCTCGGTGTTCTTGGAGCCCTTGTGACGTCCTTAAATGGAGCCCCTGGTGCCACAAACACTGTCTCCGCCACCTTCCCTCTCCACTCAACAGAAGGGTGACTATAGCCACCACGAGTCGAGAACTCCCCTGCAACATCTCAGGCGGAAATCCCACCTAAATACTATGAGTTCACGGATGTGTTTAGGGAGCAAGCTGCAACCCGACTACCTCCTCACCTCTGGGATTGTGCCATCAATCTGGTTCCGGGAGCTAAACTTCAGAAGGGCCGGATCTACCCCCTGTCCGTTCCTGAATGCACGTCCATGGAACGGTACATCCAACAGGCCCTCGACCAAGGTTTCATCACCCCGTCCTCCTCTCCCACTGCCTCAAACTTCTTTTTTGTGCCGAAGAAGGATGGGGACCTCCGACCTTGTATCGAATACCGGAGCCTCAATGACCTCATCGCGCCTCTCCCTTATCCGCTCCCACTCGTCCCAGCTGCACTAGAGGACTTCCGCGAGGCACGCTACTTCACCAAGCTAGACCTATGGAGTGCCTACAACTTTGTGCGTATCCGAAAAGGAGACGAGTGGAAGACTGCCTTCATCACTCCCTGAACATCCCTTTGTCGTGGAGGTGGACGCGTCATCCACCGGGGTCGGGGCTACCCTCTTCCAGTACTCCGGGAGCCCCGCTCGACTTCACCCCTGCGCCTACTTC
The DNA here is from genome assembly GCA_039877035.1 of Silurus lanzhouensis. Taxonomy (NCBI): domain Eukaryota; kingdom Metazoa; phylum Chordata; class Actinopteri; order Siluriformes; family Siluridae; genus Silurus; species Silurus lanzhouensis. The sequence continues at coordinate 4,736,565 of JBCEWE010002369.1, read as the reverse complement.
TCGAAGAAACTGTCCCCCGCCGAACAGAACTACGACATTGGGAACCGGAAGCTCCTCACCATCAAACCGCCGCTCGAGGAGTGGAGGCACTGGCTGGAGGGGGCAAAACACCCATTCTTGGTGATCACGGACCACAAGAACCTGCAATGACTCAGAGAGGCCAAGAGGCTGAACCCCCGACAAGCCCGATGGGCCGTTCTTCACCCGGTTCAGCTACACTCTCACCTACCAACCGGGGTCCAAGAACGGCAAAGCCGACGCCCTCTCCCACGTCTATGGTCCGGATGAACCTGTCAAACCAGAACCCATGCTTCCTCCCGAGCTGTTCGTCTGCCCCATTCGTGTGGAGCCTCGAACAGGAGATCCGCTCGACTGCAAGACAGGAGCCCGCACCCCCCGGGTGCCCGGAAGGCACGTTTGTCCCCAAAGCCTGCCGTCCTGCCTTGTTGAACTCCGTCTACGATACTCCTGGTTCCGGCCATCCGGGGTGCCAGGGAACCCTTCTTAATCTTTAAGCTCGATTCTGGTGGCCCAACATGCACAGGGACGCGCACGTTACAGCCAGGGCTGCCCGATCTGCTCCATGTCCAAGGTCCCGCGCCACCTACCTGTGGGTAAGCTGGTCCCGCTGTCGATCCCCGAGCAGCCTTGGTCCCACCTGGGCATCAACTTTGTTACGGACCTGCCGCGGTCTGAGGGACACACCTGCGTGCTAGTGGCGGTGGACCGATTCTCCAAAGCCTGCCACTTCATACCTCTCCCTGGCCTACCTACTGCCCTGGAGACCGCCGAAGCCCTCTTCCACCACGAGTTCCAGGTCTCCCAGAGGAAATAGTGTCGAACCGCAGGCCGCAATTCACATCACGTGTCTGGAGGGCGTTCTTCCGGCTCCTCGGCGTGGTGGTCAACCTGTCATCCGGCTACCATCCTCAATCCAACGGGCAGACAGAGAGGAAAATCCAGGAGCTGGGGCGCTACCTGCGGTCATACTGCCATGAGGATCAGGTGGAGTGGAGCCGGTTCCTGCCTTGGGCAGAGTACGCCCAGAACTCCCTATGTCAGGGCACCACCGGCTTGTCCCCGTTTTAGTGCGTGCTGGGGTTCCAGCCCCTCTTGTTCCCGTAGTCGGACGAGCTGTCCAACGTCCCTGCCATCGATTACTGGTTCCCGGGGGTTTGGTCCTGAGAAACGCTCGTGGGTGCCCCGACAGAACGTCCTGGACGTGGACTCGCCCCGGGGCGCCGGACGGAGTGGGTGAGCCGCATGAAAGTTCACCAGGAGAGCCGTGTCCAGGACGTTCTGCCGGGGCACCCACGAGCGTTCCTAGGACCTAACCCCTCCCAATCGACCAGGTACTCTAGTACACGGCCTCTCCGGCGCGAATCAAGCACCTCGCGCACTGTGTACACCGACGGCTTGCCTAGGATCTCCGGTAGCAGTCAGGCAGGTCAGGGGACAGCCTGCCACGCCATCTCTCAGCTCTACACACACACACACACACACACACACGTAGTCTGTCCCCATCATACTAAGTACCGGTACCTGCGGCTCATTAACCGCAGCCCTACATAAACCTTCTCTTATTCACCATCAGTTCTACTAATTCACTTAGATGAACACCATTGACCCAGCAAACAAAGTTCTATGTTTCAGTGGATACTGCCACGATCTCTATACCTCCAGAGACCACTCTGTTCTTCCTCTACGAAGAACTCTTTCCTTTTTGTTCAGCCTTTCAGTTTATTTTCCATATCGCTTCTTCATTAAAACCTGTTTTCTCTCAAACCCCGGGTTTTGCTTCAGTTACTCCGCAACCGTGACAGAGTGTCTGTTTTGCATTCATGAGCACCACTTTAATCACCTCAGCTGGGCTACAGTGGGCTGGAAAAATTACTGTGTTCTTTGATCTTTTTGACGCTGTTACATTCCAAATGACAAAAGACTGTTAGCTATTTGAGTTAACTTAAATGTTTTATTATTATTATTATTGTTGTTATTATTATTATTATTATTATTATTATATTTAATTTTTTATCATCATCATAATTATTATAATTGTATTTTTTTTTTTTGTTGTAGTTTTAGTGTTAGTAATATTCAGCATTCAGCTTCTACACACATACATGTGAAAAATAGTCAAGGTAATTTTGGGCTACATACAACTGAAGTTGATTCAGTCCCACCCCTGACATTCTACATCCATTTCTCTCTCTCTTTCTTACATACACATGCAAACACACACACACACACACACACACACACACACACACACACACACACACACACACACACACACAGTTAAAAGAATTCTGTGGCATGTTAGTGAACATGAGGAGGAAGTGTAGCTGACTCCAAAGCTATAATGCTGTCTCTAGTGCCTTGGCACATTTCTGCTACTTCTCATTTGATAGCCCCCTGGAGAAGAGCCAAGAGGAGCCTCCAACCAACCTGTTTCAGACAGGGGGGACATGTGGAGACTAGTGCAAGCTGTTAAGACACAAGGGAAATTATGTGTCTGGTTGTGTGTAGAAATGGCATAAAAAATTACTAGCTTATTTTATATTAAATTGAAGGTTTATGCAATGCACAAGGCAGAGTGAAGTAAACGTACATGATGTAAATAAAAGTACTATGATGTAATTGATTGGATTACATCATAGGTATTAACCCATAAAATGTCACCATATTTTATAACAAACATTAATTGACTTAATTAATGTCAATCTTTTAATGTCACTGTCATTTAGTTAACTTTTTGCAATTGTAAAATATATATTCATTTGTGAACAATGAGAAGATTTTTTTATTTTATTTTTCACTTTAGTTGTGTGAAGTAGTGTATAAAATTAAAAGAAAAAAGCAAAAGCCAAAACAAAGGGGGAAAATGTTAATTATTATTATTAATTTTACTATTATTATTTAAATTTGCAATTTGGCTTCTTGCTGTTAACACCTTGCTGTTAGAAGATTACAGTATTTTAAAGTGTGTCTAATTCAGCAATATTACATTAGAAAGGCAAACATTGCAATGTGATTTAATAAAGTTTCTTTCACAGTTAAATCAATGGCTGCATTTAAAGTTAAAGGTGTTTAATTTTTGTCACATTTACGTTAGCACAGTGAAATCACATCTTCCAGATGTGACATGATACAGTGCCCCTGGAGCACAGAGAGTTAAGGGCCTTGCTCAATTAACCACAGTGGGTCATCATGGCAGATTTTGGTGCTTAATTTGAGACTTGGTGCATCAGTAAAACAAATGTTTACCAATAAAATTTATAAATTTTTTTTTGTTTATTTAATTTTTTATAAAATAAATAAATTCATGTTGTGCTGAAGGTTTTAATTTCTCCTCTTTTATATTTATTTATTTATAGTTTTTAATAAAAATGGTCAAACTAAATGTGCACTGCATCAATCGTGTTAATAAAACTATTGCTGTTAAAATTAATTTGCGTTACCGCCTTATTAACGCATTAATTTTTACAGACCTAATTAATATATTAATACAAAACAAATTTGAAAGGAATAATTTCAAGGAAATTATACACCAGTGGTAGATTAAAAAAGGAAAAATAGGTTAATGGGCTGAAAACAGCACACAGTGAGAAGAAAAAATATTGACATTTTACCAAATAGATTAAAACTAAAGTAACGAGCCTGTTTTGAAAATGCAAGAAGTAGAAAGTACAGATATTTGTGTAAAAATGTTATGATTAAAAGTAGAAAGTTGTGAAGTAAAGTAATGATATCAAAAATATCTACTTAAACACAGTATTTGTACTTCCTGACTTCCCACCTATGTACACAACACCTTTAAGACATCAACAACTGACCCCACTCTTTCAATTTTCACAAAACTGTTGTTAAAACAATTATTATTTTTTCTTTTTATGCCATCTTTTTAAAGTTTAGAGAAGGTGTTTTGTGTGTGTGTGTGTGTGTGTGTGTGTGTGTGTGTGTGTGTGTGTGTGAGTTCAGTTCAGTGTTGAGAAGCCTAATGGCTAAAATACTCAAATTAGTCCATCTGGCCCTACCATGACACTAAAAATCACAGTCACATGTTCCTTTTTCAGATGCTTAATTGATCTTAACCTATTCCTGGATGATGATGGTTTTTAAAGAGCCCATAAAACATATGTAATTATGTTTCCATATTGTCCAATTTTCACTCTATGCTTTTATTAGTTTTACATAGGCTGTACTTGTAAATAAAAGGTTTTAAAAAATCTATTTCAAATTCCAGTGACGTTTTCCTCTCCTGTAAAAAGGCAAGGCATAAATGGTCCCTATGCTTCTTACACTTACACTTACACTTCTTACACTTTCATTTCAATTCAGTTCCATTTATTTTTATTTGTATAGCGCTTTTAACATTGAACATTGTCTCAAAGCAGCTTTACACAGATAATGTGGTGATAAACAATGAATATGTTCTTTGTAAGTTTAAGTTTGTCTCTGATGAGCAAGCCGGTGTCAACTGTGGCAAGGAAAAACTCCCAGAGATGGCATAAGGAAGAAAGCTTGAGAGGAACCAGACTCAAAAGGGAGCCCATCCTCATCTGGGTTGCACCAAATGTCTATAAAAAAATTTTTTTTCCCAATTCTTTTTATTGAAAAATCAAAAATTACAAATACAAAAATGTAAACAGAAATTCTCCGATGCGGTCCTGGTTTTATCTGTATTACAGCTATTAAGAGATAAAATAAAACTGTATATCCTGGAAATCAAACTACGCTGGTGTGGAGTAAACATGACTAAACTCTCCCAAGGTTGCTTGGGGGTACAGAGGGAAAATTGGGAAGGCATTTAGATACAAAGCTGCGGACTTGGAGATATTAAAAAAAAAAGAGCTGTAGGCAGCCCATACTCCAAGGATAGGCTGGTGAAACTTCTAAAGACGCCATCTTTGTACAAATTTTAAAGTTGCTTAATGCCTTTTTCGTGCCATAGTGAGAAAGCTGAATCCAAAAGTGACGGGGGAAACAAATGATTTCTATTCAAGGGACTCAGTGCTGATAAAGCCCTAAATTTAAAGTGACGCCTAAACTGAAACCAAATCTTAAGTGTGTTTATTATTACTGACTGGATTGTCAGTATATTGAGATGGTTTGACCGGAAAAGGTAAGCAAAGCAAAGCAGATACAGAGGATGATCTACAAGACAGTAGCTCTAGATTGCACCAAGTGGATTCTGTTGAATTGGACCAGAAGTTCAGTTTTTGGATATGTGCAGACCAGTAGTATATTTGAAAATTGGGCAAAGCAAGCCCACCACTGAGCCTACATCTCTGCAATAAAGTCTTACGGATTCTGGGTGGTTTTCCACGCCAAAGAAAAGAATTAATGATTCTATCTAAAAAATCAAAAAAATACTTGGGTAAAAATAGTGGAAGCGATTGAAAAAAATAAAGAAACTTGGGCAGAACATTTATTTTAACTGCATTGATTTTTCCTGTTTAAGACAGAGGTAGACTGCTCCACCTCTGAAAATCCGACTTCATGTCCGCCACAAGCGGAGCGAGATTGGCATGAAAAGTCTGTGTAAGGAACGGGTCACCGTGATACCAAGGTATCTAAAGCCTGATCAGTTGATTCTGAATAGCAGATTCAGACGCTGAAGTTGTAGAGCGATATTGTTTACCGGATAACACTCACTCTTATGGAAATTCAGTTTGTATCCCGAGAAAGAGCCAAAATCACCGTCACATATAACAACAAATCATCAGCAAATAAGGACACTTTATATTCCACCCCCTTGCGAGTTATACCCTTAAAAGGCTAATGAGGATTTAAGTTTAATGGATAATGGCTTAATGGCAAGGGCAAATAGCAGTGGTGACAGTGGGCACCCCTGCCGGGTTCCACGCCCGAGACTGAAATAATCAGAGCTAATATTATTTGTACGAACACTGGCTTGCGGAGATTTATAAAGGAGTCGGATCCAGGAAACAAATGTATCACCAAACCCAAATTTCTTCAATATTGCAAACAGGTATACCCACTCGACTCTATCAAATGCTTTCTCAGCATCCAATGAGACTACCACCTCAGGCAAAGGAGATGACTGCTTAGAGTAAATTATGTTGAAAAGTGTACGAGTGTTAAAAAATAAGTGTTGCCCCCTTTTATGAATCCAGTCTGCTCCACAGATATGATACATGGTAGTACATTTTCTAACCGGGATGCGATCACTTTCGCCAGCACTTTCACGTCGGCATTTAGCAGCGACAGCAATCTGTATGATCCGCACAGGTTGGGATCCTTGCCCTTCTTCAAGAGAAGGGCTATTGAGGCCTGATTAAAAGTAGGTGGTAGCACGCCCCGACCCAGAGATTAATTAAACACACCAAGGAGCAGCGGCGTCAATTTATCGATAAACTTCTTTAAAAAATTAACTGGAAAACCATCTGGGCCTGGGGCTTTATTAGACTGCATTGCCTTTATTGAAGCTCTGACTTTGTCAAGAGATAGTGGAGAGTCCAAGTCCCTTACAGAGACCGTATCAACAACAGGAAGATCGACACCTTGAAGGAAATCACCCAGTCTCTTACTATCAGTAAGGCATTCAGATTTATAAAGAGCAGAGTAATATGACTTAAAGACTGCACTGACCTATATGGGATCGGTAATGGTGACATTTGAGTCATTATTAATCTGCGGTCTCAGCTGATGAGCCAACAATCTGCTTGGTTTGTCACCGTATTCATAATACGATCCACGAGTTCGTAGCAACATGCATCCAGTTTACCTAGTGGAGAGGAGATCGAGTTCTGCCTGCAACTCAACACGTTGTTTGTATAGCTCTGGAGAAGGGTTGGACGCATAGCTCTGATCGAGTTGGCTGATAGCCGATTAAATTTCCCTGAGTTTAGCTCTGTTCTCCCGATATGTGAAAGCAGAGTACGAAATGATTTGCCCCCTGAGATAGGCTTTTAGAGTCTCCCATAATAATGAGCATGGAGTAGAGTCAAGACGATTAAACAACAATAATTCATCAATAGCTTTAGAAATAGACGCACAGAAATCCTTGTCTGCTAGGAGATGCGAATTAAACCGCCAAGGAGATTGTGTAGGTCTATGGGTTAAGAATTGGATATCCAACGCTAGAGGAGCATGATCAGAGATCACAATGCCCAAATAATCTGTAGATACAACGGAGCGATTAAGACGGCTATCAATAAAAAAATAATCAATTCTGGAATATGAATGATGCACCGGGGAGAAAAATGAGAATTGCGATTGCGACATCTCCATGGGTCTACCAAGCTTTGTGACACGAAATCGGAGAACGATTTAGACATTGCAGATTGGGATACAGCACGAGAACTAGAACGATCCAAAACAGGGTTCAAAACACAATTCAAATCACCACCAAAAATTATCAAATGGGTATTTATAAAGGGAAGACTGCCAAGTAACCTATTTGCAAAATCAGGATCATCAAAGTTTGAAGCGTAAATATTAACCAGCAGAACCTTGGTCTGCATCAGCATACCAGCCACAATGACATTTCTGCCATTCCTTTTTGCAATTGTATGGGTAGGAGAAAACTGTATGCTTCTATTCACTAGGATTGCCACCCCTCGTGCCTTAGAATTGAAATTGGAGTGGAAAGTTTGACCCACCCAAGGACGGTGAAGCCTATGATGACCTCTGACTCTGAGGTGTGTTTCCTGTAAAAATACAGTGTCGGCGCGTAAGCGTTTCAGGTGGGTAAAAACCCTAGACTGTTTATAGGATCACCCATACCCCTAATATTCCAGCTAAGGAACCGGACAGGTGCACCACTGCCAGCTAAACGTGAGTCTGTATTATTGTCAGCCATTCATCCAAAAACAACTACACAAAAAAAAAAAAAAAAGAAAACAGGACCTGTGAAGCCAGGGGAATCACCACCCCCCCACCCCAGTGCGCGTGCATCAGACATTTAAACACAAGCACATACCCAACACACAAGTAGAGTCCCCATCCTAACAATAACCCCAGGGGACAGCAACATGAACTATCAAAAAAGAAACCTATTGCCGCCCACACAAATAAATGTGCTAACGATAAACATATAAACAAAGTTTCTAGAGGAAGATAAGTTCCCAACATAAATCGACCAAATGTTCATTAAACAAACATTACATTTTCAGGATCACTTACACTTTGATTTCCGTAAAAATAACAATTAAAAAAAAAGCAAACATACAAAAAAATATAAAATTTTAAATAAAGAAAAAAGTTAAAGACCAGCATTACCACGCAGAGTTTGTGAATAGTGCAGTGACATGAAAAACAAGGAGCAAACATCACGACCATTCGCGACAAAAAATATGTTCACACTTTACACACACTTTGGAAAGTTTTTATATACTCGCTGGCCTCGTCAGGTGAAAGAAAATCTTTCTCAACACCATTGTGTGTGATACATAGCCGGATAAAATAACCCGTACCGCACACCTTCAATGCCACGGAGCTGCCGCCGCACCTCGTTAAAGGCAGCCCGTGCTTTTGCGGTTTTTACCGTATGGTCTGGAAAAATAGAAATGTTCAGACCCTTAAACTAAATTCACTGCAGTTCTTTGGCACGCCGTAAGACATCCAGACATTCGCCGTGATAGTGAAATCTGGCCACAATGGTCAGATTTCACTATCACGGCGAATGTCTGGATGTCTAACGGCGTGCCAAAGAACCACTCGTGGTCATTCACCAGGTTTTGGTACGGGCTGTAAAGTGCGATGTGACCTGTCCAGAACCGGCTCCTTCTCCAGACTCAGTGCCTCCTTCAGCAGCATGGCAACACTCGCGGTAGTGGAGCTATTGGGTCCCTCAGGAACACCGATTATCCGGACATTATTGCGCCGCGATCTAGCTTCCAGATCTTCACATTTAGTCTCCAGCTTATTGTACTCAGCAGTAAGACGGTGTATGTCACGTTGCATTACAGTGATATCATCGGTGCAAACAGAAAGTGAGCGCTCCATTTTAACCACGGTGCCCTTTAGTTCCCGCACCGCAGCCTCATTCGCAACTCTATCGCTGGACAGCTGTGCCTTCACCGCCTGCAGCTCCGACTTTATTGTCAGCAAATCATTTCCCAATGTATGTTCCAATGCACGTAGTTCGGCCTTAAATACCTCGATGATTTCGGATCTCAGAGAGGACAGCAGCTCTGACTTTAATGAGTCAATATCAGCCTTAGAAACTGCCTGTGAAACAATAGGCCCTTCACACGGGAGTGAATCACGAGAAGGCGAGGCTGCAACTGTTGCACCAGGCCGCAGTAGGTTTTACCAGACATCATAATAACCTCTAGATTCAAATACACAAACAAGAAGTGTAAACGAAGGGATTGAGAGCAAAAATAAAAGCGAAAAGCTCGAAATAATAACAATTACAACATTAATCCACCGGAGCCCCCTAACACCACGTCCTACTCCATGATAAGCCCGATAGTGCCCCCGAATTTGCTTCTGATCACCATCACTGTACCCCGGAACATAGTTTATCTGTAATTAATGGTTCTTCCTCCGGAATATCATGGAACCAAACAAGGCGTTGATGAGAAACCATCCCCAGCTGCACAGAGTGGCCTCCAAATGAAGAGAACACTATCCAGAGGCAGGCCTGCACGAAGTGGGAAGATCTGCGGAGGGAAGAGGGGCAGGAAAGGTGATCACTGGAACCTCAGGAGCATGTTTAACTTGACTGAGAGAGAGAGAGAATAGGGGTGACAGGAAGAGAAGGATATGGATTATTATGTGTCCTTATTGTTGTATGAAAGTTTATGTCACTGTGCAGTTGGGACTCCGGCAAGGCTCGCTATGGCAGCATAGCTAAAAGGGAGAACCAGAATGTAACACAGACATGAGGGATCTTTGGGATAAGAGGCGACCCACCACACCACCGTCAACAAACCTGAGTGAACGTGAGAGAGTGAGGGACAACAGCATACAAATATCCCAGTTCACCAAACACTCTATATCTATGATTCCTCCAGATCTGCTCCTTTACCTAAGAAAAATCTACTGATGAAAGACTAGACTAAATAAATACGTTTTGAACTTTGACCTGAACACCGAGCCTGTGTCTGAGTCCCGAACACTGATTGAAAGGGTGTTCCATAACTGTAGGGCTTTATAAGAGAAAGATCTGCCACCTGCCATATTCTTCATTATTCGAGGTACCAACAAATAGCCTGCACCTTTTGATTTAAGTAGGCATGGAGGATCATATTGGTACAGAAGTTCACTCAGATACTGCGGCGCGAGACCGGTAAGTGCTTCATACGTCAGTAGTAGTATATTATAATCAATGCAAGATTTAATTGGGAGCCAGTGTAGACTGATTAAAAGAGGGGTGATGTGATCATATTTTCTAGATTTAGTGAGGACTCTTGCTGCTGCATTCTGAACTAACTGAAGCTTATTTATGCACTTACTCGAACACCCAGACAATAAAGCATTACAGTAGTCTAATCTAGATGTAACAAAAGCATGAACTAGTTTTTCTGCATCCTGTAACGACATCATAATTTTAATTTTAGCAATATTTCGAAGGTAAAAGGAATATTATTCACGTGAGCCTCAAAGGAAAGACTAGGGTCAATAATCACACCAAGGTTTTGGTTGGGCACCAAGGACTGCTGTACACACTAAGATGCTTCAGAGATGCTAGGTATGTGGTCCTAGTAAAAGTACTTCTGTCTTATCTGAGCTGAGCAGAAAAAAGTTAGCACTACTTTCCTTAAATACTTTCATTTGCATTTTTACATTCACATTTGCGGCATTTAGCAGATGCCCTTATCCAGAGCGACGTACAAAAGTGCTTTGAGTCTCTATCAATGAATAAATCTACACTGGTACGCAAGATTACAAACTTAATTATAAATATAACTCCAACATCCAAGATGGCAGCCGAGCCACACCTATGTGTTGACCTCAGGGTTTGAGATCTCAAGATTTTAGTTTTTTTTTATGTCTCTTAAACTCGAATGAGTATACTCTTGAGAAACAGGACATTCTCTTCCATACTGGGATTATTTTAATAGCAGATAAGGCTGAATTTTGAACTTAAAACCTGGACATTGACCACCTGGTAGCCCTGTTTGCTAGCCACCACCTGGATGCCCTGCTAGCAGCCTGCTACAGGTAGCCCTGCTGTTAGCCTGCTGCAACTAGCCTTGCAGCTAGTTACCAACCTGCATGATCTATTGCTAGCTTGCTGCTGGAATTACTGCTGCTAGCTTGCTGTCAGTAGTCCTGCTTGCTTGCTAGCCGCTTCTTGGATGCCCTGCTGCTACCCTGCTATTGGTAGCTCTGCTGCTAGCCTGCTGTTGGTAGCCTTGCTTCATAGCCTGCTGCTGGTGGCTTTGTCTGCTAGCCATCACCTGGATGCTCTGTTGTTAGCCTGTTGCTGGAGATACCACCTGGATGCCTTGCTGCTAGCTGCCCTTGCTAGCTACCACCAGGATCCTGCTACTAGCTCCACTTGCTAGCCACCTTCCGGATGCCTTGCTGCTGGCCCCACTTGCTAGCCACTACCTGGATGCTCTGCTTTTTAGCCCCACTAGCTAGCCACCACCTGGATGCCCTGCTGCTAGCTTTGTTGCTGATAACCCTACTCCTAGCCTGCTACTATTAGCCTTGCTTGCGAGTTATCACCTGAAAGCTTCCCTGCTAGCCTCCAACCTATAGCCCTGACTTTTTGACTCCAAGCTACTGTTCGCCCCTGTTAAGGCTGTCTTCAACTAAACCTGGTAACTTGACATCATGCATTTGTTTATACTTTTCATACTTTTACAGTCTAGCCCTATACTAGATGAATTTAATATGCCCAAAATGAGTAGTATACTGATACAGTTAATTTACGGTCATTTCTCAATTTCATCTACAAGTTATTATGAGATGTACCGCCAGAAAATCAACCTGTGTAACCAAAAAAATTGTTCACAAATTAATAACACACTGTATCTCCAGAACTTATTGTTGTTAAATGATCATTTTACTGTCTCAGATTACTCTTTTTCTCAGTTCATAGATGACAGTGGTAATGATAAATATTACCCAGCTAAACAAAAGCTACGTTGTTTGATTATGCTTTTATTGATGTTATCGGGTAATGTTCAGCCCAATCCTGGTCCTGTTCTTGGTCTTCTTAATACTTTGCAATCCTTAGCCACTCCTTCAGATTTCAAAAGCAGACATGGCCTTGGGTTTATACATTTAAACGTTAGAAGCCTAGTCCCTAAAATGGATATGATTAGGATCTGGGCTAATACAACCAATGCTGATATCATTATTATCTCTGAAACCTGGCTTAAAAAATCTGTATCTGATGAATTTATTTCTATTGAAGGTTTTAAAGTTTATAGAACTGATCGGGTTGGCAAAGGAGGTGGGGTTGCCATATATGTGAAATCCAAGCTTTTAAGCTCGGTAACCCTGTCACTAACTAAAGCTAAACAGTTTGAAATTCTGACAGTGAAAGTGAATATTTCAAAAGACGCTGATATTACAGTAGTTGGGTGCTATAGACCTCCATCTGCTTCAAAGGATGCTTTCCAATCTATATCTGAAATATTACATAAAATTAATCACTCTGAATTTATTCTTATGGGTGATATGAATTGGGACTGGCTGTCTGGGAACTCTGATTGTTTTAAAGACTTATGTAATGACTTAAATTTAGTGCAACTTATTAATGAACCGACAAGAATAAATCCCAAAGCAGAAATAAAATCTACTCTCCTAGATCTAATCGTAACAAACTCAGTTCATAAATATACCTCAACTGCCGTATTTTGTAATGACGTCAGTGACCATTGTGCAGTCGCTTGTGTAAGAAATACAAAAATCCCTAAGGTAAAACCACGCATGATCCTAAAAAGACATTTCAAAAGTTTTGAACAACAAGCTTTTCTGCATGATCTGTATCATAGTGAACTCAGCAGGGTGTCTTTGTTTTCGGATGCTGAAATGGCATGGGATTTTTTTCATTCAAATTTTATTTCCATTGTAAATAAACATGTACCAATTAAAAAGTTTAGGATCAGTGGTAAGGACAATCATTGGTTTTCAGACAGCCTATCAGAGCTAATCTGTTTGAGAAATAAAATGTGGGCACAAGCCAGATTTTCCGACTCTTCTGCTGATTGGACTGCATTTAGAACTGTAAGAAATAAGTGTACTTTGATGATTAGAAAGTCCAAATCTGAGTTTTTTTTTTAAGTCAACCACAGAAAACTTAAACAATCCTTTAAAGTTTTGGAAATCAATTAAATCTTTGTCGGGTGCACGTGTGACCTCAAACCTCCCAGATCAGATTCTTATTGGTTCAGATGAAATAAAAGATAAAGCAGTCATAGTCAATCAGTTTAATAAACACTTTATTCAGGCTGGATTCATATCTAATCAAACCGTAAATAATTCTGTCCCATGTTCAGCCATGTCAGCATCTGAAAATGTAAATCGGGAATTGTTTAATTTTAAACCGATTTCAGTTTCAGAAGTTCATAAAGCCCTCAAAGACATTGATCACAAAACGTCAGCAGGTACAGATAATCTGGATCCCTTTCTGTTAAAAGTGGCAGCTGATATTATTGCTGAGCCCATAGCGCATATTTTTAATTTGAGTCTTCTTTCTAACTCCATTCCTAAAAGTTGGAAGGCAGCCTATGTTCTCCCTTTACATAAAGGTGGAGACCCATCAGAATTGAATAATTACCGTCCAATATCAAAACTTTCTGTTTTGTCAAAGATCTTGGAATCATTTGTGAATGTGCAGTTAAAACAGTATTTGACCGACAAAAATATTTTAAATAATTTTCAGTCAGGGTTCAGAAGTGGCCATAGCACTATCACTGCTGCTACATTAGTGACAAATGATATTATTGGGGCCCTAGATAAGAAGCAACATTCTGCTGCATTATTTGTTGATCTTTCTAAGGCATTTGATTCGGTTGATCATGGATTGTTATTGTCCAAACTACGTACAATTGGTTTAAGTGAGAAGGCTGTTGCATGGTTCCAGAATTATTTGGTAGCTCGTATTCAATGTGTTTATGCTGAGGGTTATAAATCTGATTTTCTTGAGATAACTAAAGGTGTCCCTCAAGGATCAATCTTAGGACCCATTTTGTTTTCAATTTTTATAAATGATTTGGATAGAGATGTTCAAGCCAAATTACATTTATACGCTGATGATACAGTGGTTTACACCCAGGCTTCCACCATTTCAGTAGCAGTGCAGGAACTTCAGACTGCATTTCAGGCATTGCAATACACATTATTGAGTCTAAAATTGGTTTTAAATACACAGAAAACAAAGTTTATGGTCTTCTCAAAAGCTCGAGCACAGCTACTCGACAATTGTGGCATTTTGTCATTAGATGGGAAATCAATTGAAAGAGTGTCTTCATACAAGTACTTGGGGATATGGATAGATGATAAGCTTTCCTTCAATGAACATATTACTGCTTTAGTTAAGAAACTTAAAGTCAAGCTCGGCTTCTATTACAGAAACAAATCTTGCTTTACTTTTAGTGCTAGGAAGAAACTTGTGGAAGCTACTTTTCTGCCTGTAATTGATTATGGAGATATATTGTACATGCATGCTGCATTTTCCATCCTGCGTCATGTAGATTCAGTTTACCATGCATCACTACGATTCATAACAAATACAAAGTCCCTTACCCATCACTGCATTCTTTATGATTTAGTTGGTTGGACATCACTTAAAATTCGTAGACAACAGCACTGGTATATCTTTATTTATAAAGCTATACTTGGCAAATTTCCACTGTACCTCTGTAACCTCCTCTCTGTTTGCTCTGGTACCTATCAGCTACGCTCCTCAAAGTGGTTGCTTTTTAATGTGCCACGAGTTACAACCGAATTGGGAAAAATTGCCTTTTCTTATTTAGCACCTTGGGGGTGGAATAATCTACAAAAAGAGCTAAAGTTAGAAACCCTTATGTCCTTAAATGAATTTAAAACTACTATAAAGAGTGTTGTGATGGAGACATGTTCTTGTTTTTCTTAAGAGTCTCATTGTGTTTTTTATATTTTATTTTTAATATTTTGTACTTCTTTTATTGTGAAAATGTATTTTTGGTGTTTGTTATGTATGCATTTGTTGTGATTTGGCTGCTACCTTGGCCAGGTCTCTCTTGTAAAAGAGATTCTGAATCTCAATGGGACCTCCTGGTTAAATAAAGGTATAATAATAATAAAAAAAAATAACTCTTGAATTCTACAAAACAAACTTGGTAAGAGCTAATTTAAGTGTTTCAGAAAAAGGTAAGTCTTCAATTGTCGATAGTCAGGGACTCCGCTGTACGGACATCTAGGGGAAGTTCATTCCACCACCTCGGTGCCAGAACAGAGAAGAGCCTTGACTTGACTTTACTTACCTCTCATTCTGAGAGAATTTCCATTCCTTTCTATTTACACTACTACTTTAAGACAGGAAAGTATTTCTAACATTTAACCATCCTGATATGAAATTAACCTTTTCCAATGTTGAATGTTCACCTCTCAATGGGACAGACCACCTTGGCTTGAGTGTCAAAACTGGCCTGCTTAGTTCTATGTCTGTCAGGTTTTATTAATATATATAGCAGGTCGAAATCATATTAGAAATTCAAGAAGATAATTCAGGTGTGGGCAGGGCACTCAGAAAACAACATGGGCAGACAACATTAAACAAATAATAATAATAATAATAATAATAATAATAATAATAATAATAATAATAATAATAATAATAATAATTATTATATATGTATGTATGTATATATACATACATACAAATATTATAATACTAATTATTATTATTTGTATACATATATTAGGGGTGCAACAGTACACGTATCAAAATTTTCCAGTATTGATTGCCTTTTTTTGTGTGCGGAACCCTCATGAACGAAATGGCAGACCACAAGTTTGTTTAGTCACCATTTCTTACACTGAGTGCATTTCTTCTTCTTCTTCTTTCGGCTTCTCCCATTAGGGGTCGCCACAGCGGATCATCTGTCTCCATACCCCCCCTGTCCTCTACATCTGCCTCTTTTAAACCAACTACCTGCATGTCTTCCCTCACCACAGCCATAAACCTTCTATTTGGCCTTCCTGTTTTTCTCCTTCCTGGTGGCTCCATCCTCAGCATTCTCCTACCCATATAATACATATCCTCCTCGGCCTTTAGGGTGTGGCAAAATAAAATTATATGACTGGCATAAAAACTGGTATTTTGTAAATATAATAATAATCGTGAATCCACTGTGTTGTTTTTTGTTCATTTTGCTCGCTTGGTTTCAATTTAGCAGTAATGTATTGTGTTACCGGCCAGAACTGGCCCTTTAAGAAGGTAGCGGATGGAGGTAAGACATGTGACCAAGGCATCTTGACATGCATCAAGAGTGAGTCATAGACAGATGTATCCGGTAATTTTCCAAAATAAAACTTTGTTTAGAATCAGATAATAAATAAAAGGGAAATAATGTAAGTTATGCATTTTTTCTGTGCGCCCAACAACTAGGTTGGGGACCACTGTGCTGAACAATCCATATCGTTAGCATTAGCCGCTAACCAGGAAGTGCTATGGATTCTTTAGAATTTAATGTCCAGCTTCAAGAATTTCTTTTAAAAGGAAAAAATCCTAACAATTCTACATGGATGGAAGGAATAAAAAAATGTGTTAAAGTTTGCTGAAATATGTAGAACAGTTAAGTATAACATATCTTTAGAAAATTAACTAACCAGGGGTTACTGTGTCATGCAAAACCTCCCTGAGATAGCATAATCAGAATCAGGTGTATTGGCCAAGTGTGTTGACACACACAAGGAATTTGGTTTCAGCCATTAGTGCAGACATAAATAACACTATACATTCAGCTTAGACTATACTAGACAAAACAGCCAAGACAAAACAGAATTTATGAGACAACACAGACAATGTGAGACAATATAAACAGTATTAAGAATATATAAAGTATTAAACAGGGATTAAGCATATATGACAGACCAGTAATGTACATAAAGTGTGAGAGTGCATGGTAGTGAAAATAATAGGATTGTGCATTAGGTACGATAAAGAGTTATTTCAGAACTTTTGTGTAATATACAGCAGCAATAGTGTGTGTAACATACGGATGATGTGATGACTGACAGTTCTGATAATGCAGTAATTATGGATATGAAGCAGGGAATATAATTATGGTGATTTGTTAATGAGGGTGATTGCCTGGGGAAAGAAACTGTTCCTGTGTCTGGCAGTTTTGGTAAACAGAGTTTTGTAGTGCCTGTCAGAAGGGAGGAGCTGAAAGAGGTTGTGTCCAGGGTGCGAAAGGTCAGTAGTGATTTTTCCTGCTTGTTCACTTGTATGGTACAAGTCCTGGAGAGTGGGCAAGAGAGCACCAATTATTTTTTCTGCTGTTTTAACAGTGTTCCAGTCTATTTCTATTGTGTTGCTGCTGCAAACCAGATGGTGATGAATGTGCACAGGACAGATTCAATGACTGCAGTGTAGAACTGCATTAAAAGCTCCTGTGGCAGACCATATTTCCTTAATTGGCATAGAAAGTACATCCTCTGCTGGGCCTTTTTTAGAATGGAGTTTATATTTTAGGTCTTGGGAAATATTAGTGCACAGAAACTTGAAGGTCTCCACAGATAGGACAGGGAAGTTAGATATTGTGAGTGGGAGTAATGTTGAGAAGTATATCCTGAAGTCCACTATCATCTCCACAGGTTTGAGTGTGTTTAGCTCTAGGCTGTTCTGACTGCACCATAGCACCAGCCGCTTCACCTCCTGCTGATATGCAGACTCGTCGTCATCTTAAATGAGTTTGATGAGCGTAGTATCATCTGCAAATTAAAGGAGTTTAACATTTGGGTCACTTGACGTGCAGTCATTTGTGCAGAGGGACAATAGAAGTGAAGAGAGGACGCATCTCTGAGGAGCGCCAGTGCTGACTGTCCAATTACTGGATGAAATACCAGTCTCACCTGTTGTTTCCTGCCTGTCAGGAAGCTGGTGATCCAATGACAGATGACATGGGGTATAGTGAGTTTTAGGAGTTTGGAGTGGAGTAATTCCAGAAGATGGGAAGAAGGAATGAACCTTAAGAGGAACCAGACTAAAGAGGGAACACATTCTCATCTGGGTTGCACCAAATGTCCATTTTTTTTACAGATAAACAATGTTGAGGTAAGCAGTGATGGTGATTAGATGCAAAGTGTAGTCCTGAGTCAGTATAGCAGAATGTTGACATTACCTACAGTCCAAATCCAAATCCTCAGAGTTCCTGTTCTTACACCGTAATTTCATGGATGTAACCCTAGTTTTAGCGCTCTGACCCCGAATAGTGCGGGAATACCAGGTGACTCGTAGGAGAACGCAATAGCGTTGATAATCCATCTGTGGGGTGGGTGTGAAGGTGGGGTTTAGACAGAGCATCCAACACAATGGCCAGGTCCCACCCAGGCACTCTCGGTCACACTGGAGGCCTCAGCCTCTGACTGCCACGGAGAAAACCCATCAAGGAGCAGGTCTCTGCACAGTGAATGCCCCGACATGGGGGGTGATATGCCAAAACAGCAGACGCGTGGACATTAATGGTGGATGAAGTCAACCCTTTTGGGAAATGGTCCTGCAGGAACTCCAGCACTGAACCAACCGGGCAGTGGACTGGATCAAATTGGTGCTAAGCGCACCACACAGTAAACAGACGCCATCTCGTGAAATACAACCTCTTAGTCTACAACCTAGGTGGAAAAACCAGAAGCTTTGAGCTGTTTTCTTAGAGGGTCCAGTCCCCCAAACCTCCCCCAGATCTCCACACGAAAGTGGAGGTGCCCAGGTCTGGACCCCTGTCTCGACAGGGTGTCTGCTGCTTCGTTCATCCGGCCTGGGATGTCAGCTGCTCTCAGGGAGAGTAGCTTCCCCTGGGCCCACAAGAGGATCTGGCATGCCAAGCTGTACAGGGGCACCAGCGCAGACCCCCATGCTGGTTTATATACGAGACCACTGAGGGGATCAACACATGATAGCCTCTGAGGTCCAGGAGAAAACGCTTCAGAGCCAGAAGTACAGCCAGTATCTCTAGGCAATTGATGTGCCAAAGTAGATAGGGACTCTCCCATAGACCTTGCATCCTGTGAGCAACACATCCGCACTATGCGATGACTGGAGACTCCTAGCATGGGGCTTTGAGATACACATGACCTTGATTGTACGGAGGGGATTGCCCTGAGCCACCACTGAAGGGTCTCATGTACAAGAGGCCAATTGGAATGACATTGGAAGCTGCTGCCATGAACCCAAGCAGTCTTTGAAACTGCCTGACAGTGAATGACTGCCCTTCTCTGACCTTACTGACAGCCATAGGGATGAACGCAATGCGGGCAGAGGAAAGCTGCACGTGCATATTCATCAAATCCCATATGATGCCTTGCATGTATTAATGTGAGCGAGAATGACATCTTGATGCCGGACCACCAACTGCTCTAATTAAACTAATATCAACCAATCATCAATATAGTTGAGTATGCAGTCTCAGGGAAGCTAGAGCCGAATCAACACATTTCGGGAAATAGAAGACCAGGTATTGGTACGCTTTGACCCCCAAAAAAGCCTTGGGAAAGCCTTGCGTTGTCCACGCTCTGAACCATGTGTGAAATCTGGCCAATAGGAAAGTCGTGACATCATCGGCATCACGTAAACCAGGAAGCTACAAAATGGCTAAGCGATGGTAGTGACATTAGATTCTGACAAAGAGAAGGTAAGCTCCGCAGGCATGAAGGAAGTGTGGCACGGGGACGCAGCGTCTCATTCCCTCCCTACATACGTAACCTAAAGATATTCGGGAACTCGAGCTGCGTTGCAATGCTTTGGAAACGAGTGTCCAATCACACCACCCTGACCAGACCCTGCCTAGTGTGTCAGAGCTTTCCAACCAGAATGTAGGACAGAGGAGCCAGTAGTGGTTCTAAGGTAGCGGTTGTAAAACCTGACAAAAGTCAGCGGGGTGGACCAGCCCGCAGCGTCACAGATGTCCTGGAGTGGGACTCCAGTGGACCAGGCCATAAAAGCTGTCACACTCTAAGTTGAGTGAGCCTTGACCTAAAGCGGAGCTTTATCGTAAGATGATGAGATAACATCCACTACCCACCTACTGAGAGTTTACTTATTAGCAGGAAATCCCTTTCTTTCAGGGCTACAGCAGACAAACAGCTGCTTCGACTTCCTCCACGGACTCGTCCTGTGAAGATAAGTGTCCAGTGCTCACACTGGACATAGTCGGTTTTGCTTCTTCTGGTCGGGCGCTAAGAACAGAGGAGGGCAGAATGCCTGCAGCATGACAGGATGTGAGGGAGCCGTAAGCAAATTAGGTATGCACCCAGGTTTTGTGTAGAGGAATGCACTGGCCATGCCAGGGGCAAACTCCAGGCGAGACAGGGCCATGGACAGGGCCTGTGGGTCCCCAACCCTCTCCAGGGAGGAGATTGCCAGGAGGAAAGCGGTCTTTACAGACAGGTACCTAAGGGCCACTTCGGCCAGGGGCTCAAAAGGGGCATAGATAGAGCCGCCACCACAACGGCCAAGTCTTAGACAGGCATATCTTATGCCATCAAAGATGTGGCTTTTTAAACTAAGCATTGATAAGAAGCCAGATGGTCCTCTCATCTTTTACTCTGGATAATGTGGTGTTAATGGTTTCCAAAAAGAAATTCAAATTTCGATTAATCTGACCACAGAACAGTTTTTCACTGTTTGTCATGACACATGCCTTCTTTTTTACATTAAAGAGAATTAAATTGCATTTGTAATTGACATGGCACACTGTGTTCACAAATAATAATTTCTGGAGAGTTAATGAGAACATGCAAAGATTTCCATTCAAGAATATATTATATTATATTATATTATATTATATTATATTATATTATATTATATTATATTATATTATATTATAAACTTTGTTGTATTTATGTGTAGCCACAGGTACCAAATAATTAGATTAAGCATGATGACATTTAAATTGTGAAGTGATAAAAAGATAGATCTCTACTTTGATTGTCATTAAGAGCTGTGTTGTAAATGTTTTATGGTTTGTGATTTTTATTTGAGCACTGATATTTAAGTTAAATACAAGAGGATCTTCATTTGCATATGATTTATTAAATTGCTATATTTTTTTTATGTGTCAAAAGCCAATATAATTGAGGTTCATACTTTGATTGAGATGTAATTGCTTTTAAATGATCCTCAGGGATTCCAAAATCCCTGAGGAATATTCTTGCCACCCTGCCTGCTCCTGCTCCTGTTTCTGACCCCTGTTCTGCTCTGCTCTGGTTTGCACTTCATTGTTCTGTTTGTCGGCTCTTTGATATTTTGGACTGTTTTTTTTTTTTTTTTTTTTGGTTCTGTCTTCCCTACATTGCCTTGCTGCCTGTGTTTAGACCCTGGACTGTTTTTTTTGGACTGTGTTTTTGCCTTGCCCCATTGTTCAGTTTGCAGTGGTGATTGACAGGTTGACGGACGAGGTCAGACAAGAGTGTCCCTGGACTATGATGTTTGCGGATGACATTGCTATTTGTTGTGAGAGTAGAGAGCAGGTTGAAATAAGCCTGGAGAGGTGGAGGTATGCGCTGGAGAGAAGGGGAATTAAAGTTAGTAGGAGTAAAACAGAGTACATGTGTGTGAATGAGAGGGAGGGCAGTGAAATGGTACAGTTGCAGGGAGAAGAGGTGGAGAAGGTGGAGGAGTTCAGGTACCTGGGGTCAACAGTGCAAAGTAATGGAGAGTGTGTAAGAGAAGTGTGTAAGAAAATTGTGCAGGTAGGGGATGTTCCGCTGTGGCAACCCTAATGAGAAAAGCTGAAATAAGAAAAAGATTAAAAATTAATTCATACGTTTGTAATAATTTTTTATTTTTTTAAGTTTAATTACTTATTTGCACTTACTTGTTATATTCATATCCTTAATCATGACTTATTTTAAAACTAGCCTGCAATGATGAAAAGTCAATGAATCTAGACAAATGATTTTTAAACAAAATCAATAGGATGAATCAAAATGAGAAAAATACACTTTTAATGCTTATCCCTGTCAGGAATCCACCTACCTCGGCATTCCCCGAGGCACCCTGCTTCTTCTCCCATGCGTGCCCTGCCCGCATGGAGCTCCACGCCGTCAGGCTAATCACGCACACCTGGCTCTCATTCACTCTGCTCATCACCAGCCCCTACATAAACCCCACATTCTCCTGCACTTGGCGTTTGTATTGTAGGTTCATGTAGGTTCATGGTGGTATGTGTGTTCGTGTATGCGTATCCCGCTACGTACCTTCTCCTCCCGGACTCCTCGCTATCTCCATGGCTGCGTTTGCCTTCCCAAGCGCACCCCGGACTACCGACGCTTCTCTGTCGCTGCCTCCGCACCGCACTTCCTCCGTAACGCACCGGGGATATTATTTACGAACTGCCTTTCGCCAGTTCAGGACTTTGTGAGCAGCGCTCCGGGAGCACACCACCGGACTATCCCTATCTCTGCGGGTATTTTGTGTTGGCTCTGCCTTTTTTGTTATTAAACACGTTTTGCTGATATTCCGCCTTCCGACTCCATATCTACCGCATAACAGACCCCTGAAAAGGAATATAAGGACAGAAAAGAAGAAAAAAAAAAAAAAAAAGGACATGATCGTATTACCGCCGTGGTCCCGCCGCGAACCGAACCTCAGGGGAAGGATTCGCTTTGCAGCCAAGGTCCGCCTCGGGGAAAACCCGGAAACTCGTGGCTGTTTCTTGGCCACGCTCGGCAGCACCACGCCCCCTTGATGACGTCACGGAGTTCCCGGCTCGCTTCTCCGGCAACAGGGCTGAGTGGGGCGTGTTTTTACGGAGCGTGGAGGGTTATATGGAGTCAAATTCATCCTTCTACCCGACAGAGAAAGCAAGGATCACGCTCCACATCTCTCTACTGTCTGGAGAATTCCTCTCTCTAGCCAGTGAGTTGTGGAGCGCGACTGGAGGCAAGTTCAGCTCGTGCTCCCGTTTTCTCCAACTTGGGATTCTCACAGCGGATCTCCACTATCTCTCCTTCACCTCTAAGAGCTCTGTCCCACTCCAGAGTCTCCCGGAGGGCTCCGTCCCGCTCCAAAGATTCCCGGAGAGCTTCGTCCCACTCCAGAGTTTCCCGGAGAGTGCCGTCCCGCTCCAGGCCTCCACGGAGAGCTCCTCTCTGCTCCAGGTCTCCACAGAGAGCTCCTATTCGTTCCAGTGTGTCCCGGAGAGCTCCTCTCCGCTCCAGTGCGTCCCCGAGAGCATCTCTCCGCTCCAGTGTGACCCCCGAGAGCTCCTCTCCGCTCCAGAGTGTCCCAGAGGGCTCCTCTCCACTCCAGGAGAGCCCCGCTCCACTCCAGGGTCTCAAGGAGAGCTTCGCCCCGCTCCAGGACCTCCAGGACAGCTCAGCTCCGCTCCAGGACCTTTAGGAGAGCTCTGCTCCACTCCAGAGTCCCCAGGAGAGCTCAGCTCCGCTCCAGAGCTCCCCAGAGCACTCAACCCAGCTCCAGGATGGTGAAAGGGACGCTGAACTGCCGCCTGGCCGCGAGAGGGACGTCAAATCGCCGCCAGACCACGAGAATGAAGGTGACGGCTCGCCCCGCAGTCTCCCTGAAGGTGACGACTCGCCACACAGTCCCCCTGAAAGCAGAGCCGCATCTCAGAGCTCCTCTCCAGGCGACGTCTCGTTCCAAAGCTCATCTGATGGTGAAGCCTCATCCCAGAGCTCATCTGAAGGCAACTTCTTGTCTGCAAGTCACACTGGAGGTGATATCAAGCCTCCAGGTGCATGTAAGGACGGCCTGGCAACCCCAAGGTCCTTAGAGAGCGAAGACACCGGCCCGGGTCTTGGTGGAGGCACCACCGCTCGGCTGGACCTCTCCGAGGATGAAGCAGTGGGTGAAGGCCCTGTGGAGAGCTCCATCATCGCCCAAAACTCCTCTGACAGCCACAGGCCGTTTCCAGAGCCACCCGATTCGTATTGTCGCGGTCCCAGATTTCTCCAAGGGCAACCCCACAGCCCCAAGCTCCTCTGCTAACAACGTCCCTCATACGAGCTCTCCTGAAAGCGACATAAGGCCTGCGAGCTCCTCCCAAGGTGACGTCTTACTCCCGAGCTCCTCCCAAGGCGTCGTTTTGCTCCCGAGCTCCTCCCAGGGTGACGTCTCGCTCCCGAGCTCCTCCCAAGGCGATGTCTCGCTCCCGAACTCCTCCCAAGGCAACGTCTCGCTCCCAAGCTCCTCCGACAGTGACGTCTCGCTTCCGAGTCCCTCTAAGGTCGACGTCACACAACCGAGCTTCACTCAAGACGACGTCTCGCCTCCAAGCTCCCCGGAAGGCGATCTCACGCTTATAAACTCCTCAGAGGGCATCGCTCTGTCTTTGAGCCCCACAAAGGGCGTTGTTCCGCTCCCGGTCAACATAGAGGGCATCGCTCGGTAGCCATGGTGGAGGGGGCTCAGTTCCAGGCCTTCGTGGGGGATGTTGATCTGCTCCTGGCCTCCGGGATGGGCACCTGACTGTTCCAGATCTGCGCAGAAAACATCGCTCTGCCCCAGGCCTCCACAGTGGGCGTTGTCTCGTACCTGGACACCACCGAGGGTGTCTCTTAGCCTCTAGGGGTCGCTCGGCCTCCATACCCTGCTGCAAATGCGGCTGGGTCCCTATACCTCACTGGAGACGTCTCTCTACCTCCGGTCTCCGCCTAGAAGTCTGCCCAGCCTCTGGTCGTTGCGAGGGAGGTCACGCCTTTCCGGGGCTCCAGGGTGGCCGTCTCTCAGCTTCAGACCTCCCCCGAGGATGTTGCGCAGCCTCCGGTCTCCAGCGAGGACATTGCCCGGTCTCCGGTCCTCGCCGAGGGGTTCCGCTCCGTTCCAGACCTTCCTGGGTGACGTTGATCCATTCCAGGTTTTTGTGGTGGCCGTCTCTCAGCTCCAGACCACCGCCGAGGACATCGCTTCGCCTCCAGTCTCCGCTGAGGGCGTTGTTCCGCTCCAGGTCTCCGTGGTGGGCGTCTCTCTGCCTCCAGTCTTCGCTGAGGGCATTGCTCCGCTCCAGGTCTCTGTGGTGGTCGCCTCTCCACCTCCTGTCTTCGCCGAAGGCTTCACTCTGGTTCCGGGTCCCTGCTGGGGTCGTTGTCCCGTTCCAGCTCTCCGCAGGGGTGGGCACCGCCTCGGGTCATTCCCGGCTTTAGGACATCTAGACTTTAGCTCAGGGCCAGACTACCAGCTCCCTAATCCCTGAGATTATTCTCGCCACACTGCCTGCTCTAGATCCTGATTCTGTTCTGCTCTGCTTCTGGTTTGGACTCTAGACTTTTTTTTTCGGTTTTTGTTTTTGCTCTGCCCTTCATTGTACTGTTGGCCGGCTCTTGGATTTTTTGGACTGGTTTTTCGGGTCTGGTTTTGTCTCTGCCTGCATTGCCCTGTTTGCCTGTGATTTGACCCTTGTTCCGCTTGCTACCTTTTATATTGAAGCCTGTTTTCTCCATACCCTTTTGGCACCCTGTATTTGGGTCCTCACTCACCCAGTCACCTGCAGTTTTTTACAGAATAATCAAATCTGGCCTTGCATCGTGAAACGCTGGCAGAATAATCTGGCCTTGCATCGTGTTCCATAATCTCTGACAAGCCTATTTAGAAAACTTTTTAATAAGGAAATGCTAAAGTTCACACTTGTTTTGTAATGTCAATTTTTGCCTTTTTTAATTCATAGGTAGGAAAAATACCCCTAATGTAATATAAATTCAAAATAAATGAAATTAAGTTTTGTCACTGAAAAAAAGACCTTTCTGTGTTTAACCTAATCATTTTAGCTTTAATTCATAATCTTTACTTTATAAATTTACTATTATCAATTATTACGCTATTATAATTATTGTACTTTTCATTACTTTTTTATATATTGTATTTCTTTTTTTGACTATGGTTTTCATACTCATTCATATAGTTACACTACTGTACTTATATTAATTTATATTACATCTTAGTTTATTCTAAAATTCAAATGTATTTGATGCACTGTTGTTGTACCATGTCACATATAGAGGCAGAAAGGGTAATAAAATATTCTACTCAAATAAAAGTACTGTTACTTCAATAAAACTAGCACATATATCCTTTTCTCAGTTGGTGGGGTAGGGAATTCTAGTGTAGCTCAAAATCGACAAGGGGATATAAATCTAAAACTGGTTGTTTTTAATTGAAGAAACACCTTTTACAAATTAAAATGCAATTTTTTTTAAGTGAGTTTGTATAAGGTATTTACGTTTAGCCAGTTATTTTACCTGCAGCAGACAGTACTCAGCACCATCCCTGTTTGTAAGAGCATAGAGACACTGCAGAAGGCAAAACATTTTTTTATATATATATCTCCCTAAAAGCTAAAACGCTTAAATATGTCCAGGGGCTTGTTTCATAAGAATTTAACAGCATTTTGCTTTCAGCCTGGTCTGCATCACTAAAGGTTCTCTGGACCCCACTAGGGTTTCCCCTGGTTAATTTATACTCTGGGCCACAAGGACCCATTCCACAATTATCTGATCTTTTTGATACATCTGAAATCAATCATTAGCATTAAGAATAAACAATTCTTGTGTATTCAGTAAGATATACTAAATAACTTAATTTTAACAGTTTATTGAATTAACTGAAAGTATGCATAATGTATAAAGTAAAGCAATTGACACCATTGTATGGTCTCTCTCAAAGACTAACAACTGAAACACTGTCTGGATTATTATAATCAGAGAGATAACAAGATAAGAGTGATCAATAGGTTTCACACAACAGCAGCTCCAGAAAGAAATGCAGACCTAAGCTTTAAACAGTGACATGATCATCGCTGATTTGAACTCTTATTTGTGAATCAATTATCCTGTTTTTTACAGTGGAGTGGTGTGGTTGCAGGGAAAAGAGGTGGAGAAGGTGGAGGAGTTCAGGTACCTGGGGTCAACAGTGCAAAGTAATGGAAAGTGTGTTACAGAAGTGAAGAAAAGATTGCAGGCAGGGTGGAGTGGGTGGAGAAGTATGGCAGGAGTGATTTACACAAATGTAAAACATTTGAAGTTCTTTACACCAACATAATATTTAGTGTCCAAAAGTAGGTCTAGTCAGTCAATACCATTAATTACTATTTAAAGACCCCCATGGCCCTACTCTGATTTTCTCATAGAATTTGCAGATTTATCACAAATTTAGCTACTTCTTAGACAAAGCATTAATTGTTGGTGACTATAATATTCATTTTGATAATTAGGAAGACTCCTCAAGAGCAGCATTTGTGTCCATTCTAGATTCAGTTGGAATTAATCAGAATGTTATAGGACCCACTCAACCTACCCATTAGGGAGGCACAAGCCAGTGCACTTTTAGTGCCGGTTCCAAGCCCGGATAAATGGGGAGGGTTGCATTAGGAAGGGCATCCAGCATAAAACATGTGCCAAATCAAATATGCGGATCACATATAAGAATTTCATACGGATCGGTCGAGGCCCGGGTTACCAACGACCGCCACAGGTATTCTTGGCCAACAGGGTACCGGTGGAAATTGGGCTACTGTTGGCCGAAGGAGGAGAAGGAGAGGAGGAAGACATCTGCCAGAGATGGCAGGGAAAGGAGAAGTGTAGGAGAGTGGAGGTTCGGGTTGGTACATTAAATGTTGGTACTCTGACTGGTAAAGGGAGAGAGGTAGCTGATATGATAGAGAGGAGAAAGGTAGATATGTTGTGTGTTCAGGAGACCAAGTGGAAAGGGAGTAGGAATATTGGAGGTGGGTTTAAACTGTTCTATCATGGTGTGGATGGAAAGAGAAATAGTGTAGGGGTGATCCTGAAGAAAGAGTACAGTAAGAGTGTAGTGGAGGAGAAGAGAGTTTCTGATAGGGTGATAAACGTGAAGCTGGATATTGAAGGGATGATGATAAATGTCATCAGTGCCTATGCTCCACAATTGGGCTGTGAGATGGAGGAGAAGGTAAGATTCTGGAGTGAATTAGATGAAGTGGTGGATGGTGTATCTAGGAATGAACGATTGGTGATTGGGGCAGATTTAAATGGGCATGTAGGTGAATGGAACAGAGGTGATGAGGAGGTGATGGGTAGGTATGGTTTTAAGGAGAGGAATGTGGAAGGGCAGTTGGTGGTAAATTTTGCTAAAAGGATGGAAATGGCAGTGGTGAATACGTATTTTAAGAAGAAGAAGGATCATAGGGTGACATATAAGAGTGGAGAAAGGTGCACACAGGTGGACTATGTTCTATGTAAGAGAGGCAACCTGAAGGAGATTGGAGACTAAGGTGTTGGCAGGGGACAGCGTAGCTAGACAGCATCGGATGGTAGTCTGTAGGATGGTTTTGGAGGCGAAGAAGAAGAGGAGGAGAGTGAGGACTGAAAGAAGAATAAGATGGTGGAAACTGGAGGAAGACTGTAGTGTGAGTTTCAGGGAAGAGGTCAGACAGGGGCTCGGTGGTGATGAAGAGGTGGTGGATGATTGGGTAACTACTGCAGGAGTGATGAGAGAGGCAGTAAGAAAAGTACTTAGTGTGACAACTGGAAATAGAAAGGTAGACAAAGAGACGTGGTATAAAGGATGGAGATGGAAATGTGTTGACTAGTGAGGAGAGTAAGTTGAGAAGATGGAGGGAGTATTTTGAGCAGCTGATGAATGAGGAAAATCAGAGAAAGAGAAGGTTGGATGATGTGGAGTTGGTGAAGCAGGAAGTGGATAGGATTAGTAAGGAGGAAGTAAGAGCAGCTATTAAGAGGATGAAGAGTGGAAAGTCGGTTGGACAAGATGACATACTGGTAGAAGCATGGAGATATTTAGAAGAGATGGCAGTTGAGTTTTTAACCAGATTGTTTAACAAGATTCTGAAAGAATCTGAAAGTAAGAGTATGCCTGAGAAAGGGAGAAGGAGTGTGCTGGTACCGATCTCTAAGAGAAGTATGTGAGGGTGGTGCAGGACATGTATGAGGACAGGGTGACAGCAGTGAAGTGTGCAGTAGGAAAGACAGGCTGGTTCAAGATGTAGGTTGGATTGCAACAAGGATCGGCCCTGAGCCTGTTTGCAGTGGTGATGGACAGGTTGAAGGATGAGGTCAGACAGGAGTCTCCCTGGACTATGATGTTTGCGGATGATATTGTGAATTGTGGTGAGAGTAGTGAGCAGGTTGAGAAGAGCCTGGAGAGGTGGAGGTATGTGCTGGAGAGAAGGGGAATGAAAGTCAGTAGGAGTAAGACAGAGTACATGTGTGTAAATAAGCGGGAGGGCAGTGGAGTGGTGCGGTTGCAGAGGAAAGAGGTGGAGAAGGTGGAGGAGTTCAGGTACCTGGGGTCAACAGTGCAAAGTAATGGAGAGTGTGTTAGGGAAGTAAAGAAAACAGTGCAGGCAGGGTGGAGTGAGTGGAGAAGTGACAGGAGTGATTTGTGATAGAAGGGTATCTGTAAGAATGAAAGGGAAAGTTTATAGGACTGTGGTGAGACCTGCGATGTTGTATGGATTAGAGACAATGGCATTAAGTAAAAGACAGGAGGCGGAGCTGGAGGTAGCAGAGCTGAAGTTGTTAAGGTTTTTGTTGGGACTGATGAGGATGGACAAGAATAGGAATGAGTTTATTAGAGGGACAGCCCATGTAGGACGTTTTGGTGACAAGGTGAGGGAGGTGAGATTGAGATGGTTTGGACATGTGCAGAGGAGGGACATGAGTTATATTGGTAGGAGAATGCTGAGGATGAAGCCACCAGGAAAGAGGAAAAGAGAAAGGCCAAGGAGGAGGTTTATGGATGTGGTGAGGGAAGACATTCAGGTAGTTGGTGTGAAAGAGGCAGATGTAGAAGACAGGGTGGTATGGAGACGGATGATCCTCTGTGGGGACCCCTAATGGGAGCAGCCAAAAGAAGAAGAAGAAGAAAAAGAAGAAGTAGTTATAGGACCCACTCATAGTGGTGGTCACACTCTTGATTTGTTATTAACATTTGGATAAAAAAAAAAAAAAAAGTCATAATTTCACGCTATTTCAGATCATTACCTCATCTATTTTAAAATCTGCCTCAGTCATTGCATTAGTACCTCACCATGTTACCGTGTTAAGCGTACATTCAAAAAAAAAAAATCTCTTATGCTGATCTAGCAGCACTATTTCTCCACCCTCATAGAAAATAACAAGCATAATCCTAAATTATTATTCAGCAGGGTAGCAAAATTAACAGGAAATAAAAGCACTGCACTAACATGCACACCATCAATAGGTAGTAATGATTTTATGAACTTTTTTAATAATAAAGTTGAAAACATCAGGCAAGAAATTCAGATGATTAATATAAATCCAAATTATTTTACAAATAACCCTGTAGACAGCAGTGTAATTATAACAGACAATCAATTACAAAGCTTTACTCTAATTTATGAGAATGACTTAATTAATTTCTTTCCTCATCAAAATCATCAACCTGCATTCTCGATCCCTTGCCTACAAGTTTCTTCAAACAGATAATTCCAGAGGTAATTGAACCTGTTTTAAAAATAAATAACTCTTCCATTACCACTGGTTATGTACCTAAATCCTTCAAACTGGCAGTTATCAACCCCCTAATTAAGAAACCTGACCTTGAACCATGTCAGCTGTCCAACTACAGGCCAATATCAAATCTCCCCTTTTATATCCAACATTTTTAGAAAAGGTTGTAGCACAGCAGTTCTGCTCACATCAACTTAGGAATAACATTTTTGAAATGTATCAGTCAGGTTGTAGGCCTCATCATAGCACAGAGACGGCACTAGTTAAGGTGGTAAATTACCTGCTATTGGCTTCTGATCAGACCTTAGTGCAGCTTTTGACACCATTGGTTATACTATACATTTAAATTCGCGGCATTTAGCAGACGCCCTTATCCAGAGCGACGTACAAAAGTGCTTTGAGTCTCTAGCAATGAATAAATCTACACTGGTACACAAGATTACAAACTTAATATAAATGTAACTCTTGAATTCCACAAAGCAAACTTGGAAAGTGCTAATTTAAGTGTTTCAGGAAGAGGTAGGTCTTAAACCGTCACTTGAAGATAGCCAGGGACTCCGCTGTACGGACATCTAGGGGAAGTTCATTCCACCACCTCTGTGCCAGAACAGAGAAGAGCCTTGAAGTATACTTACCTCTCATTCTGAGAGAAGGTGGTACCAGTCGAGCAGTGCTGGAGGATTTTAGACAGCGTGGTGCAGTGCGAGATGTGATGAGGTCCCTGAGGTAAGATGGTGCTGGTCCATTTTTGCCCATGTAGGCAAGCATCAGTGTTTTGAATCTGATTTGTGCAGCAACTGGAAGCTAGTGAAGGGAGCGCAGCAGTGGGGTGGTGTGGGAGAACTTGGGCAGATTGAACACAACTCCTGCAGCAGCGTTTTGGATCATTTGCAGTGGACGAATAGCGTTCAGGGGAAGAATTGCCAGCAGAGAGTTGCAGTAGTCCAGTCTCGAAATGACAAGAGACTGAACAAGCACCTGGCCAGCCTGTGGGGACAGAAATGGTTGAATCCTTCGGATGTTGTAGTGAAGAAATCGACAGGAACACGCCACATTAGCAACATGTGGCGAGAAGGACAGTTCATTGTCCATAGTTACCCCAAGGTTACGAGCAGTGGCAAAAGGGAGTCATGAAGAGTTATTCGGAGATCTTGCCCTGTAGATGAATCACCTAGAATGACCAGCAGTTCTGTTTTGCTGGGGTTGAGTTGTAATTGATGAGCACTCATCCATAAAGATATGTCTGTCAAGCATGCCAAGGTCCAAGCGGGAGCTGTGGTAACTGATGGGGGAAAGAAAAGATAAGTTGAGTGTCATCAGCATAGCAGTGGTAAAAAAAAAAAACATTTGAGGATATGACCTCACCATTGGAGTGGGTATAGTGGGAGAAAAGAAGGGGACCAAGTACCGAGCCTTGTGGGACACCAGTAGTGAGTCTGCACGGGGCAGATGTGGATCCCCTCCACATTACCTGGTATGAGCGACCTTCCAGGTAGGAAGCAAACCATTCCCATGCTGTTCTGCAGACACCGAGGCTCTTGAGGGTAGACAAGAGAGTGTTGTGGTTGACTGTGTCAAATGCAGCTGAAAGGTTCAGGAAGATAAGTACCCAGACTGGTTTGGATCATGGGGGTTGTTCTGTGAGAGATAGACAGACAGTTGGTTAAAAACAGTTAGGTCTTATTTGACTGATCGCTATCAGTTTGGTGTTCCACAAGGATCCATCTTAGGCTCCTCTGCTTTTATCTGTAGATATGCTGCCTCTGGGTGAAATTATACATAAACATGGCATTCCCTTCCATTGCTGTGCTGATGATACACAGCTGTATATTTCAGCAAAGCCAGATGAGAGAGATCAGCTTAACAATGTTGAGGAGTGTGTAAAGGACATCAGAGAGTGGATGCTTAATAACTTTCTTCTGCTCAACTCAGATAAGATGGAAATACTTTTACTAGGACCACATGCAGCTAGAAGCAAACTTTCCGATTAAGTAGCATCTCTGGATGGAGTTTCTGTCCCAGTGTGTACAGCAGTCAAAGACCTTGATGTGATTATTGACCCTAGTCTTTCCTTTAAGGATCACGAGAATAATATTACCAGGATCGCCTTCTTTCACCTTAGAAATATTGCTAAAATTAGAAATATGATGTAGTTACAGGATGTAGAAAAACTAGTTCATGCTTTTGTTACATCTAGGTTAGACTACTGTGATGCTTTACTGTCTGGGTGTTCATAAACAAGTAAGTGCATAAATAAGCTTCAGTTAGTTCAGAATGCAGCAACAAGAGTCCTCACTAGATTTAGAAAATATGATCACATCACCCCTGTTTTAATCAGTCTACACTGGCTCCCAATTAAATCTCACATTGATTATAATATACTAATAATAAATCTGAGTAAACCTCTGTACCAGTATGGACCCCCCATGCCAACGTAAATCAAAAGGTGCAGGCTATTTGTTGCTACCTCAAATAATGAAGTCTACAGCGAGTCTTGCTGAAGTCCCAACTGCACAGTGACATTAACTGTCATACAACAATAAGGACACATAATAATCCATATCATTTTCTTCCTGTCACCCCCCCCCCTCTCTCTCTCTCTCTCTCTCTCTCTCGGTCGAGTTAAACATGCTCCTGAGGTTCCAGTGATCACTGTTCCTGCCCCTCTTCCCTCCGCAGATCTTTTTTACTTTGTCCAGGCCTGCCTCTGGATAGTGTTCTCTTAGATTAGATTAGATTAGATTAGATTAGATTCAATTTAGTCATTTTATTGGCAACAGAGCAAATGAAATGCAGTTAGCATCTAACCAGAAGTGCATAAATGGCCTATTTACAATAAATAGCAGTAAGATAAATGGGGTATGAGGTCATATGTAAAAGGGGTGAGGGTGAATAATGTACAGAAGGTGCAGTAGGTAATAATATATGGTATATACAAGTGAATCTCAATAAATTAGAATATAATTAACAAGTT
The DNA here is from genome assembly GCA_039877035.1 of Silurus lanzhouensis. Lineage (NCBI taxonomy): Eukaryota > Metazoa > Chordata > Actinopteri > Siluriformes > Siluridae > Silurus > Silurus lanzhouensis. The sequence continues at coordinate 4,703,024 of JBCEWE010002369.1, read as the reverse complement.
TGATTTGATAAAAAAATTTGATTTGATTTGAAGTTTATTTATTTTAGTAATTCAATACAGAAGTGAAACTTGTATATTATATAGATGCATTACACAAAGACTAATATTTATCAATTGTTTAGTTTTTTAAGTTTGATGATTATGGCTTTCAGCTAATGAAAACTTTAGGTTACTTACGTAACCCCACATGAGTGAGGTATTTCACTATGGGAATCGCCTCGGGCGTGACCAATCCTGGAAGCATCAATCACACCACGTCTGTCGGCTGACAGACCAATCACGACAGTGATGCGGGAGTCCCACCTCCCTATATACACCGCTGCTGGCGGTCCCTGCCTCATTCTCACATATCTCTTCTCCGTGCACTGCAAGGAGGGAAGTGTGGTGAGATACCTCACTCATGTTATCAGAGAACCGGGGTTACGTAAGTAACCTAAAGTTCTCTTTCAAACATTCGTTCGGTATCTCACTATGGGATATAGACAACTCCCGTATTGCAGATATGCTGTCCGAAGCAGGTGTCAACCAACTCAGTGATGTGATAAAAAGAGATAATCCCTCTCACTGAAGAGAGTGGAAAGGTGAGAGAAATGACAAACATCCGAACCACAATGTTTCCATCACCCGTTGTCATTCCCTTACGCATACACGTATACATGACCAAAAACACATCTATACAGACAAATACATGTATATATAATATACCTACAATATATACACAAATATATATTACACACTCAGGACCGAATGAGCCAGCGAAGGCTCCGTGACATCCAGCCTATAAAAACGGACAAAAGTGTGCGGCAAAGCCCAGCATGCGGCCGCACAGATGTCCTGAATCGAAACACCCTTAAAAAGCGCCCACGAAGTGGCCAAACCTCGGGTACTATGAGCCCTCAGTCCTTCCGGAGGGTTGAGACCCATGCTATTATAACACATTATAATAGCCTCCACGAGCCAATGGGACAGGCGCTGTCGGGAAACAGGACTTCCCTTACGGGAAACGACCCATGAAACAAACAGCTGATTACTCCGTCTCAAACCCTTCGTCCTGTCAACATAGTGACGTAACGCACGGACAGGACACAGACAGTGAAGTCGCTCCTCCTCCGCTGAGGAAAAAGGATCCACCTGTCTGCAGGCGAAAGCTGACTTGCTCACCTTAGGGATAAATGCCGGATTAGTCTTGAGAGCCACTCGCGAGAAATCCGAAGCAAACCGCATACAGGAGTTATGAACTGACAAAGCATGAAGTTCACTAACCCGCTTCGCGGTAGAAAGAGCCAATAACAAAGTGACCTTCAGCGACAGGAGCTTTAAATCAATACTCCCTATTGGCTCAAAAGGAGACTGAGAGAGCGCGCTCAGGACCACTGACAGATCCCATGGCGGAACCAGCAGCTTTGAGAACGTGCTCAGACGCCACGCTCCCTTCATAAACCTGCACACGAGCGGGTGATGACCGATAGTATTACCGTCAATCCCTACGTGGCATGCAGAAAGAGCGGCGAGATAAACCTTAACGGTTGAAAAAGCCCTGCCCTTATCCAAAAGTTCTTGCAAAAAGCACAACACCTCTGCCACAGAACAGTGAAAAGGGATGATATGTCTCTGAGCACACCATAATTCAAACACACTCCATTTCCTATCATATGCAGAGCGCGTCGAAGCTGCTCTCGCATTCTGAATCAACTCAATCACCCTCGGAGGCAAACCAGTGACGCTGAGATTCATCCTCTCACGGGCCAGGCCCAGAGAGCTACTCTGTCCGGTGCCGGGTGAAAAATCTCTCCGCACGCTTGCGAGAGGAGATCCCTGCGCAATGGGAGAGGCCAGGGTCGATCGTGCAGGAGTTGGAAAATCTCCGTCAGCCACACTTTCCCTGGCCAGTTCGGAGCGATTAGTATGACAGAGTGACCGCCTTCTCTTACTCTTTGTAGAGTCGGCACGATCAAACTTACAGGAGGAAATGCGTAAAGCAGAACGTTTGGCCACGGGTGGGCTAACGCATCCACACCCATAGGTGCACCGTTTCTCGCCAGAGAAAAGAACAGAGGGCAATGAGTGCAAGGCGAAGAGATCTACGGCGGCCCGGCCGAATCTCTCCCATAACAGGTTCACCACCTGAGGATGGAGAGACCACTCCCCGTACAGGGGATTTTCCCTGGACAAGAGATCCGCCCCCGCATTCAACATTCCCGGCACATGAGTCGCTCGCAGTGACAGGAAATGCCCCATGCCCCACACCACGAGATCTCGCGCTAGACGGTGAAGTCGAGGAGAGCGCGTTCCGCCCTGGCGATTTATGTACGCCACCGCTGTCGTGTTGTCTGATCTGACCAATACGTGGTGACTCCGAAGAAACTGCACGAAATGTTTCAAAGCTAGAAACACCGTTAACAGCTCCAGAAAGTTTATGTGTGCGCATCGAAGCGAAACGGGCCATTTCCCTTTCGCTATCCTGCCTTCGCACACCGCACCCCAACCTGCAAGTGACGCATCTGTCGTCACTACTTTCCTCAGGGAAACAGTCCCCAGCGGGGTTCCCGACTCGAGAAAATCGCGACTTTTCCAGTGATGGAGAGCGCGTAAGCACAGTGACGTCACCATCACTTTGCGATTGAGGTGGCGCTTCGGACATAAGCGCTGCGCCGTAACCCAGCATTGAAACTCTCTCATTCGCAACAGTCCCAACTAATGCTCTCAGCGGTGACAGTGCAGCTTCGACACATTTGGTAAAGATCCGCGGAGCTAGAGCCAGCCCGAACGGAACTGGCAAATATTCGTAGGCTGTGCCCTGATAGGCAAAGCGTAGGAATTTTCTGTGTGCCGGATAAATGCTTATGTGTTAATACGCGTCCTTCAGATCCACTGATGTAAACCAGTCTCTGGGACGAATAACACTGTACAAAGCTTTCAAAATGAGCATCTTGAACTTGTACTTTCTGAGGTGTTTGTTGAGGTTCCGTAAATCCAGAATGGGACGGAGACCCCCCCCTTTCTTGGGAACGACAAAGTACCGGGAGTAAAAACCGAGCTGGCTGTCCTCTCGCGGCACCGATCGAATTACCCCTTTGCTCAGTAAGGAGGTTATTTCGTCCTCCAAAACCTGAGCAGATTCGCCCTCTGCTGTCGACCAAATCACGCCGCTGAAAAGCGGTGGTCTCACGGCAAACTGCAGGCGATATCCCCGCTGTATTGTGGAATACACCCAACGACGAACTGCGCATGCGCGCCAACTCTCCGCGCAAGCAGAGAGCGGGCCTCTGTGGCTCTCGCTGACAGACGGCGCGGTGGCACCATCTGGCAGCGGAGCCGGGGGTTGCAACTCTGGTTCGAGTTTTATTATTGTGTGTGTGGATTTTTTCACTTTTCTCTTTATCACACACGTCTGTGCCCTCGGCCCACTGCCTGGATGCACAGAACAAATCTTTAATAAATTTGGACGAACATGGAACATTCTGCTCTCTCTCTTGCATAACCCCGTGGGCGTAGAGGGGAGAAGTAACTTTCCGGGCACTGGGGGAACTGGTGCCAACACTCCAACCGGAGAAATTTTGTTCGTCGAACACAGTCTTTGAAACGCTCCCCAACGCCTTTTCGCTGGAGGGGGAGAACAAGACTCCTGAGATGAGTCGAGGGGTGCTACAGAAACTCCGAGAGTGCTGCCACCTCTCTTTTGACCCAAAATCAGACCACAGGCTAGGTCGCCCGCCTTTTCTTCCCTCCCTGAGGGTCCGCTGGGCGATGCCTAGCAGCTGCCGCTGCAAAAGAGGTCTTGTTTCTGGGCTGGGGCTGTTTCTGGCGAGCCTCCCCGCGCATTGACTGCTGGGGTGGGGGTTGCCTAGGAGCCCTGAAACCAGGCTGTCTCTCTCTGGATGCAGGGGCGAAATATGAACGTGCGGGTTGGGGAGGGCAAGCAGGAGGCTTTCTTGGGAGGCATGCCTTAAAAGCTTCACCATCCTTCTTGTGAAGGTCGCATTGCTGGCGCATATTCGCCACCGCAGCCCCGAAAAGGGCTTTTGGCTCTATCGGGACATCAAGGAACTCCACCTTCTCCCTCTCCGATAAGCCCATCAAACCCAACCACAGGGCCCTTTCGCCTACCACAGCGAGGCCCATGCTGCGGCCGCAGCTCTGGACCGCTCCCCTAGAGGAACGCAGGTTGAGAGCTGCAATTACGCAGATTTCTTCCCACAAGGTAGAATCTGGAGACCCAGCATCAATCTGCCTCCCCATCTCTTCCATGAGCTCTGCCTGGTAAGCCGTGAGCATGGAGGTGGCATTCAGAGATCTAACCGCCAGGGCCGAGGAGCGGTAGATCTTCTGAAAAAGGGAGGCGGACAGCCTTTCTGTACGTCCTGGCAGAGAAGGGGAGGAGGAGGATAGAGCAGCTCGTCGATTTGGGTGGAGGTGGCTAGCCACCGACAGCTCTACGGGGGGGGGTTGCACATCCCCAAAGCCTCCATATCGTGCACCTCCAGTCTAGAGAAACCCTTAACGGGCACTCTATGCGAGAAGGGTTTTTCCCAAAAACTACGCATTTCTGTGACACACGCCGGTACAGCAGGAATCAGCTGCTTAACTGGGGAAGTGCGGGATGGCAGCCTCTTCCCGTCATATAAATCCCTCTCAGCGTCGGAATGCACCTGCTGAGACGGCCATTCGATGGAAAGTTTTTTGGCCGCTCTCCTACACACCTCCACGAGGTCCAGCTCACCTGGCATGGGGGAAGGGCCTGTAGCACTTCCAGGCCTGGAGAGAAGATCAGGAGGGAGGATAGCATCCTCCTCATCGTCCTCCAAATCCTCCTCCAAAAAATGAGCGACCTCATCATCTTCCTCTTCCACACCCTTGTTATCCAGCAGAGAGTGTGATTCGAAGAGTGAAGGAAGGACAGGAGAAACCTCGTCCATAATTTCTCCCCAGCTGCACTGTGCTTGCGAAGCAGCCTTGTCCCTCTCCGCGGGCAGCGGAGAGAGACACGGGTCTCCCTTATTCGCGGCCGCGACTCGCAGACGCCACTCTCGAAACCTTGACGGGAAAAGAGCGCAGTGCGGGCAGCACTCGGGGTTAGCGAGCACGGTTTGAGCGTGCCGAACTCCTAAGCACACGATGCACAGGGGATGAGAGTCTTTTGCCGAGATCGTAGACCCGCATGCACACGGTCGGGATTGAACTTTCCCCGCCGTGCACCCGGATGAACTCGCAGCCGCCATAACGGAGGTGCAATCACCGGAAAAAAAGAAAAACAACGAGATCACCACGACGTGCTTCTCGAAAACGGGTCTCGAACAATAATGTTAATACTCGCTTGACGCGATGTGAAAAGAAAAAACAGCAGAAGGGAATATCCGCTTTGACAGTGGATATTCTCCCCAAGAAGCAGCCACGCTCGGAGACGTACCTTAACGGCCTGTCTGTGAACAGTTAAACGACCGCCCCCAGAGGATCTGCTGAGGATTGCTTCCTTAAAGGATCTTCACGGGGAAGAGAACGAGAATGAGGCAGGGACCGCCAGCAGCGGTGTATATATGGTCTGTCAGCCGACAGACGTGGTGTGATTGATGCTTCCAGGATTGGTCACGCCCGAGGCGATTCCCATAGTGAGATACCGAACGAATGTTTGAAAGAGAACCCAAAATTCACTATCTCATAAAATTTGAATATTGTAAAAAGTTCAATACTGGTGACTTGTGATGTTACAATCTAATCAGCTAAATAAATCCAAATTCCTGCAAAGGTTTTCTGAGCCTTAAAATGGTGTCTCAGTCTGGCTCAGGCTACACAATCATGGGGAAGACTGTTAGCCTGACAGTTGTCCAGAAGATGATCATTGACACCCTGCATATGGAGGGTAAATCACAAAAGGTCATCGCTAAAAAGAAGCTGGCTGTTCACAAAATGCTGGTTTTAAGCACATTAATGGAAAGTTGAATGGAAGGAAATAATGTGGTAGAAAAACGTGAAACGAAGCCCATTCAAGAATTTGGGTGAGATTCACAAAGAGTGGACTGCAGCTGGAGTCAATGCTTCAAGAGCAACGATGCACACAGACGTATCCATGGGCTAAAACTGACTCATTCCTTGTGTCAAGCCACTCCTGAACCAGAGAAAACACCAGAGGTGTTTTACCTAGGCAAAGGACAAACAGGACAGATGAAAGGAAAGAAAATTTTGCATTTCATTTGGAAAATCAAGGTCCCAAATTCTGAAAGAAGAGAGGACAGTCAGTAGTGGTTTGGGGAGTTAAATAATCTGCTGGAAGTTGTCCACTGTGTTTTATCAAATCCTAATTCAGCACAGTCATCTACCAGGAAGTTTTAGAGCACTTAATGCTTCCCTCTTCTAACCTGCTTTGCCAAAAGCACCAAAAGTTGTTTAAATGACCATGGTGTTGGTTTGCTTGACTGGCCAGCAAACTTACCAGACCTGAACCCCATAGAGACTCTATGATGTATTATCAAGAGGAAAATGAGAAACCAAAAAATGCAAATGAGCTGAAGACCACTGTCAAAGAAGAGGATCACCTCCATGCCATGCCGAATTGAAGCAGGAATTAAAGTGAAAGGAGTGAAAGTATTGAGTTATTTTCAGTAAATAAACATACTTTCCAGAAGGCCAACAGTTGTGTTTTTTGTTCAATGTGAGCCAAAATCATCAAAATAAAAAGAAATAAACACTTGAAATATATCAATCTGTGTTTGATGAATCTATATAATATGCAAGTTTCACTTTTTATATTGAATTACTAAAATAAGTCAACTTTTTAATGATATTCTAATTATTGAGGTGCACCTGTATAGTAATTATACAATATACTGTGCAAAGATTATGCATAGACATGTCTGAAGATAATATTCTCAAATTACATGATATAGTTATGTACAAGTATGAATGTATGTATATACAGTATATACAGAATAAATATAGGTGGAGTATACAGTAGTGCAATCATAAACATGAGTTATGGATGGTGCAAAAATGCGTAGTAGAAAAGCAGTGCAAAATAGACAGAAAACAGGAAATGAAGCAGTGCAAAATAGACAGAAAGTGATGATGCAGTATTGTATTATTAACATTGTATGATGAGCAGCTGTAGTAACAGCCACAGGAAAAAAGCTTTACTTCTTTTTTTGCGGCCTCTAAGGTATCTGTAGCTTCTGCCTGATGGGAGCAGGATAAATGGTCCATGTTTGGGGTGAGAGGTATCTTTTACTCATTACATTTGTACAAAAATATTTGTACTTTCTACTTCTTAGATTTTCAAAACAGGCTCGCTACTTCAGTTTTAAGCTTTTTGGTGAAATGACCATTTTTTCTCACTGCGCGATGTTTTCGGCACAGATTTTATTAATACGCGATTAATGCAGCACGCATTTCTGTTTGACAGTTTTTATTAAAAATATAAATAAATAAATATAAAAGGTAAATTAAAACCTTCAGCGTAACACGTTTAATCACAATGTCCTCTCTTTACTCAGATATAAAAAAAATAAATAAACCTAAAAATAATTATTCTTTAGAAAACATTTGTTTTACTGATGCGCCAAGTCTCAAATCAAACACCAAAATCTGCCATGATGCACACTTAACTGCAATTAACTCTCTGGGGTCAACAAACACACCGCCGTGTTTTGTGTCATTTTTCCTCATAACGCAGAACCTCCAATTTAATATAAAGTTAACTTTTTTTTTTTGTATACACTCAAAAATAACAAAACGCTGTGCTTTTGTAAAATAAAGAAAAGAGACAGTGGGCGCTCTCTGTCATCTATCTTTACAGACACATAAATTAAACAACCTGAATATCAGTGAATACTTGGCTAACAGACATAAAAAATATGAATAGAAATCTAGAAATATCTATTCACTTCAAATACAATTATTCTTCAATCATACGATTATGTAATCCACATGAAAGTTAGAATAGATAAAGTTTCTCAGGGATCACCTCATTAACCATATGTGTGGAAACATATCAAAGGTTCTGTTTGGTGTCCAGATGATTTATCTAATTTAAAACACAATAATTAGTTTAAAACATTTACAAGAATATTTTGTCTTCATGCTCTATATTTAGTTTGGTTTCATTAATAATAGACAATAAGTATCCACTTCTACTTAATTGAAGGATGTGTGTACTTTGTAAAAACTGAAGGAGGAAGACCCGTAGGGGGAGTAAGGGGATGACAGCATATATATATATATATATATATATATATATATATATATATATATATATATATATATGATCCCTTCAGATCTGCTGCTTTACCTAAAAAAATCTACTAATAAAAGACTTCACTAAATATATGTTTACAGCCTTGACTTGAACAGTGAGACTGTGTCTGAGTCTCAAACACTGATTGGAAGGCTCCATAACTGTCGGGCTTTATAAGAGAAAGATCTGCCCCCTGCTGTAGTCTTCATTATTTGAGGTACCAACAAATAGCCTGCACCTTTTGATCTAAGTTGGCATGGAGGATAATATTAGTAAAGAAGTTCACTCAGAAACTGCATCGTGAGACCGTAAGTGCTTTATAAGTCAGTAGTAGTATTTTATAATCACCACGCGATTTAATTGGGAGCCGGTGTAGTCTGATGAAAACAGGGGTGATGTGGTCATATTTTCTAGATCTAGTGAGGACTCTTGTTGCTGCATTCTGAACTAACTGAAGCTTATTTATGCACTTAATCAAACACCTAGACAGTAAAGCGTTAGTCTTTATTAACAGTAGTCTAATCTAGATGTAACAAAAGCATGAACTAGTTTTTCTGAATCCTGTAACGACCTCATATTTCTAATTTTAGAAATATTTTTAAGGTGAAAGAAGGCGATCCTGGTCATATTATTTACATGAGCCCCAAAGGAAAAAACTAGGGTCAATAATCACACCAAGGTTTTTGACTGCTTTACACACTGAGACAGAAACACCATCCAGAGATGCTGATCTAGCTGCATGTGGTCCTAGTAAAAGTACTTCTGTACTTATCCGAGTTGAGCAGAAGAATGTTCAAGCATCAATGTCCTTTACACACGCCACAACATTTTTAAGCTGATCTCTCGCACTTGGCTTTGCTGAAATATACAGCTGTGTATCATCAGCATAGCAATGGAAGTGAATACCATGTTTATGTATAATTTCACCCAGAGGCAGCATATATAAAGAGAAAAGACAGATCCTTGCAGAACACCAAACTTAACCTCAAAGAGTGTGGAGATCTCACCATTTACAAAAACAACAGCTAAGAAGGTACTTGGTGTGACATCTGGAAAGAGAAACTAAGTCAAAGAGACATGGTGGTGGAATGAGGTAGTGCAGAAAAGAATAAGAAAGAAAGAGGTTGGCAAAACAGAAATGGGATCAGCAAAGCAATGAGAGTAGGCAGGAGTACAAGGAGATGCAGAAGCAGGTGAAGAGGGATGTGGCTAAAGCAAAGGAAACGTCTCTAGGTTACGTATGTAACCCTAGTTCCCTGAGGGAAGGAGACGCTGTGTCGCAATGCTTTTGGAAAGTTTCCGCATTGTCCAGGCTCTGAATCGTGTGTAATTTTCAATGGCAGGTGTGGCTGGAACTTGAGCTGCGTCGCAGTGCTTTGGGAATGAGAGTCCAATACCGCCAGACTGACCAGTCCCTGACTAGTGTGTATGAGCATAGTCAAAGTCGAAGGACAGAGGAGCCAGAAGTGGCACACATGTGAATGTGATAAAGACCAGACTGCAGCGTTGCAGAGGTCTTGGAGGGACACTGCAGAGGACCAGGCCTTAGAGGTTGCTATACTCCGGTTCTAGTGCGCTCTGACCCTGGAAGTAGCAGGAAGACCAGAGAACTCGTAGGAATATGCAATAGTTTCGATAATCAACCATTTTGTGAACTGTTCCTACAGGAACAAGGACTTCCCCAAATTACTAGTCAGAACTTCTGAGCATTATTTTAAATTATTGATCCTTTTACTTAGGGGAGGTGACAGGGAAAGAGAAATATATATTATTTATAAGGGTATCCTTATTGTCAATGTTAGTGTTTAGAGGGTTTTCACACTGTTTCACACACATTTTCTTTGTCTGTTCAGTGTCTATAGAATATTTACGATGTTAGTCTGTAAGGTAAACAGGGAGTCTTATCTGGGCTCACACATCTCCGGCTAGTATATCCTCTTATTTAAACAGGAAACAACTTTCGGTCAGCCTTTTCTCTGTATGTGTATATATACGTTCTGTGTCTGCAATAAACCAGAAGAGGAAGAACATTTGCTGCATTGCTGTGTATTTCTTCTTCCCTGATATCAGAAAGGCACCAAGGGCATAACAGGTCGTATGGAAAACCTCTCCAAGAATTAAGTTTCGTTTGGGCATGATAAAAATCTAACAGTCACATAATGGTTAAGTCACACTGTAAGGACTATGGTAAGGCTACCAATAAAAAGTATCACTAAAAGCAATAAAATAACACTTTGCAGTCAACAAACATGAGTGAATGCATGATAGTGGGGGGATGACTGCAACCCAGTGGCATGCCGTGCATTTGGTACCTGGGCCTTCAGTGGGGACTTACCCGACTTAATCCACCACTTAATACCACCACTATCACGTCACTATTATAGAAACCATCAATACAATACAAAAACGCAATATAACAATGCGTGGCAGAGAGAGAGGCAAGTATGTCCAAAACCGATTTCTCTTCCTCCATAGGCATAAAAAGTCTGTCTAAGATGTATTCATGTGTGCAGATTGCTACACATGTGTTTTGCAAGTCGAACTTTGCTGTAACAGTTTCCCTCTGACCAAACAATCAGAGGACGGAAAAATGCTGACGCCATTCATATTCTGTGAGGCGAATATGAAATCTGATTGGTTAAAGAAGCAGAGCTATTTCTTAAGGAGTCTATGGAAAAAAGGCCAGCAGAACAGACTTTGCAGGCCCTGGCCAGATTAAATTGACATGGCAGCACATGGAGGCTGAAATCTGATTGAACAAAAAATGTAACATCCACATAAACGTACTGGAAGAAGTGCAGCCAAGAGAAACGCTACGGAATGAAGAGAATAAACTGTTGGGAATAAATAAATACAATTTCATTGAACAAATTATTAGAATTTAGGTAAATGTATGTCAGTGCTTCTGATAGTGTTTAGGCCAGCAAAGAAGGCTTTGCTGGCCCTGACCACCCGCCACTGCTGCAACCAAACAACCCAGTTCACCAAAAAACAATATTATCATGATCTCTCTATGATTCTTTACCTAACAAAAACCTATGCACAAAGAGCTTGACTAGACAAATATTTTTTCAACCTAAACTTATGCACTGAAACTGTGACTGAACACTTCTTGGAAAGCTGTTTCGAAACTGCTGGACTTTGTGATAAAAAGCTCTAGTCCTGCAGTCTTTATTTTTCTAGGTGCCAACAAATACTGCACCTTTTGATTAAAGTGGGCATGGCAAAATCCAATAGAACAAAAGTTCACTTAGGTACTATAGTGTGAGACCTTTTACTGCTTTATATGTCAGTAGTAGTATTTTATAGTCAATGCAAGATTTATTTAGGAGCCATTGTAGAGTGGCTAAGACAGGGATAATGTGGTCATTTGCTTTGGAAAAGATTTTAGCTGCTTTATCCTGGACTATAAATCATCAACTCGTTTTTCTGCTTTATGTAATAACATCATATTTATGATGTTAACAACAATTCTAAGAAGAAAATAGGTTAATGTAGGATAATCTGTTAAGTTAATGCTTAAACTTCAAATAATGAACAGACTGCACAATCTAAATTTAAGCGCCAGAACACAGCACACAGCAGCTATGTACACATTTTTTAGGAAAGCTTATTTTGACCAGGTCAAAGTAAAAGAATGAATAGTCATTACCTGAGGGAACGTGCAGAAAGGATAAAACATCCACATACTCTAGTACAACTCCAGAGACTTGAGAGACATGAACCAGCTGGTATAATGGGTCTTATCTTGGGTCAGGTGAAGGTGAAGAAGACAGCAGAATATCAAGAAACTTTTAGCAGAATTTAACAGAAATTGGTGATACCGTCTTTTAAGTGAGTACGTGGAGCCTTGTGCCAGGTTACGTTGTACAGAGATCCACCTGGCTGAAACATAACATTCTTTAGCACTAATTTGAGCACGTACACAGAATCATGTAATCACTAAATCACTTAAAACAAGGATAATATTTGAAGACCTTTAGAAAAGGTAACAAAGGGCATGTGTGTATGGGAGCACCTGATGGTCAAAAGTAAGAATTAAACATGGCAAGGAAGTGTGAAGATTACAATTTTATTTTTTATTTTTTTAGTCCAAAACTAAATTGGCTTAAATTAATAATAATCAGAATGAGTGAACAATCCCCTAAATTATGTATGGTGAAAGGATATTTCTGAGATAATGGTAACCGGGGCGTGTCAAAATTTGGCGAGTTTCCAAATTAAGTCTGGGATTGTTTTCTGAGATTAGATATTAATTTATTGTATTTGTAAGGGCATGTTGAGGCTTTGCAGTGGTGCGTGGGCGGCTATCACCTTCAGATAGGTTAAGGTTGACCCTTGATTAGCATGAGTGGCGTGCTAGTTACAGTAAGTAGTGTTTATTTTGTTACAGCTGTTTTAGTGCTCTTCACTTGTGCATGCAATTATGAATATAACATTTTCAGCGATTGTTTCCAGGTAGGTATGTATTTATTTTAACTATTAACTTTAATTAAGCTAACAAAGTTTTGTTTTTACAATGAAGATGGATTTCCTTACATGTTACCATGGGAATAGTGGGACAATCAATTTAATAAAATTCATTTTTATTTGTATAGCGCTTTTAACAATGAACATTGTCATAAAACAGCTTTACACAGATAATGTGGTGATAAAAATAAATAAAATGTTCTTTATAGGTGTAAGTTTGTCCCTGATGAGCAAGCCAGTGGCAAGGAAAAACTCCCCAAAATGGCATAAGGAAGAAACCTTGAGAGTAACCAGACTCAAGAGGGTACCCATCCTCATCTGGGTTGCACCGAATGTCCATTTATTGCAGATGTACGATCTTGCGGGGTACAGTGATAGTGAACATAAGCAAACTGTAGTCCTGAATCAGTGTAGCAGACTGTTAACATTACCTACAGTCCAAAACCATACTCAAAGCTCCCATTCTTACTCCAGAATTTCATGGAAATTCATGGAAGCATGTTTAACTCAACAGAGAGAGAGAGAGAGAGAGAGAGAGAAAGAAGAGGGGTGACAGGACGAGAAGGATATGGATTATTATGTCTTTATTGTTGTATGAAAGGTAAGGACACTGTGTAGCTGGGGACGCCGGCAGGACAAGCTATGGCAGCATAACTAAAATGAAGATCTAGAAGTTAACACAGACATGAGGAATCTCTGGGATAAGAGACGACCCACCACACCACCGTCAACAAACCTGAATGAACGCGTAAGAGTGAGGGGACGACAGCATACAATTAAATTCAATTCAATTCAATTTATTTGATTTCTATTTGTATAGCGCTTTTAACAATGAACATTGTCTCAAAGCAGCTTTACACAGATAATGTGCTGATTAAAAGTGAATATGTTCTTTATAAGTAAGTTTGTCCCTGATGAGCAAGCCGGTGGTGACTGTGGCAAGGAAAAACTCCCTGAGATGGCATAAGGAAAAAACCTTGAGAGGAACCAGACTCAAGAGGTAACCCATCCTCATCTGGGTTGCACCGAATGTCCATTTGTGGCAGATATACAATGTTGCGGGGTACAGTGATGATGATCAGAAGCAAAAAGTAGTCCTGAGTCAGTGTAGCAGACTTTTGACTTTAACTACAGTCCAATCCATCCTTAAAGCGCCCGTTCTTACTCCGGAATTTCGTGGAACCACCAAAGGTGTTGATGAGAGGTTTCTCATCAACACCTTTGGTGGTTCCACGAAATTCCGGAACAAGCTGCACAGAGTGGCCTTCAGTCGAAGAGAACACTATCCAGAGGCAGGCCTGGATGAAGTGGGAAGATCCACGGAGGGGAGAGGGGCAGGAACAGTGGTCACTGGAGCCTCAGGAGCATGTTTAACTCGACCGAGAGAGAGAGAGAAGAGGGTGACAGGAAGAGAAGGATATGGATTATTAAGTGTTTTTATTGGTGTATGAAAGTTAATATCACTGTGCAGTTTGGACTCCGGCAAGACTCGCTATGGCAGCATAACTACAAGGGAGAACAATATATACAAATATCCCAGTTCACCAAACACTCTATATCCATGATCCCCCCAGATCTGCTCTTTTACCTTTTTTACCCCTTTATTTTGCCTCAGTCATGTTTTTATATTTGCTTTCACTTTTTAGTCTTTTAACACACACATGTACATGCACTAATTTGCATGCATCTGTTTGTCTCTTCTTCTCTCTATCTCTGTCTTTTTCTTTTTTTTAATCTTTATGAAATAGAGACCCCTTATTAATGAAAGTTATGCACAGGTCTTTGATCCTTAGCACTTACTTCTTCTTGCTCTGCCCTCCATTCACCAACTGGCCCTCAGGTAATTAAGTGTAACCCTTTTGTTCAATCCAAGATGGCAGCGCAGTAGTAGCATGCATTGGCTAACCTTTGCGACCTCAGCTTGCTGCAACCTCAGGCTACAAAAACCAGGCCCCCAGTCCTCGCCGGAGGGGATTTTGGAAGCAGTGCTCGAGGAAGTGAAAGTGCAGCAAGCCACTAGGTGTCCGTACTAGACTAAAGGCTAACCCTAACCGGCGGACTCAAACATCTGATGGCCTACATCTGATTCCAGCGGACCACACGGCGAGAGAATGCAGAGTCTTTGTTTTCACAGAGATGTGGCTCAGCGACAGAGTTCTGGATGCCATCATACAGCTAGATGGACTAGCAGCGTTTCGTGCCGACAGAAATGCGTTAAGACTCAACAAGGAACAAGTGTGTCAACAAGGAATAGTGTAAGAACTCCAGCTAAATGGTCCAGCTACTGCTCATTGCTAGTGGACTTTGTGACTGTAAGATGCAGGTTATTTTATTTACCACAGAAATTCACCACTGCTTTCATAGTCAGATTGTACATTACCCCCAGTGCAAATGCTAAGGAGGCAGTGTGTGAACTCTATAGGGCTATTAATGACCTGCAGAATGCTCCCTAAATTCTATCAGCACATGTGAAGTTTGCAATGAGAGGGGTGAACATGCTGGATCTTGTTTACACAAACATCCCTGGTGCATATTATGTGGAGCCCTGCTCCCACCTCGGCAACTCAGACCACATATCTGTTATGCTAATTTCATAATACAGACTGCTTGCCGAATGCTCTAAACAGGTTCTGAAACAGGTGTAAACCTGGCCAGCTTGAGCCACCTCTGCTCTTCAGGACTGTTTTGAGTGCACTGACTGCACTGTTTAGGGAGGCTGCAACCATTGAAGATCCCATTAACTTTGAGAAGTACACATATTGCCTATTCTTGTCAGGACCTTCCAGTTTTGTGGCATGCACTTACAGTTCACTGCTCAGGGCCCAATCCTTGCTTACTACCTCACTCCACCCCAAGGTGTTCTCTCTGCCCCTGGGTTTTGCTGGTGACGTGGTCTCCGCAGAGGGCATCGCTCTGCCTCAGACCTCAACAGAGGGCATAGCTCTGCCTCAGACCTCCGCTGAAGGATTCGCTCTGCCTCATCACATTGCCCAGAAAACCTTAGTGCTAGGGACAGCCACCTAGAGGCTCGCTCCAAGCTTAATCCGATCCTTCCCTACCTCCAAGGCGGTTACCCAGTCGCAGTTCGTCTCAAGTTCCACTGTGTCCGCCTCTGGCACCCGACATTCCTCATGACACCTGGACAATAAGGACACATAAGTGCAAATCCAAGAATCCAAGATGGGGCATGGCAGTAGCTCGCAGCAGCCTCTCCAGATCCAAAAATGGTGCTTTCACCATATTTAGCCCGACCTTTTACAATACCAGAGTCAGCTGTGTTCATGTGTACGACCACCAGACACTGTTCCAGTACAGGCATCATGCAACCATTAATCTGCATGATGAAGTTATTAATAACCTTCGCAACCTAGGCTCGCTGCGACCTCTGCTATAAAGACCAGGCCCCTAGCCCTCTGTGTCACCTGATGTCGGTGGCTGGGAGAGGGGACGTTGGAAGTGCTGTTCGAGGAAGCGGAAACGCAGCAAGCGGGAGGGTGTCCGTGCTAGGCTAAATGCTAACCTTAGCCGGTTGGCTCTCCCGTCCATTTTTCTCTCAAACGTATGCTCACTGGACACTAAACTGGATTACATCCGACTGCGGACCACACGGCGACAGTTTAGAGACTGCTGCGTCTTTGTTTCCACAGAAACATGGCTCAGCGACAGAATTCCGGAAGCTGCTTGTCTCACGCTATTGCTCATCGCTAGTGGAGTTTGTGACTGTTAGATGCAGACCATTTTATTTACTATGGGAATTCACCACTGTTTTTATTGTCGGAGTGTACATTCACCCAGCGCTAATGCTAAGGAGGTACTGTGTGAACTCCACGGTGCTATTAGTGACCTGCAGAATGCTCACCCCGACGGATTGTTTAATATCGCCGGAGATTTCAACCATGTGAATTTTAGGACTGTGCTCACTAAACTCCATCAGCATGTGGACATTGCAACAAGAGGAGAGAACACGCTGGATTTTATTTACACAAACGTTCCCCGCACGTTTTGTGCGGAGCCCTGCCCCATCTCGGCCATTTAGACCACAGCTCTGTTATGTTAATTCCAGCATACAGACCGCTTGTCAGACGCTCCAAACAGGTTCTGAAACAGGTGAAAACCTGGCCAGCAGGAGCTACTTTTGCTCTTCAAGACTGTTTTGAGTGCACTGACTGGAACATGTTCAGGGAGGCTGCAACCAACAGCGATTCTATCAACGTAAGTACACGTCAACAGTGACCATGATGGTGACCATCTCCAAGACCATCACTACACGCTCCAACCAGAAGTCGTGGATGACTGAAAATGTGCGTGTGCTGCTGAAACAAAGAGACTCTACCTTCAGAACAGGGGACAAGACGGCCTTAAGAACAGCAAGGGCCAAACTGTCCCATGCCATCAGAGAGGCGAAGCGTGCACATGCAAAGAAAATCCACGGCCACTTCCAGGACAGTGGAGACACCCGGCGCATGTGGCAGGGCATCCAGGTGATCACAAACAAGGCAACATCACCTGCTTGTGACCGTGACGCCTCCCTCCCAGATGCACTGAATGGACCAGGTGCTCTGTCTAACCACAGCTGAAATGAGGAAAACTCTATGCAGAGTTAACCCACGGAAGTCTGCTGGACCTGACACATTCCTGGCCCTGGACCCCATGCAGTTTGCCTATCGTCCAAACCGTACCATGGATGGGGCCATCTCCACAACCCTCCATTTGGACAATAAGGACTCATTTGTATGAATGCTGTTCATTTACTTCAGCTCAGCATTTAACAAAATCATCCATTAGCACCTATTGAGAAGTTGAGCCTACTGGGCCTGAACAGCTTCCTCTGCAACTGGATCCTGGACTTCCTGACTGGGAGACCTCAGTCAGTCCAGATCGGGAACAGCATCTCCAGCACCACCACACTGAGCACTGGGGCCCCTCAGGGCTGCATGCTCAGCCCACTGCTGTTCACTCTGCTGACTCACGACTGTGTAGCAATGCACAGCTCGAACCACATCATCAAGTTTGCCAATGACACATGATGGGTCTAATCAGCAAAAACAACAAGTCAGCATACAGAGAGGAAGTGCAACAGTTAACAGCCTGGTGTGGAGTGAACAACCTGTCTCTGAATGTTAACAAAACCAACCAAGGGATGGTTGTGGACTTCAGGAGAGCACAGAGCGACCATTCTCCAATGATCATTGATGGATCCTCAGTGGAGATTGTCAAGAGCACCAAATTCCTGGTCACTCAACACCAGCTCCGTCACCAAGAAAGCCCAGCAGCGTCTCTATTACCTGAGAAGGCTGAGGAAAGCCCATCTCTCTCCCCCTATCCTTGAGCAGCTGCATCACTGCCTGGTTTGGGAACTGCACTGTCTCGGATCGCAAGACCCTACAAAGGATAGTCCCAGTTATAGTTTTTACAGTTCGCCTCACACAGTACTGTATAATCAAGTATACAGTTAGTTTACTGGTCGGCGCTACCTCTGGTTTTGTGTCTTGTCTTGTGTTGTCTTGTGTCTGCAACTGAATCCTGGACTTTGACTAGAAGACCTCAGCTAGTGCCTGCTACATGACTCGCTACACTCTGTTTTTGGAAATTATTCCACAGTGGGACCAGACAGGGTTTAAGCCTGGGTGGCCGACAACACTGAATCCTGAACATGTCACATATATCTTTATATATTTTATATAGTTTATACTTTTTCTTTTTATTTATCTAACTTCTTTTTTTTTCTTGGTTTATATTTCTCCTAATTTTATTCTCTTTTGCCAGACCGTCGTAAAAAGCATTTCACTGCATGTCGTACTCTGTATGTATGTGTATGTGACAAATAAAATTTGATTTGATTTGACTTCAAGGGAGAAAATGTCTTGGCCTCTCAGAACCTACTAGTGACCGTGAGATTGAGCCACAGATGTCTCTCCACAATTTGCTTGGTTGCACACAGAGATAGAGGTAGCTCTGAAAATGTCTCTGCAATAATTCCCCCACAAATGCTTAGGTCTTTCAGCAGGTCAGCCTGGTACACCTGCAAAATCACCATGGTGTGCTGGTTAGCACTAGCCTGATGTGCTGCACGGAACATCTGGGAAAGTCTTTTCCACCTGGGACATCATTGCATACCCACGTATGCAATGCAATGTCCCACATGGGACACCTGAATGCTGTCTGGTCCCACATGGTTGCCTACATGTATGGCGGGATTTTTCGAAGAACCAAATCCGCTACCGTTGGTGCAACCGGTATAGCCAGTCCTTACCTCGCACTAGGTTTCAAATCCAGGGCTAATCACCCGAATTTGAGTAAAAACCCTCAATTAATCCGAAATAAACAAAAGAAGCACCCATTCCGGGCAACAAAAACTAATTTTCGGTTGGTTGCTGCTTGAAATTTCACCAGAGATCTCAGCCTATGACAGGGCATGCAAATGCAACGGTCACTTGAAGACAAAAACAACAACATCAACATATACGAAACACAAACCTGAAGGCCTGGTTTTTAACCAAGGGCGGCCACAATAATATCAACTTACAACATTCGAACACTCAAGAAGACCGGCAAACTACATCAGCTTATTCATGGGTGTATCAAGAATGGAATAGAAATCATTGCCATACAGGAACATCCATGGCAAACGAACCAACAAGTCGACACGCACACAGAGATGCTCAAAGAGGGAAACACCTGGCATTTTGACTATTCCTCAGCAACATCAGCGGGTCAAGGTGGAATAGGCATCCTAATGAACACTAGACTTTTAAAGAGTCTCAGATCTATGGTGAACATATCTGAACGAATAATGGTGGCAAACTTTGTAGGCAATCCAGCAACAACAATAGTAATAGCCTATGCACCAACCAAGGACAAATGCAACTCCAAGAAAGATAAGTTCTACGATGATCTCCAAAAGTGTGCAAAAGACATCCCTATCCACAATGTCCTTCAGATACTATGAGATTTTAATGCTCGTATCGGCAAGGACTGACATTGACCAACTTGAAATCAATCCATCTTTCCATGAACAAATTAACGATAATGGCAAGAGGCTAGTCGACTTTTGTGAAATGGCCAACATGAAAAAGATTCCCGCATCCCAAATCTAGAATGTGGACTTGGCAACAACCAAGCAACAGAGACAAGGATGAAGGAAATAGAGCTCAGTTGGACCATATCCTAATCAATGGGAAATGGATCAACTCAGTTGAAAATACAAGAGCATATAGCACGGTCGAATGTGGGTCAGATCACAGAATCGTCAATGCCTGATAATTCGACTCGAGCAGTGAGAAACCAATTCGATGCTCTCTACGTTGAAAATGAAGTCTACAACTTACAAACCAAGTACGACAACTTCAAAAGGTCCATGGAGGAGACAGCAAGCGAACTGCTCGGAAAGCTAAGAAAATCCAAGGTCAAGCATTGGGTCTCAAAAGCAACAACTAGCATACTAGAGAAGAGAAACCAACCAAAAAAGGCCTTCAAAAGTAGTCGTCTGGAGAGAGAATCGGCCTATGCAATCAACCAAGTTCAACATCTAAAAGGCAAGCTACAACAACTCAAATCAGCAGCAGCCTCTGGTCACCTTAGAACAACATGGGAGATCTTCAACAAACTTGGCAGGAAGAACATGTCAAAACAGCAACACAAATTAAAAAGAGCAGACGGAAGTAGTATTAACAACATAAAGGATCAACGAGATGAGCTGAGCAACTTTAGAGATCTTCTCAATGTTCATTCCAATTTATCGAATGCAGATTCAATACTCCTGGCACCAAGTGACCTGGATATAAATGTTGGTCCTATCACATATCAAAAGACCCTCGACGCCGTACAACAGCTTAAAAATGGCAAAGCACCAGGATGCAACCTCTTAATTACATCTGAAGCTCTCAAATATGGAGGCTTGGTGATAATTGAACTTCTCCACCAAATCTGCAACGACGTATACAACCAAGAGACTGCACCAAGGCAACTAACAACCAACATCATAGTTCCTCTTGCCAAGAAAGGTGATCTCACTCTCATGACCAACTACATAGGAATCAGTCTAATGTCGATGACAACGAAAGTCTACAACAAAATTTCACTCAATCGGATAAGAGAGCCTATAGACAAGATCTTAAGACCCAATCAGGCGGGCTTTCATTGAGGAAGAAGTTGCACCGACCAAGTACACAATCATACGCAGAATGATTGAAAGTGCCAATGACAAAAACCTGCCTCTCTACATAACCTTCATAGATTTCAAATAGGCATTTGACTCAATAGATAGAAGAAAAATGTTCGAGATCCTGCATCATTATGGAATCCCAAACTAGTTGGTCAGCGCAATCAAGACCATATACAACAAAACCAAAAGCGCAGTCCTAGTAGAAGGAGAACTAACAAACGTATTCGACATAACAACCAGAGTCCTACAAGAAGATACTCTTGCACCTTTTCTCTTCATCATCGTCATTGATTACGTCCAGTAGAACACAGAACTCAATTATGCGAGATCTCATGGCATCAACAAAGGCGAAAATGGCTTTGTCACTCAACCAAGACAGTGTCGACGAGAACCAGCAACAGCAATTTTCGACCTTGATTTCACCGACGATCTCACATTACTGGAAGGTAACCTAGAAAAAGCTCAATCCCAAATCAATGAAACTGCCAAACAAGCAGAACAGGTCGGGCTCATGGTGAACATGAAGAAAACAGAAGCATTCACTAACCAGGATAAGAGTAAAAACTTAGAGCTAGGTAGCCAAAGGATTAAGTGGGTCAACAACTTCAAGTACCTGGGATCAATGGTCTAGTCAAGTGAAACCGACATCAGCACAAGAAAGGCCCTAGCGTGGGCAGCCTTCTGGAAAATAAAGGATATATTTTGCTCAAAGAACCTTACCATTCGTCTCAAAACATTTTCCAAGCAGCATGCCCATTAATACTTCTGTATGGTTGCGAAAGCTGGATTATAACAGAGAAGCTCAAACAAAGCCTCAACAGTTTTGCCACCAACTGCTACAGAGTAATGCTCAACATCAAGCGCTTGGACAAAGTCTCAAATGCAGTGATATACCAAACGATCGGTAATGACCCACTAGACCTCCAGATACAACTGGAGCAACTTAGATATATTGGTCATTGTCTGCGCAAACCAGAGTTTGAGCTGATCAAAAAGTACGTTCTCTATCAACCATTCGAAAGACTCGAGCAAAGAAAGCGTGGTAAACCAAAGCTTCTCTACCCGCAGTACATAGGCAAATTGATCAACAGTAAGATACCACCATCAGTTGACGAAATGAGAACAGCAGCAAGAAACAGAACGGAATGGAAGAAGATTGTTGACGCCTGCAAACCACAAATATTTGCAGCCGACCGATGATGATGATGATGACATCATTGCATACTCCTGCACCCTTGCATCCATGATAGTCTAGATTTAATAAACTGACTGTGGATACAAAGGCATGAAAAGAACATCTCTAACTTTAAGTGAAATAGTTCCCTTTTAGAGACTCAAGCTGCGTCAAAACGCTTTGGGAACACGCCAGAATGTTCACGCTCTGAAATAATGTGTGTAATCAGTCAAAAATTGGACACTGGCCATCATCGGTGGGGTGACATCATGTCCAGGAAGTATAAAACACATATGGAATGAGGCAGTGCCAGCTTCTGTTTGCTCTCTTACTTTAAGTGAGATAGTTCCCTTTCAGGAACCCGAGCTGCATCAAAACGCTTTGGGAATTCACCCATGTGTTCAGGCTCTTAAATAATGTGTGTAATCAGTCAAAAATAGGACACTGGCCGTTACTGGCGGGGTTACGTCACGACCAGGAACTATAAAACGCATATGGAATGTGTTGTGTGTCATATTGTTTGTCAAAAAAAAAAAAAAGAGAGAAAATGAAAGCAAGCAAAAAAGTGAAGCACACTTTCTGGCTGTGTGCTTCTCTTTGTCCCCTCTATATTTGCTTGGGAGCAGAGCATGCTAAGTCAGTTCTCGAGGGAGCCGACTGCACTTACTTTGCTCTCTCCGATTCCGAAGTCAAGGAGCTTACGGAGGTTGTGGCACGTCCTGCGTGGCACTCAGCATCGAAGACTTGTGAGGTGACAGATCTGAGGTCTGTCATCTTGAACAGAAAGCTACTCGAATTGAGGGTACTCAATTTAGTTCGGGTCTCCTCCGCCACGTTTTCACAGTATCCTTCCCACCCTGGGACTCAAGGTGGGTCAAGGACCAGGAAGTAAACAGTCTCTTTAGGAAGAAGGCCATTGAGGTAGTCCCTCTATCAGTATGAAAGTCCGGGTTCTACAGCTGGTACTTCATAGTTCTCAAAAAGGCGGAGGGTTGCATCCTATCTTAGATGTACATCAGCTGAACCGCTCTCTCATGAGACTCAGGTTCAAGATGCTGACCCTCAAGTTGGTCGTGCTTCAAATCCGATCCGAGGACTAGTTTCTCACAGTAGATCTACAGGATGTGTACTTTCATGTATCCATCCTACTTTCTTAAAGGAAGTTCCTAAGGTTCACTTAGCCTAAGCCAATGCTTACCAATATCGGGTTCTTTCGTTTGATCGAGATGTTGATCTCACCCAAATGAAGGTGTTGGGGTTTGGGCTGAACGCTTCAAAGAGTGTGCTTTCTTCATTACAGAGAACCACTTACTTTGCGCACGCAGCTTTCTCCTTCCCGCATTGTAGCCATCCTTACGGCCATCAGGAAGGTCAGAGAAGGGCAGCCTCTCACTGTGAAGAAATTCCAGAAACTGCTAGGGCTTATGGCAGCTGCGTCCAGTGTTATTCCACTTGGCCTGCTGTACATAAGACCCCTTAAGTGGTGGCTCAGGACCCATGGGTTCTCACCGAGGGGCAATCCGCACCATCAAGGTCACTTAGCGATGCCTATGTGCCTTAGATGTCTGGAGAGATCCCAGGTTCCTATCTCTAGGCTCTGTGCTGGGAGTCCTTAGTCGTCGTTTATGCTAGGACAGATGCATCCCTCACGGGGTGGGGATCGATCATGAGTGGTCGCTAGCCCCAGGGTCTGTTGGAAGGGCCCCATCTACGTTGACACAGCAACTGCCTAGAGAGGGGCATGCCTGCATCTCATCTCTCAGTAAGTTCGACATCTGGGCCTCATGATCTTAACGAGGACACTGAAACCCAACGTGTACAAAGGTATGAACTGCATGCTCTTCCAACCAGACACTCTAAGCAGATATCATGTGGGTCATTGCATGAAATGAGTTGTACACATGGTGACACACATCTTTTTTGGAAACTCGCTAGACATGCTTTTTTTTCTTTGCATATTTATATATACATATAATATGTATTTTATTATTATATATTTTTTTTAACAGTGCACACTGAAGACACAGCACACAGAATGTGGTCTCTGAAGATAAACGAACCTAAAAGGTGTGTCTGTTTCACGTCTATTTGTAGTCTTGCAGGTACATTCAGATGACATCACCTCCCAAAGTTATTTAAGCCAAATTCTTGGCATGTTTGACACACATGCTTCACAATTAGATGAAGGAAGAATCTTCTCATAGCGTTATGAAATGCAGCTTCGAGTGTAGCTTTTGAACACAATACTGTTTCAGTCACTGTGGAACTCAATTACCTTCATATTGAGTATAAACATGAGTTCTTCCCAAATAATATGTTTTTTATTTTTGGCAACAATATGCCCAGCTGTGCACCACCATCACTGAGGGGTGTTTAATGTGGTGTTTTAAGAGGTTAGTGTGCTTGGGGTGAGGCAAAACACATCAGAATATACTTGCTGTAATTCAAGAACCTCTGTGTATTACAACAGTGAAAGGCAGACTCCACAAGGGACTGTGGTGGTTTGAATCACTGTTTTTTATTGACCTCCAGTACCAGCTCCTCCGTCTCCATACCTATATTTGAAAATACAATGGGGATTAGTGCTCTCCATATTTAATGTGATTAAGATGGTAAATTTCCTGTCCTGAGGTGTCCTACCTCTATCTGTTCTCCTGACCTCATAGTTGATGTCCCAAACTTTCCATTTAACCTCCAATGGCACTTAATGAGTAATTCAGAACTCAACGTGATTTAATAATGTGTACTTTATCTCCTGGTGCAAATTCATAGAGCTGTGCACCTCTATTATTCAGCCAAATCTGTAATTTTTTAGCTGTCTGACCTAATTCATCACCCTGTATGGACGCAAATAGGCAATGCAAACAGGAAAGGGCTCAGAGCCGATCCTTGCAGCAGTCTAACCTCCACTTTGAAACAGTCTGTCTACTGGACACCTCACTGCTGTCTCACTGTTCTCATACATGTCCTGCACCACCCTCCCATACTTCTCTGCCACAATTGACTTCCTCATACAATACCACAACCACTCTCTTGGCCCCCTTTCATATGTTTTCTCTAGATACACAAACCCACGATGCAACTCATTCTGACCTTCTCTTTACTTCTTCATCAACATTCTCAATGCAAATATTGCATGTGTAGTGCTCTTTCTTGGCATGAAACTGTTCTGTTGCTCACACATGGTCACCTCTCCTCTTAGCCTAGCTTTCACTACTCTGGACATTATTTAATGGAAGTGGGTGCAATTGTGCTTTTAGGGCAGCCAGAAATCACAAGCTGACATTTGAGACAGGCCGCACACCACTTACGTACATCACTGCAAATTCCTAACTAATAAAACTGGGCATAAGAGGATTAAATATTTTCTCCTGCCCTAACTGCCCATTCATTGGATTACGATGCCACCTGAAAAACCCTTCTTGGAGACTCTTTGGTACTGTGTTATCTCTTCTCCAGTTTGAATGTTGTTCGATTTTTCATGTACAGTGGAACCCGGTTATGTCAATGTCCTAGGGGGTCGCCAAAAAGCATCGAGATAACCGATGATCGAGATAAACAAAAATCAAAATGGCGGCAGTATATTAACGTGCTTAAAATTTCTTTATGTACATGATGTGCGTTAATAAATGAGAATGTGCATGCACGTGTTTTTGGAGGGTTTTTTACACAAGCCGCGATTTGTTTGATGAAGGCATGCTATAAAAATGTACATACGTTTGTTAACAACAAAAGGCACAAGTGCACCTACTAAGAGCAGAGATTTACCAGTATACAATACAAACCACCGTCCATTCTCCATACAAACCTTTTTATATTCTCCAACATTATAAACACACAGATCGCTCAAAAAAAAAAAAAAAAAAACAGCGGCTGCACAGTGCCGTCTCACATTTAGTCCACATGTGGGGAAAAAAAGAAAAATAAACAGTAACTAAGTTTCTGAAAACTTATGACCATCAGGCCGAAGTAATCCGCACAAACACACAAAGCAAAATGTCCGAAAAAACTTACGTCCGCGATGCCGAGGGGGAGATAAGCCGAGCGAGCGAGCGAGAGAGAGAGAGAGAGGGAGAGAGAGAGAGAGAGAGAGAGAGAGAGAGAGAGTTTGTGTATGGAAAAATAGGGAAATTCTAAAATACCGCGACCGGCGGTAAAAAAAACCCGGAAGATCCAAAACCGAACCCGAAACCAAAAACGAGGGACTGAAAAGTCTCAAACGTGAACGGCTGAAGGGGGCGTGGCAGGTGCTTTCTCGGCCGCTTTCTCTGAAGCTCCCGGCTTCAACTCCTTACCGAGAGAGCCGTGCTCCTTACCCCGCTCGGTAAGGAGTTGAAGCCGGGAGCGCCGCGCTACCGTTCATCGCATAACATTTAACAAAAAAATGCATATGTGCACTTACTAACAGCAGAGATTCACCAGTATACAATACAAACACCTGTAGTATCTGTAAGGTTTGATTTTTCCGCCACTTTCGCGAGTTCTTCTGCGGCTGCACAGTGCCGATTGACATAACTGAAGTTAAAATTTCTACTTTTTTCCCCCTTGTGCTCGAGATATTAGGGTTCCGCGACATAAAACCGATAAAAAATGCTAAGAAAAAGCGAGAATTTGGCGGTTCCACTTCAAAAACGTCGACTTAATAGGGTTGTCGAGTTAACCGAGGGCGAGATAACCGGGTTCCACTGTATTTTAATTATCCCCTAACAGAAAATAAATCCTGGATAGGTTTAGTTAAGATCTAAAATCTCCCATGGGGTCCTGTCTGATATCAGGGAAGAAACACACAGCACACAGAGTAGCATGTATATTCTTTTGTTTAACCAAGAAAGTAGTCATGTATATATTAATAGCCTGGAGAGACCTAGAGCCAAATCTGTACCTTAATTGTTAGTAGAATATTACGAATATTACGAATATGTTTTTAATTTCTTTTGGCACTGTCCATGTTCTCCTGCATCTGTGAGGCTAGTTTCCCCGTGCTCTTGTTTTGAAGTTGATCATTAATATGAATAACAGGGGAGGGGTAGCTCAGTGGTTAAGGTGTTGTGTTACTGATCGGAAGGTCAGGGGTTTAAGCCCCGGTATCGCCAAGCTGCCACTCTTGGCCCATAGAGCAAGGCCCTTAACCCTCTGTGCTCCAGGAGCACCATATCATGGCTGACCGTGTGCTCTGACCACAGCTTCCGAGGAAGCTGGTATATGTGAAGTAAGAATTTCACTGTGCTGTAATGTACAGGTGCATCAGGTGCATTTTTTGGTCTCTTGTTTCTCATTTTCCTCTTGACAAGAGGTTCAAGTCTGGTAAGTTTAATGGCCAGTCAAGTACACCAACACCATGGTCATTTAACCAACTTTTGGTGCTTTTTGCAGTGTGGGCAGGTGCCAAATCCTGCTAGAAAATGAAATCAGCATCTTTAAAAAAAATGGTCAGAAGAGGGAAGCATAAAGTGCTCTAGAATTTCTTGGTAATTGGGTGCAGTGACGGGTTTTCCAAAAACACAGTGGACCAACACCAGCAGATGAAATTGCACCCCAAATCATCACAGACTATGGAAACTTAACACTAGACTTTAAGCAATTTGGGGGTTTGAGCTTCTCCACTCTTCCTCCAGACTCTAGGACCTTGGTTTCCAAATGGAATACAAAACATGCTGAATAAAGGAATTTGGACCACTGAGCAACAGTCCTGTTCTTCTTTTCTTTAGCCCAGGTAAGATGCATCTGACATTGTCTGTGGTGCAGGAGTGACTTAACAAGAGGAATACGAAAATTGTAGCCAAATTCCTTGACATGTCTGTGTGTGGTGGCTCTTGATGTCTTGACCCCATCCTCAGTCCATTCCTTGTGAAGTTCACCCTAATTCTTGGATCAATTTTGCTTGACAAGCCTCTCAAAGCTGAGGTTCTCTCAGAAGGCTGTGCATCTTTTTCTTCCACATGTTTTCCTTTCAAACAACTTTCTGTTAACATGCTTGGATACAACACTCTGTGAACAGCCAGCTTCTTTAGCAATGAATGTTTGTGGCTTACCCTCCTTGTAAAGGGTGTCAATGATTTTCTTTTGGACAACTGTCAGATCAACAGTCTTCCCCATGATTGTGTAGCCTAGTGAACCAAACTGAGATACCCATTTGAAGGCTCAGGAAACCTTTGCTGGTGTTTTGAGTTGATGCAGTTTCCACAGCTCTTCATTCAGCTTTTACCCACCTGGATAAAAGCAACACATACATCAGAATGCTGTTCATTGACTTTAGCTCTGCGTTCAATACAGTCCTCCCCACTGTACTGATTACTAAGCTCAGTGAACTGGGTATCTGCACCTCCACTTGCAGATGGATTCTGGACTTTCTCACCAACAGACCTCAATTTGTCAGGTTGGGAAACCAGGTATCCTCAACCCTCATTCCGAACACTGGCATCCCGCAGGGCTGTGTTCTGAGCCCACTACTCTACTCCCTGTTCACCCACGATTGTGCTCCTCTGTATAACTCCAACATCTTAATCAAGTATGCAGATGACACCACCGTGGTCAGCCAGATCGACAACAACGACGAATCAGCCTACAGGGAAGAGATCCGTAATCTGGATCCGTAAGCTTTTTTGTGTATATAACGTATGTGTATATTTTTTTATATATAGTAGACTGTTTATTCAGCTTGCTAACTCATTAAATGTCATAATCTTGTGATCTTGTAACCTTTCACTTCTGCACATTCCTCTTCAATGCCATAGCCTTAGAACCATTTCTGAACCTTTATATTTATTCACTGTACGCCTGTATGTCCACACATCTTTGCACTGTAATAGCCTTTATATTTATTCACTGTATATGCTTTCATATATACCACTTGCTGTAAATATGCTAGATATTTATCTGCACTTTTGCACAACTGCTACATTTTGCACTTCTGGTAGATGCCAAACTGCATTTCGTTGCTGTGTACCTGTACTATGCAATGACAATAAAGTTCTTTCTATCTATCTATCTATCTATCTATCTATCTATCTATCTATCTATCTATCTATCTATCTATCAGCTGATTGACATGTCACCATATTTTTTAAGAGTGAATTGGTGGGTTTTTGATGTGAGCCAATGTCATTAAAATAACCAAAGACAACTAATTCAGTCTGTGTGCAAGGAATTTATTTATTAAATGAGTTTCACAATTTGAGTTAAATTACTGAAATAAATGAATTTTTCCACAACATTTTAATGTATTGAGATGCACCTGTATATGTGACAAATAAAGGTTATTCTAACATTGGGTCCTATTTATATTTACGATCACATTGAACCAAAAATACTGGTACAATTAAACTGTTATTGTTCCTGCACTCCCCCTGCGCACTAGTCACTGTGGGAATGGTACCTACATATTAAAATTTTTTGTAAAATCCTTACAGGTAATCATTCTAATTAAGTATTAATCAAGGAAGCATGAAGCTGTGAGAAGGCAAAATGTTTTTTTAATAGAGGTAAGGGGGTTGTCTGAATCCCCGATGCCCTCGATTAAACTGGATGGATTCGGGCTGTAATCTCTAACCACCAAAGCCTGGTTTAGTTTTAGGCATGAATGCAGCACAAAGGGTGAAGGTGAAGTGTGTGCACAGGGATATACATAAATATCTATTAGTGGCCATCATTATTCTATTTATGGGAGAAAAGCATAAAATCTAGGCGGTGGTTATCTGCCTCACCCATTGGCTAATTATAAGAATAAATTGGTCAGCCTTTCAGGCTTTATTAAATGGAATGTTTAGGATGGGTCCTGCATAAATTTTAAGCAGTATGGATAGTGTTGCTAGAAATGTCAACATCAGACTAAAGGGGGAGAAGCGCTGCATGCTGTCCATTAACTCTCGGTGCAAGATTAGGACTATCAAAAACAAATGTCTGGCAATCAAATGGTTAGTCCTCACCCTCCAATACTATCTGCTGGGACAGGCCTTCACTCTTTGTTCAAACCAGGCATTGCTCCAATAGCCCCATCACATGAAAATTTGACTTTTCTTTTTTACAACCTGAGTCAGCGAGTTCGTCACAAGTATATTGTGTTAAAGATGCACATGATACTCTGAACTAAATACTGAATTTGACTATATGATACCATAAAAGGCTAATCAAAATGTTGCTCTAAAGTTTGCTCTACTGTCACTTTCAACAACAGACATCTTTTCAGCATTTAGCAGAGTGGATGCATGCAAGGCAGATGGCCCAGACAGCATACTGGGACATGTTTTCAGAGCATGCGAAATTGAGAAATTGAGAAATTTCTTCTGAATCAACTCAGCCTACCACCTACACTGGACCCACACCAGTTTGCCGATCACTCAAACAGGTCACCAGAGGATGCAATTTCCACATCTCTTCATTCAGCCCCTCAACTATCTGGATAAAATCAACACCTGCATCAGAATGCTATTCATTCCTTTAGGCCCAGCAGAGGATGCACTTTTTACACCAATTAAGGAAGTACGGTCTGCCACATGAGCTGTTGATGCAGTTCTACCTTGCAGTAATTGAATCTGTTCTGTGTTAATCATGTCAGCCCATTTAAGCACTTCCAGCATTCATTACAGAGGAACTGCCCCCTTGCAACCTGCTACACGGAAATGGCATCCATCTTTCAAACACATATAAGGACCCCAGAAACCTCCAATCGGTGCCAGATTGTCTTCAAAGCTTGCCCTGATTACACTTCAGCGTTTTTCCCGTTTTATTTAACTCTCTGTTACCGTCCTGTTTTGCCGGACTATTCTGTCCTCCGGCTTCCCGACCGCACCTGTTTTCCCGACTCTCCCCTCAGCGTTATGGATTTCAGCTCTGCTCTGCTCGGGCTCCGTTTCCCGGCTCTGCTCGCGCTCAATGCGCTCCAGTTCCCGGCTTGGCGCTGCTCGCGATCAACATGCTCCAGTTCTCGGCTCAGCTCTGCTCGTGCTCAACATGCTCCAGTTCAAATCTCAGCTCTGCTCGCGTTTAATGTGCTCCTTTTTCCAGCTCAGCTCTGCTCTACTTGCGGTCAACGCGCCCTGCCGCTCTTTTATCATGCAATGCGATCTGATTTTCAATATGCAGCCCTCTCAACTCGGTGCAGAGCGCTCCAAGGTGGCCTACATAATTTCTGTCAGGTCGAGCCCTAAGGTGGGCCACCGCGAAGTGGGAAAGCCAATCGGCTAACTGCACATCATTCGCCACCTTTTCTGCCGAACTCCTGCTCCTTGATCTCAGCCACACAGTGGAATCGCTCTGTGGCAGAGTTCGCGGCTGACATCCAAACCCAAGCCACTTGACAGCGGATAGGATTACACTGCACTTTATGATACTTATGATACTTTATATTGTATAAAGTCCTAAATACTGTCATTTGCACTACCGTGCACTCTCACACTGTATGTACATTACTGATCTGTCATATAATCTGTATCCCTATTTAATACTTATACTGTCTATATTGTCTCACATTGTCTTTATTGTCTTGTATAGTCTGTTTTTTTTTCTTGTCTGTTTTATCTTGTATAGTCTAAGCTGAATATATAGTTTTATTTATGTCTGTACTTTGAGAGTCACTAACAGCTGAAACCAAATTCCTTGTGTGTGTCAACACATAAACCTGATTCTGATTGACTTTAGTTCTGCATTCAATACAATCATCCCCACTGCACTGATCACTAAGCTCAGTGACCTGAGTCTGTTAGGTTGGACAAACAGGTATCCGCAACCCCCATTCTGAACACCACTATCTCACGGGGCTGTGTATTGAGACCACTACTATACTCCCTGTTTACCCATGACTGTG
Source organism: Silurus lanzhouensis (assembly GCA_039877035.1). Classification (NCBI taxonomy): domain Eukaryota; kingdom Metazoa; phylum Chordata; class Actinopteri; order Siluriformes; family Siluridae; genus Silurus; species Silurus lanzhouensis. The sequence goes on along the minus strand of JBCEWE010002369.1, from coordinate 4,671,190 downwards.
CTCCTCTGCATAACTCCAACATCTTCATCAAGTATGCAGATAATACCACCGTGGTCAGCCAGATCAGCAACAACCACAAATCTGCCTACAGGAAAGAGATCTGAAGCCTGACAGCGGGGTGTACCACCAACAACCTTACCCTCAACGCAATGAAGAATAAAGAGCTCATTGTGGACTTTTGGAAATCTAACAGCAGAAGACACTTCCCAGTCTACATTAATGGAACTGAGGTAGAGGGGGTCTCCAGCTTTAAGTTTTTGGGAGTTCACATCTCTGAGGATTTATCCTGACATGAGAACACTGCAGCTGTAAAATGTTTAACATGGCACACTTTTTTAAGTGTGCCATGTATCATATGTTATACCAAAGAAATGCTAAACTGGTCTTATATCATCTCAATTATTAACAGGTTAAACTTTATTGATCAAAATGCACTCACAAATCACCATTACATGCTTCAATACCGTCACACAAGTTTTCATAATGTGACGTCAGCCTCACGTCCCGCACGCAGCAACAGGCAAGCACTCCAAAAACAAATTACAGATGGGTGCTGAAGAGACAGTTACACTTCAGCACCCATATTTTAGAGAGCTGCAGCACATGGCAGGAGGGTGGCGTGTCCCAACGAGGGATGGCTGGAGCCGAATTAGGAAAGCGGCAACTCTTCACCCTCCTGGAGTCAAGTGAAAAGTATAAAAGGAGCCACGAAGGATTGCAAGTTGGAAAATGCCTGATTCCCAACTAATAGACATTTTCTCTCTATTTTTCCTCATAGGAAGCAGTGACGGCAGCTGCAGCAGCGAGAGCTACAGCAGCGACCATGACCTGCTAGAGCTCCTTGCGTGCAGAGGTTCCCGAGCACCCACCTGTACAGACAGGTTGGGGGCTCAGCTTCCCTATGGCCTGGTCGTGGCATGGATTGACTTGGACCAGGAGTGACGCTACCCTAATGCGCTTCTGAGCTCCAGCCAGCCCCAATCAGCGAACTAAAAACAATCCTCTTCCACGGCTTCACTTTTCCCTTTCCCCAATTACTCTTGTACCCTAAATAAATACCATGTAAACTATTAAAATCCGCTATCCTGGTGCATGTCTTCCACCCGTCACATGAGTGAGTTGCTACACTGGTGGAGAACGCGGGTTCTGGAAAACAAAACAGGGGGTAGGGCAGGCACCCCTGATCAGTAAACCATGCTTGGCCAGGTGCATGCCACAGCCACACGGCCCTGGACACCGACTCTCAGAGCAAAGCTAGACAGTAAAGTCACCAAGGCACTGCTGGACCCTCAATCATAGGCCGAGGGGCTAAAATGAAAGGAACTATACCTGTTGCATGTGTGCACGGAGACGTACATGAGGTGCCTACCGTCAGGGTAGTGGTGGTGGTAAAAAGCGAAGATTAGTGGCCGCTGATAATAGGTTTGATTCTTAAACTATCTGTATCCCTACTCTTGGCAGGGACTGGTCAGAATTCCCTAACCAACAAATGACCACCAGGGAGCACCAGGGAGACTACAAGAAATAGAAGAGGCCGGAGGCCGCCATGCCAGAGGGGGAAACAGACCCATTCGGCATTGATGGCTCATGAGCGTGAAGCACAGGACACAGGAGCAGAGGGCGAGTCTGACAATAACAATAATCCCCTGTCCAATGGGTGTGGCCAGGCATCCTCTAAGTGGCAACTTCAGGCTGGAGCAGAAAAGGAAGGACCGCCTAAAGTATTACTGAAGCCAAGTGGTGCAGGTGGAACAAAGAAGCACCAACTGGACCAACCACTGCTGCACAGTAAAAAAACGGCTCTTATACTATCACACGGAGCGACTTGGACAGCCCTGTGATCTACTGGTGCTCCAGAGAAAGAAGACAGGTTCGGTGATACACCTAGCACACACACACACACCACCTGGGCGGGCACTTAGGGCCAAAGAACACCCTGGAGAAGATAAGAGACGTTCCATTGGCCAGGCATGGAAGCGGAAGTACGATGCTTCTGCTAGAGCTGCCCCCAGTGCTCAAACACCACAACCACCAAACTGCCCCCAGCCCACCATATACCACTCCCCATTATCGGTGGGTTCTCTTTGAAAGGCCCGGCATGGACCTTGTGGGCCCACTTCCGAAGTCCGCGAGAGGGCACGAGTACATCGTCGTCATGATGGACTATGCCACGCAGTACAAAGAAGCAGTCCAGCTGAGAAAGGCCACAATAAAGAACATCGCTAAGGAACTAATGCTTCTCTTTATTCGAGGTACACCCTTTGTATCAAAGTTAATGGCTGATCTCTGTCGGTTATTGCAGGTAAAACATGTAAGAACGTCGGTATACCACCCGCAGACAGATGGACTCGTGGAGCGGTTCAACCAGACACTTAAGGGAATGCTCCAACGGGTGATTAACAAGGAGGGGAGAAACTGGGACCTCCTACACCCATACGTGTTGCTTGCTGTAAAGGAGACTCCACAGCCATTGACAGGATTCACACTTTTTGAGCTCCTGTTTGGTAGGGGACCTCGGGGACTGTTGGATGTGGCTAAGAGAGCTTGGGAGGAACAGCCTTCACCATACCAATCACTAATCGAGTACGTCCAAGAGATGCAGGGTCACATACAGACGGTAGCACTGATCATAAAGAAACACACGGAAGAGGCGCAGGCCGAGCAACGAAGAACATATAACCGGTCAGCTCAACCAAGGGAATTTAACCCAGGAGATAGAGTCCAGGGCCTTGAGAAAGTCATACCAAACAAGGGATGGCTGGAGCCGAATTAGGAAAGTGGCAACTCTTCACCCTCCTGGAGTCAAGTGAAGAGTATAAAAGGAGCCACTAAGGATGGCAAGTTGGAGAATGTCTGGCTCCCGAACTAATGGACGATTTCTCTAGGAAGCAGCGACGGCAGCTGCAGCAGACAGAGCTACAGCAGCGACCACGCCGGTGCGTACCCTGCTTCCACGACCCGCTAGAGCGCCTTACGTGCCAAGGTTCCCAAGCACCCACCTGTACAGACAGGATAGGGTCTCAGCTTCCCTCGGCCCGATTGTGGCACGGATTGACTCGGACCAGGAGTGACGCTACCCTATTGCGCTTCTGAGCTCCAGCCAGCCCTGATCAGTCGACTAAAAAGCCATGTTGTAAGCAAAACCCAGAGGCCAGGAAAACACCTTGAAAAAAACTGGTCGTGGAGCAACGTAGTCAGCAAGGTTGGGCACGGAGCGGCACCCTCAGCAGAGTTCTAGAGTGGAGCGGCGCCCTCGGCGGGACTCTGTACTTTGGGAGCTCAGGACAGGCTTAGGGGAATGCTTGGCAGGGCAGACAGCGCTTCAATACATTTGCTGGGTCCATCTTTTGGCCAGATTTTTCTGTCAGGAAACTCACCGGACACGATACAAGGCCAGATTATTCTGTCAGAAAGTCTCTTGCGGGACACGATACACAGCTAGATGAGTAAGGACCCAAAAGCAGGATGCCACAGGGGTATGGAGAAAACAGGCTTTAATAAGAGTAAGCAGAGCAATAGGGCAAAAACAAATTCCATAAAACAGTCCAGGGTCAAAAACAGAGGCAAACATGCCAATGCAGGGAGGAACCAAAACCAAACTCCAAAACAGTCCAACATTCAGAGAGCAAGAACACGAAGGAACATAGGCAGAGCAGAAACAAAAACCAATAAACAAACCAGGTAACTAGGGATGCAGAGCAGGGGTCAGGAACAGGAATCAGAGCAGGCAGGTAAGATAATCTGGCCACGCACTAAAGTCTTGGTTGTCCCTAAATACCGGGAGGCATGGAAAAAACGGCAAGATGGCTGCCAACCCGGAAGTGCACACTGTGTGCCCGGAAGATCCTAGCATTTTTACATCTGTAAGTTACAATATATCTCCCTTTACAGTTTTATATGATTTTATAGGTTTTATTGCCCACTTGTTCTTATAAGAGAAACGCTTGAAAAGTCTGTGTGTGTGTGTGTGTGTGTGTGTGTGTGTGTGTGTGTGTGTGTGTGTGTGTGTGAATTGTTTGGACTGGAATGGCCGGACATCAATATGAATGCAAAATCAATATCAATAGCCAAACATGTATAACAAAAGCCTTTAATGGTCAGCCATTGAATTATATGCAGACTGTATGAATAGATTATCAATGGTCACCTGCGTTTAGCAGGTGGCTCTCAAACAGGGGGAGGGAGAAAGGATTACACAGGATCAGACAGTCTCAGATAAATGTTTGTAAAAATCTAATTTTTCAAGAAAATCTTTATAAAATTTTAAATATAAACTCACGAGACATGTGGCTTTCAACCCAGTACTTTTCTGGATTGCTTTAGGACTGATTTAATGTATTTAAATATGGAGGAATTATGCAGGAAATGTATATCCATGGCACTTCATCATCTACAGTATAACTTAATATCTTTTTGAGCAATATCAACTTTGATGATTGACAGTAAAGCTAAAAGTGTCATCTTTCCAAAGATATGTATGTAGCACATTTTTATCAATAACTGTTAACATTTAAAGTTAGGTAGGGCATTTAAGCTGTGAGTCTTAAAATTTGGGCTGGGTGGGGCGGGGAGTGGCATAGTCTCAGATAAATGTTTGTAGGAATCAAATTTTTATGATATCTTCATTCAATTTAAAATATAAACTCATACTTTTTTTGATTGCTTCAGAAATGAAGAAAAACTAATTTAATTCAGGATTCTTTTTACACGATACTTCATCATTTAAAACCTTAATATAACTTATCTTTTAAAACAATATCAACTTTAAATAATAGAAAGTAAAGTTCAAAGTGTCTTCTTTTTAAATATATGTAAATTGTGTATGTAGCCCACTTTTATCAAGAACTGTTTAAATTTAAATTTGATGCATTAGTTTCTGAGACCCTGCACCACCTGCAATAACAATACTTTTCTCAAAGACCTGTTAAATACAATGTGAGACTTGTCTTCTGCCCCCTTTTTGGAATTATCAAGTCTCCAGTCAATAGCTGGCTTTAGGCAGGTTTTTCTAATATGGCTGCCTTCATAAATTGACTTGCTAGTTTTTTTGCAGGGACATCTTTGCAGATTTTGAAAAAGGTTGTGGTAAAAATGTTGTTACTGATTTTTTAATATGACCTTTTTTGAAGCAAATACTAATTAATTTTAAACAAAATTATAAACACAACACTTTTTGCTCCCATTTTTCATGAGCTAAACTCAAAGATGTACACAAACGTCTCTAGGTTATGACCGTAACCCTAGTTCCCCGAGGGAACGAGACGCTGCGTCGAAACGCTATGGGAACGCCCCTGCGTGACCGCGCTCTGAACCACGTGTGTAATCTGACCAATAGGCGTTTGGAACGTGACGTCATCAGCGGGCGACATCGCGTAAACAGAAAGCTACAAATGGCTGCGAGATGGACCAGACGCTAGCTCCTGTGAGAGAAGGTAAGCGCCGCAGGGATGCAGGGAGTGTGGCACAGAGACGCAGCGTCTCGTTCCCTCGGGGAACTAGGGTTACGGTCGTAACCTAGAGACATTCCCATTCAGGAACTCGAGCTGCGTCGAAACGCTATGGGAACGAGTGTCCAATCACGCCACACTGACCAGACCCTGCCTAGAGAGTGAGGGCCTCGGCACCAGCACGCAGGACAGAGTAGCCCGGGGTGGCTCTAAGGTCAAGGTCATAGAACCTGACAAAGGTCAGCAGGGTGGACCAACCCGCCGCGTCACAGATGTCCTAGAGTGGGACTCCAGCAGACCAGGCCGTAGAGGCCGCCACACTCCGGGTGGAGTGAGCTCGAACCCCGAGTAGTGCGGGAAGGCCAGAGGACTCGTGAGCCGACACAATTGCATCCACAACCCATCTGCTCAAAGTCTGCTTATTGGCCAGGAAACCCTTCCTGTTAGGGCCATAGCAGACCAGAAGCTGCGCCGACTTCCTCCACGGACTCGTCCTGCGGAGGTAAGTATCCAGTGCTCGCACTGGACACAGTCAGTGCTGTTGCTCCTGGTCGGGGGCTGTAAACAGAGGAGGGCAGAATGCCTGCAACACGACAGGACGTGAGGGAGCCGAAGGCACCTTAGGCATGTACCCAGGTTTCGGGTAGAGAAACACCCTGGCCATTCCAGGGGCAAACTCCAGGCGAGACAGGGCCACGGACAGAGCCTGCAGATCCCCGATCCTCTTCAGGGAGGAAATCGCCAAAGGGAAGGTGGTCTTAATCAACAGAAACCTAAGGGCCACATCGGCTAAAGGCTCAAAGGGGGGCTCAGATAGACACTCTGACAGGCACTCTGGGTCGCATCCCGGGCCTCAGCCTCCGGGTGCTGCGGAGGAAACGTGTCACTAGTGGGTGTCTACCCAACGACTGCCCCACAGGCGGGGAGCCATTTGCCGCGATGGCGGACACGTAAACCTTCAGGGTCAAAGGGGACAACCCTGCGGCAAACTGTTCCTGTAGGAACTCCAGAACTGAACCAACCGGGCAGTTGACAGGATCCAGGCCGTGGTGCTCGCACCTCGGTGAAGAGACCGGCTGCTACGAACTGTGCCCCTTCAGGGTCCACAGCCACAGCCTCCACAACTCCGGGCGGGAGTGAACCAGGGTTCCGCCCGCCTGCAAGAGAAGATCCCTCCTGGGAGGGATCTCCCATGGAGGGCCCTCGAGTAGGGACACCAGATCCGCAAACCACGGTTTGCCCGGCCATCGAGGCGCAACCAGGAGGAGACGGACTCCATCTCTCCAGAACTCCGGGGAGCAGAGCTATCGGGGGAAAGGCATACAGGCGTAACCTCGGCCACGACTGCACCATGGCATCCAGCCCTAATGGGGCTGGGTGAGAGAGAAAGAACCAGAGGGGACAGTGCGAGGTCTCCTGGGTCGCAATAAGATCCACTTGGGCTCTGTAAAATTTCCGCCACACAAGCTCCACCACCTCGGGGTGGAGACGCCATTCCCCAGGCCTCGGCAGGAACCTGTCCTGAGACCACAAGAGGACCGCTCGCGCTAGCTTGTACAAGGGGCGAGATCGGAGACCCCCCTGGTGGTTGATGTAAGAGACCACCGCTGTATTTGCCGTGCGGACCAACACCAACACATCTTGCAAGATGGCGCCGCTGAGGTCGGCTGCCGTCACGACTGCTCCGGCTACGGTTTTTCTTTTTTGTTTATTTTTATACTTTTATTTAACTAGTTTTATTTCCATCTACACAAGATGGACACCATTAGATATGACAGAGACACTCTTATATCTATTGGTGTACAATGCACTCACCTTTTGCCGCTTTTAAACCCGGACCCATGCTGGCCGAGCGAGATCCTGAGGGAGAACAAAGGACGCGACCCGTACCGGCGTCCGCGAGGGAAACGAGCCGGCGTCAGGAACAGGCTGAGGGCACGTGCACACCGCGCTCCCTTACCTAGTATCCTGTTAGCCAACATCCAGTCACTGGAGAACAAGCTCGATGACCTCAGGGCAAGGGTCAAGTTCCAGAGAGACATTCGGGACTGCAACCTTCTCTGCTTCACCGAGACATGGCTGAACCCAGCGGTACCGGACCACGCCATCCAGCCGGCCGAGTTTTTCTCGGTTTACCGCATGGACAGAACACTGGATTCGGGGAAGTCAAGAGGAGGTGGTGTGTGTCTGATGGTGAACAAACACTGGTGCGACAGCGCGAGCATTGTTCCTCTTTCACGCTCCTGCACACCAAACCTGGAACTACTGACCATCAAATGTCGGCCCTTCTATCTACCTCGGGAATTCAGCTCGGTCATAGTCAGTGCCATTTATATTCCGCCTCAAGCGGACATGGACACTGCAGTATGGGACTTACATGAGACACTAACTCTTCACCAAACACAGCATCGGGACGCTGCGCTCATTGTGGTCGGAGATTTCAACAGTGCCAATCTCAAGCGCGCACTCCCGAACTTTTATCAGCACATCACCTTCCCCACCAGGGGGGAAAGAACACTGGACCACTGCTACACAACACTTAAGAACAGCTACAAGGTACAATCACGTCCACCGTTTGGGAAATCGGACCATGCTGCCATCTTCCTCATGCCTGTTTACAAACAAAGGCTGAAACAGGAAGCTCCGGTTCAGAGGGAGGTCGCGCGCTGGACTGACCAATCGGTGGCCGCTCTGCAGGACGCTTTGGATGACGCAGACTGGGACATGTTTCAGCGCAGCTCTGATGACGTCAACATGTTTACGGAAGCGGTTGTGGGATTCATCGGGAAACTAACGGATGATATGGTGCAAAAAACCACTATCAGAACGTTTCCCAACCCGAAGCCGTGGGTGGATAAAACCATCCGCGACGCTCTGAGATCCCGCTCCGCTGCCTACAACACGGGGCTCGCCACCGGAGACATGGATGAATACAAGGCTGCATCTTACAGTGTTCGCAGAGCGGTAAAGGATGCAAAGCGGCGCTACGGGAGGAAACTAGAGTCACAGTTCCAACAAGGTGGCTCTAGAAGCCTGTGGCAGGGACTAAGGACAATAACGGACTATAAAACACCATCTTCCAGAATGGTGAATGCGGACGCTTCTCTGGCAGATGAGCTAAACACCTTCTACACTCATTTCGAGGCTGCAGCTAACCACGCTAGTGGCGCTAGTGGCACAACCAGCGTGCACGCCGAGAGAGCCGGAGAGCTAAACACATTCACCATCTCGGAGCATGACGTAAGGAGAGCATTCAAGAGAGTGAATACCAGGAAGGCAGCAGGACCAGATGGAATCACAGGTCGGGTTCTGAAAGCCTGCGCTGACCAGCTAGCACCGGTGTTCACTGAGATATTCAACCTCTCTCTGGAACAGTCTGTTGTCCCCTCATGCTTCAAACAGTCCACTACTGTCCCTGTCCCGAAGAAACCCCAGCATGCCTGCCTCAATGACTACCGCCCTGTAGCTCTGACCTCAGTAGTGATGAAGTGCTTTGAGAGACTGGTCAGAGACTTCATCACTGCCTCACTACCGGTCACACTGGACCCACTACAGTTTGCGTACCGTCAGAACCGTTCGACTGAGGACACAATTGCACATCTTCTCCACACTACAATCAGCCACATGGACCAAAGAAACGGGAATTACACAAAGATGTTGTTCGTGGACTACAGTTCAGCGTTCAACACCATAATTCCCTCCACACTCACCTCTAAATTGGAGGTCCTGGGACTCAGCCTGCCGCTGTGTCAATGGATCTCAAACTTTCTGACGGACAGACCACAAGCTGTACGGGTGGGAAAACACACCTCATCCACCCTCACCCTCAGCACTGGAGCTCCCCAGGGTTGTGTTCTGAGCCCCTGCTGTACTCACTGTACACACATGACTGTGTGGCCACTTCCAACTCCACAACCATCATCAAGTTTGCTGACGACACCGTTGTGGTGGGCCTGATCTCCAACAACGACGAGACGGCCTACCTACAGGAAGTTAAAAACCTGGAGAGATGGTGCCAGGAGAACAACCTTCTCCTGAACGTCAGCAAGACTAAGGAGTTGATCGTGGACTTCAGCACGAAGCAGAAGCGGTCATACCAACCGCTAAACATCTGCGGGACTCCAGTGGAAAGAGTGGACAGTTTCCGGTACTTGGGTGTTCACATCACACAGGACCTGTCTTGGTCCTGTCACATTAACACCCTGGTGAAGAAGGCCTGGCAGCGTCTGTACCATCTGAGACGCTTAAGGGACTTTAAACTACCCTCTCAGGTGCTTAAGACTTTCTACACCTGCACCATCGAGAGCGTTCTGACGGGTAGCATCACTTCCTGGTTCGGGAACAGCACCATGCAGGACAGACGAGCCCTCCAGAGGGTGGTGCGTTCAGCTGAACGTACCATCCACACCGAGCTCCCTGACCTGCAGGACATCTACAGCACACGGTGCAGGACCAGAGCCAGGAAAATTGTGAAGGACCTCAGCCATCCCAACAATGGACTCTTTTCTCTGTTGCGTTCAGGGAAACGCTTCCGCTCCCTGAAGGCGAACACAGAGAGAATGAGGAGGAGCTTCTTCCCGCAGGCCATTCGGAGTTTAAACCAGGAAACACCCAGAATCTAAAAAACTGGCCCACTCTCTCCATCACCACCCTTTTTTTCCCCTGCACAATCACACTTTTCGTGCTATGGCACATTATACACTGGACTTGCACAGCACAGTGCACTTTACATTCCATTTCATTTTCATATTTTCTTTTTCATATTTATTTCATATTTTTTTTATATTCTCTTTTTTTTATACCACACCATCCCGCACAAGGACACTTTACACCACACCTACTGCACATGGACACTCATAGACAATCAAAACCATGCCTAACTTGTTTACTGGTTAACTGCACACTGCCATAAACATTTTCTGTGTACATTTTTCTGTGTACATTCTCAGTGTATGTGTATATATATGTATAGGTATGTATATATACATATATATGTATATATCTTTATATCTTTATTTATCTGCCTTCTTTTCTTATTATATTTTTCTTTAAATTTTGTTATTATATTTATATTTTTATTCTCCTTTTTACCCTATTTTATTCCCTCATGCCGGGCCGTCGTCAAAAGCATTTCACTGCATGTCGTACCCTGTATGTATGTGTATGTGACAAATAAAAAATTTGATTTGATTGATTTGATGGCGATCTCTCAGGTCCGGGAGAAAGTGTTTTAACCCTAAAAACACTGCCATCATCTCCAGGCAATTTATGTACCACGAGAGACGTGGGCCGCTCCACAGACCCTGGGCGGAGTGGCCACTCATGACCGCCCCCCACCCTGTGAGGGAAGCGTCCGTCATTAGCGTCACGCGACGACACGGAGCCCCCAACACTGGGCCACGGGACAGAAACGTCCGGTCTTTCCAGACATCCAAGGCTCGAAGGGCACGCCGCGAGACCTTGATAGCATGATGCGGGTTTCCCCTGAGTGAGAACTCTCTGCCCCGGAGCCACCACTGGAGGGGCCTCATGTGCAGGAGCCTGAGCGGAACTATGCTGGACGCCGCTGCCATGAGCCCTAGCAGCCTCTGGAACTGCCTTACAGTGAGTGGCTGGCCTTCCCGCACTCTCCTGATGGCAGTAAGGATGACTTCGACCCGAGCAGGCGACAACCGTGCCTGCATCCTGGTCGCAGGCACCATAGCGTGAGGTGTACACCGCCCCCTTGACCCTCAGGTCAGCCTGCTCCTTTTTGGGCCCAGAGCGATGCCTCGAACCCTTAGGTCCTGCCTGCGGAGACCGGGTGGCGACACTCTGTTTCTGGGCTTTGCGGTGCCCGGAAGGACCAGGCTGGGGCTGCCGCCGACCAGCCCCACGAGATCGGCGAGGGAGGTACTGCTGAAACGCAGCCGACTGCTTTGTAGACTCCTGAAACCTATTCACGACCTATTCCTGTTACAGCGTCACCAAACAGGAGGAGCCATCGGTGCGTTCAAGAGCACAGCTCTATCCTTGTCGGCAGCGTGACATAACTCCTTAATGTCAGAGGCCCCGGAGCTAAGTCCCTCATTCAAATCACCTAGCAGGTCAGCCTGGTACGCCTGTAACACACCCATGGTGTGGAGACATCCCGCAGCCTGACCTGCTGCCGCGTAAGCCTTCCCCACTAAAGCCGATGTAGCACGTAGCGGTTTAGTAAGGAAACCCCTTAGTAAGGAAACCCCCGGAGCTAGCGTCTCTTCAACACGCGGCATCGCCCCATAGCTGCACGCCTTAGCCCCGACCACATTCGCATAGAGCGAGGAGTGGTGAGACGAAGTACGCGCTGAGTACGGGGTTTCCCAGGAACTGGACACCTCGGCGTGCAGATCGGGGAAAAACGGCAGGCCACAGGAAGTGACACAGGACGCAGAAAGCGTTCATCCAGCTTACTTTATGGAATACACATGAACGTTTCTGCTGCTCCACCGGCCAAGCTAGATCCAGCTTAGCAACGGCTCGTGTCACGACCTCGAGGAGTTCCTCATACAGCACAGGCTGAGAGGACTCCACGGGCTCGCTAGCATCCATCAGCTCACCCTCCTCAGAGAGAGAGACATGTAATGCCGCGCTGCTCGTACCGGGAGAAGAAGCAGCCATCGGGCCTGCTTCTCCGATAGAGCCGAAGCTCAATTCAGCCGACGAAGCTGAAGCAGACTCATCCGACTCCAACCCCGCCACTAAATCTGCCTGCGAGCCCCACGAGCGCCGGCGCCGCTTCGCCTCGGCGAGAGCGTGACCTGAGCAGCGAGGGAGAGAGCTCTTCTCAAAGAGCGCTCTCCGGGAGCGGAGAGTGCGCATAGCCATGCGGCTACAATGCGATCAATCGACTCCCTCGAGAGCCGACTGTGCATGCTCCACTCCCAGGCAAACAACGCACCGATCATGCGAATCCTTACCGGTAATAAAACGCGGACATGGATGAACACACTTTCGGAAATTCTGTCTGCCAGCCATCACTCGATCAGAGAAAACACAGCGAAACAGCGCTTACCTGAACGAGCAGAAAGCTAGCGTCTGGTCCATCTCGCAGCCATTTGTAGCTTCTTGTTTACGCGAGGTCGCCCGCTGATGACGTCACGTTTCAAACGCCTATTGGTCAGATTACACACGTGGTTCAGAGCGCGGTCACGCAGGGGCGTTCCCATAGCGTTTCGACGCAGCTCGAGTTCCTGAAGGGGAAAGGCTTATTTCTCTGAAATATTCACAAATCTCTCTAAATCTGTGTTAGTGAGCACTTCTCTTTTGCCGAGATAACCCATTCACCTCACAAGTGTGCCATATTAAGATGCTGATTAGACAGCATGATTATTTTACAGGTGTGCTTTAGGCTGGCCACAATTAACAGCTATTTTAAAATGTGCACTTTTATCACACAGCACAATGCCACAGATGTCTCCAGTTTTGAGGGAGCATGCAATTGGCATGCTGACTGGCAGGAATGTCCACCAGAGCTGTTGCCCATGAATTGAATGTTAATTATTCCTACCATAAGCACTCTCCAAAGGCATTTTAAAGAAATTAGCAGTACATCCATCTGGCCTCACAACCACAGACCACCTGTAACCACACCAGCCCAGCGCAGGATATCCACATCCAGCATCTTCACCTCCAAGATTGTCTTAGCCCAGCCACCTGGACAGCTGCTGCAACAATCGGTTTGCATAACCAAATAATTTCTGCTCAAATTTCTTGCTCATTGTCCTCATTGGGTCTCGACCTGACTGCATTTCGTCGCCGTAACTGACTTGAGTGGGCAAATGCTCACCGTCTGGCACTTTGAAGAGGTGTTCTCTTCATGGATGAATCCCGGATCTCACTGTACAGGGCAGATGGCAGACAGCATGTATGGCGTCGTGTAGGTGAGCGGTTGGCTGGTATCAATGTTGTAGATCGAGTGGCCCATAGTGGCATTGGGGCTATAGTATGGGCAGGCATATGTTATGGACAACAAACACAGGTGCATTTTATTGATGGCATTTTGAATGCACAAAAATACCATGATGAGATCCGAAGGCGTATTGTTTTGCCATTCATCCATGACCATCACCTAATGTTGCAGCATGATAATGCATGGACCGATGTTGCAATTTATCTGTACACAATTCCTGAAAGATGAATACATCCCAGTTCTTGCATGGCCAGCATACTTACCAGACATGTCACTTATTGAGCATGTTTGAGATGTTTTGGATCAGCTTAAATGACAGCGTGTTCCAGTTCCTTCCAATATCCAGCAACTTCGCACAGCCATTAAAGAGGAGTGGACCAACATTCCACAGGCCACAATCAACAACCTGATCAACTCAATGTAAAGAGATGTGTTGCATTACGTGAGGAAAATGGTGGTCACAGCAGATACTGACTGGTTTTCAGACCCCCTAATACAGTAAAACTGCACATTTTAGAGTGGCCTTTTATTGCGGCCAGCCTAAGGCACACCTGGGCAATAATCATGCTGTCTAATCAGCATCTTAAAATGCCACACCTGTGAGGTGGATTGATTATTTTGGCAAAGGAAAAGTGCTCACTAACAGATTTAGACAGATTTGTGAACAATATTTGAAATGAGAAATAGGCTCATGAAAAATGGGGGCAAAAACAAAAGTGTTGCATTTATATATTTTTTCAGTGTATCTTTTTTAAAGAATGTTATTGTAAAATTGTGTTAAAAATGTGTATCAAAAATGATACAGTAGGTATATAATTTAGCTTAGTCATCAATTTATTGTATTTCATGATGCAATCTGCATTATTCCTGCCACAATGTGAAATACTAAATACAATACAAATTAATAACGTTTTTATTATTTATTTAAAAATTAAATAGTCATCTTAACTAATTACATACCAGTGGAAATGAAATGTATCTGATTTTTGTACATCCAATCTAATGTTGTAGCTTGCTAATATTTGTCTGTTCAGTAAAACAAATAAATAATCGTAATCTATGTTAGATTTACTAATTCAGAAAAGAAATTCAGAATACACAAACATTATTTTTCTGTATGTCTTTTCAGATGTCAAAAAAGTATAGGGGAAGATAAGAATAATGATGAGTAGGAGTGGACATTCCAAATACAATGATCAGTCTTTGTTTTTGTTATAAAATATACAGTACATGTGCATTGTTGTGATCAGTAAATTGTCATAAATGCCCAATGTATCAAATATCATACAAAAAATAACAAAACAAAAAACCTTTGTATTAATTTGTTTAAAGACCCCATAAACAATTACATTTCCAAAAAATATATATTTTTGTTAATTATTTCATGTCAAGTTTCACAGGGTTAAACAATAAATAGAGATGTCAAATATATATTTATTCATTATATATATATATATATATATATATATATATATATATATATATATATATATATATATATATATATATATATATATATAATAAATATTGTGCTAGTTACTAAGAAATAGTAAGTAGTTACAGTTACTAGTTACTTCATTCAAAAAAAGGTTTCTGGCCTGTCGCTGAGAAACACGGAGTTTGAGCTCCCTCCAAAGATTCTCTATTGGGTTTAGGTCTGGAGACTGGCTAGGCCACGCCAAAATCTCACAATACATGGCCCGGTCATCCTCTCCTTACTACAGTACAGTCGCCCTGTCCCATGTAAAGAAAAACACGCCCAAAGCATGATGCTACCACCCCCATGCTTCACAGTAGGGATGGTGTTATTGGGATGGTTCTTATCATTCTTCTTCCTCCAAACATGTTTAGTGGAATTATGACCCAAAAGTTCTATTTTGGTCTCATCTGACCACATGACTCCTCTGGATTATCCAAATGGTCATTTGCAAACTTAAGACGTGCCTGGACATGTGCTGGTTTAAGCAGGGAAACCTTCCATGCCATGCATGATTTGAAACAGTTACCGTGGAAATGGTGGTCCCAGCTCTTTTCAGGTCCTTGACCAGCTCCTCCCGTGTAGTTCTGGGCTGATTTCTCACCTTCCTTAGGATCATTGAGACCCCATGAGGTGAGATCTTGCGTGGAGCCCCAGTGTGAGGGAAATTGACAGTCATGTTTAGCTTCTTCCATTTTCTAATGATTGCTCCAACAGTGGACCTTTTTTCACCAAGCTGCTTGGCAATTTCCCCGTAGCCCTTTCCAGCCTTGTAGAGGTGTACAATTTTGTCTCTACTGTCTTTGGACAGCTCTTTGGTCTTGGCCATGTTAGTAGTTGGATTCTTACTGATTGTATGGGGTGGACAGGTGTCTTTATGCAGCTAATGACCTCAAACAGGTGCATCTAATTTAGGATAATAAATGTAGTGGAGGTGGACATTTTAAAGGCAGACTAACAGGTCTTTGAGGGTCAGAATTCAAGCTGATAGACAGGTGTTTAAATACTTATTTGCAGCTGTATCATACAAATAAATAGTTTAAAAATCATATATTGTGATGTCTGGATTTTTTTTTTTAGATTATGTCTCTCACAGTGGACATGCACCTACGATGACAATTTCAGACCCCTCCATGATTTCTAAGTGGGAGAACTTGCAAAATAGCAGGGTGTAAATACTTATTTTCCTCACTGTATATTATATATATATATATATATATATATATATATATATATATATATATATATATATATATATATATACATATACATATATACAGTGCCCTCCACAATTATTGGCACCCCTGTTTAAGATGTGGTCGTGGACTTCTACAAATTCTCCTTTTTTTTAAAACAACATAGAACCCAAATGCAAAAAAAGAGAAAAATCCAACCTTTCATTTAAGTACATTACTTTGGTGGTAAAAAAATCACACATTTAGAAAAAAAAAAAAACTTGAAATCATGTGTGCCACAATTATTGGCACCCCTAACAATTTCTCTGAAAAATTTAATTTTTTTTTTTTATATATATTTTTCTGTAGTTGCTAAGGTTGGTCAGGGTATCTAGGGACTTTTAATTAGTAATTCATGATTTCCTGTTTCCCTGGGGTATAAATATGACGTGACACAGAGGCCTAATTCTCTTACCCATTTGTCAACATGGCAAAGACAAGAGAACACACCATTCAAGTAAGGCAGATGTGTGTCGACCTTCATAAGTCAGGCAATGGCTACAAGAAAATAGCCACTCGCCTTAACTTGCCGGTATCTACAGTCAGAGGAATCATTAAGAAGTTTAAAACAACTAGAACAGTGACAAACAAGGCTGGAAGAGGTCCCAAGTTTATCTTGCCACAACGCACAGTGAGGAGGATGGTAAGAGAAGTAAAAAAATTTCCCAAGCTCACCGTCACAGAATTGCATCAAAGAGTGGCATCTTGGGGTCACAGAGTCTCCAAAACAACCATCAGACGCTCTCTACATGCCAACAAGCTGTTTGGGAGGCATGCAAGGAAAAAGCCTTTTCTCACTAACACTCACAAACGTAAACGTCTGGAGTTTGCTAAGCGGTACTGGGACTTCAACTGGGATCGTGTGCTTTGGTCAGATGAGACTAAGATTGAGCTTTTTGGCAACAAACACTCTAAGTGGGTCTGGCGTAAAACAAAAGATGAGTATGCCGAAAAGCACCTCATGCCCACCGTGAAGTATGGTGGAGGATCTGTGATGCTGTGGGCCTGTTTCTCTTCCAAAGGCCCTGGGAACCTTGTTAGGGTGCATGGCATTATGAACGCTTTGAAGTACCAGGATATTTTAAATAAAAACCTGATGGCCTCTGCCAGAAAGCTGAAGATGGGTCGTCATTGGGTCTTTCAGCAGGATAATGATCCAAAACATGTGGCAAAATCTACACAAAAGTGGTTCAGCAGTCACAAACTCAAGGTCCTCCCATGGCCATCTCAGTCCCCAGACCTCAACCCAATCGAAAACCTGTGGGGCGAGCTAAAGAGAAGAGTGCATAAGAGAGGACCCAGGACACTGGATGATCTAGAAAGATTGTGCAAAGAAGAATGGTCAAAAATCCCTCTCTCTGTGTTCTCCAATCTTGTGAAATGTTATAGGAGGAGATTAAGTGCTGTCTTGTTGGCAAAAGGAGGTTGTACAAAGTATTAACATCAGGGGTGCCAATAATTGTGGCACACATGATTTCAAGTTTTTTTTTTTTTTCTAAATGTGTGATTTTTTTACCACCAAAGTAATGTACTTAAATAAAAGGTTGGATTTTTCTCTTTTTTTGCATTTGGGTTCTATGTTGTTTTAAAAAAAAGGAGAATTTTTAGAAGTCCACGACCACATCTTAAACAGGGGTGCCAATAATTGTGGAGGGCACTGTATATAGATAGATAGATAGATAGATAGATAGATAGATAGATAGATAGATAGATAGATATTGTGTGTGTGTGTGTGTGTGTGTGTGTGTGTGTGTGTGTGTGTGTAATATACACACCATCTGTCTTCCTGCTGCCCTAGTACTCCCCAGTCATCAAATGTGTGAGACCTGCAATCAGGACTGCTAGTCTGGCTGGATGGGGCTGGCACCGCGCTCCAGCAGCAGTTCTCACATACAGACTGGACTGAATTTGCTGCACAGGCCACCACTGACTCGGTCACCAACATCAACACCTACACCAGCTATGTTCTTGATCACATCAACAGGTGTGTGGATTCAGTGACCTCACAAAAGAACACCATAGTGTTCCCCAATCAGAAGCCCTTGATGAATTGTGTCTATTTTCTGTTCAAAGCACGCAACACAGCCTTCAGGTCTGGAGACTGGGAGGCCTACAATGCTGCCAGAGCCAATCTGAGGAGGGGAAACTGCAAAGCCAAACATGCATACAAACAGAAGATTGAGGAGCACTTCAACTCTACTGAATCCCAACGCATGTAACGAGGGATTCAGGCAATCACTGACCTCAAACCACCCAGCTGGGCACCACCAACCAGTTATGCTTCACTTCCTGACAAGCTCAACCTCTTCTATGCTAGTTTTAAATAAGGGAACATAGAGCCCATGCTCAAGGCAGAGCTATTACCAGGTGAGCAGCCTCTCACAATCTCCATCTCTGAAGTTGGCCCTGATGACATCATGGCCATGTATTTGGAGCATGTGCAGAGCAGCTGTCTGAGGTCTTCATGGATATCTTCAATCTATGTTTAAAAAGCACTCCACTACAACAGAACTGGGTGACTTTCGTCCCGTCGCACTCACCCATGTGATTGCAAAATGCTTTGAAAAACTGGTCCTTACCCACCTCAAAGCCTGTCTGCCACCCACTCTGGATCCATACCAATTTGCCTATTGCCCGAATAGGTCAACTGAGGATGCCATTTCCACAGTGCTTCATTCTGCGCTGTTTTACCTAGACAACCCCGACACTTATACCAGTTGTGTCTGTTATGTTTGTTTATTTCAGCTCAGCGTTTAACACAAGTAACCCTTTCAAGCTAAGTTTGAAGCTGAAACAGCTTGGAATTAGCACACATCTCTGCAACTAGACCCTGGACTTCCTTACAAACAGACCACAGTCTGTCCGACTGAACACAGTCACCTCCTACAGTCTCACCCTCAGCACTTCGGCTCCTTAAGGATGTGTGTTGTCCCCTCTCATACACTTTTCACCCATGACTGCATACCTGCCTATGACTCAAACAGCATTGTTAAGTTCACAGATGACACCACCGTGGTAGGCCTGATCAAAGGTAAAGATCAGACGGCTCACAGGGAGGAGATCCTGCACCTAGTAGCATGGTGTGAGGACAATAACCTAGAACTCAAAAAGACAAAGGAGGTCATTGTGAAGACGAGCTGGAAATCATACTTCCATTTACCGCAACAGAGCTGCTGTTAAGCGTGTACCAAGGTTTAAGTTCTTTGAGGTCCACATCTCTGAGGATCTCACCTGGTCACTGAACTCTTCTATACTAATCAGAAAGGCACAACAGTGCCTGTATTTCCTGAGGAGATTTAAAAATTCTGTCTGTGCTACAGAATACTGTTGAACTTTTCCTGCTTCATTGAGAGCATCCTCACTAACTGCATCTTAGTGTGGTACCGTAAAACCCTTCAGAGGGGGGTGAAAACTTATCACTCTGCTACCTACCTTGGAGGACATTCACAAAAAAATACTGTCCGCAAAGGGCGAGGAAGTACCTCTCACCATAATCATGGACTATTCACCCTTTCTTCCATAAGGCAGACGCTTATAAAGAACATCTTGTTTATTTTATCACCACATAATCTGTGTAAAGCTGTTTTGAGACAATGTTCATTTTTAAAAGCGCTATACAAATAAAAATATATAGAATTTTTGCACCATCCATAACTTATCACTGTGCTACTCTATATTCCACCTATATTTATTCTGTATATACTGTATCATACAACATTCATACTTTGTACATAACTATAACGTCATTTGAGTAATTTGTCTTCCGACATCTATGTACAATCTTTGCACAGTATATTGTATATTACTATATATACACATATATTATTACCTACTGCACCTTCTGTACATTATCCACCCTCACTCCTGTACATATGGACCCCATACCCTTATTTATCACACTGCTATTTATTCATTATAAATAGGCCATGGTAATGAATTTAAATAACTGGTCCTTTACCTGGTGTTATTAAGTTCAGTGGATTAGCCAGTTAAGTTCTGTTTCAACAGAAAAGACAAAATTGTGTCTAAATTTTGTGTATCTGATGCCTTGCTGTCAGGCAAAAGAACGTGCCGGAAACCGGAGTGAAATCCACAAGGCTTTTTAATGTGAAAAGAACAGGGCAAAACACAAAAAGGAAACCCCAGGTTGCTAAACCAGGTAAGAGCTGTGATCGGGCATAAGCTAAAACAAAACCACCTAGAGTAACGTAGCCAACCATATAACCAACACTGAGTAGCTTGAGTAGTCCGACAGTGTTCTATCGCCTAAGCTGTAGAACGGACAATGAGCTGGTGGAGGAACGGGGGTTATATAAGCACGGAAGCTGATGAGTGCCAGGTGTAGCTGATTAGTAAGTGGGAGAGTGGCTTGGAGTGATAAGTGAAGGTGTGGCTAGTGGATCCCTGACAGTACCCCCTCCCCCAGGGGCGGCTCCCGACGCCCTAACCCTGCGCCTGGGTCGACCCCGGGGCGCTGGCCGATGCGGATGAGCGGCGTGGAACTCCTCCAGGAGCGCTGGATCCAGTATGTTCTGCCTCGCCACCCATGATCGTTCCTCAGGGCCGTAGCCCTCCCAGTCCACGAGGTATTCCAGCACCCTGCCCCGACGACGAGAGTCCAGCACCTCCCGTACCGTATAGACCGAGGGTTGTTCCAATACTTCAGGCGGAGGGGGCCTTGCCTCGCTGGGGCGTTGGGCTGTCGGTGGATGGTGTGGCTTGAGAAGTGACACGTGGAAGGTGGGGTGTATCCGGTATTGTGGCGGGAGTTCCAGACGGTATGCCGCCTCGTTGACCTGCCTCTCGATCCTGAACGGCCCGATGTACCGGGGGCTCAACTTCCGACAGGGAAGCCGCAGTCGGAGAACTCTGGTGGATAGCCAGACCCAGTCTCCGGGCCTGTACGCGGGGGCTTCCGACCTTCGTGCATCCGCATGTCGCTGGGTTTCCCTCACTGCCCTGCGCAGCTGAGTGTGTGCAGCATCCCATGTCCGGACGCTCTCCCGGAACCAGTGGTCCACCGCGGGCACATCGGAGGGCTCATCGGACCAGGGAAACAGTGGGGGTTGGAACCCCAACACGCATTGAAAAGGGGTGAGACCTGTGGTGTCTTGGCGCAACGAGTTCTGTGCGTACTCCGCCCAGGGTAGGAACCGGCTCCACTCCTCCTGGTCCTGATGGCAATATGTCCTCAGGTACCTCCCCAGCTCTTGGATCTTCCGCTCGGTCTGGCCGTTAGACTGGGGGTGGTAACCGGACGACAGGTTGACGGTGACTCCCAGTAGTCGGAAAAACGCCCTCCAGACGTGTGAGGTGAACTGAGAGCCCCGGTCAGACACTATCTCCTCAGGGAGGCCGTAGTTGCGGAAGACGTGATGGAAGAGGGCCTCCGCGGTTTCCAGAGCTGTGGGGAGGCCTCGGAGAGGGACAAAGCGGCAAGCCTTGGAGAACCGATCGACGACCACGAGAACGCAGGTGAAACCCTCTGACCGTGGCAGGTCTGTGACAAAGTCTATGCCGATATGAGACCACGGCCTTTGTGGAGTAGGTGGGGGGACAAGTTTGCCCATTGGTAGATGTCGGGGAGTTTTTGAGATGGCACAGATGTTGCAGCCTCGGACGAACTCGGCCACTGTGTTGCTCATACCTGGCCACCAGTATCGCCCCTGAACCAGACGCAGGGTCTGCCTCCTGCCTGGGTGCCCAGACCCTGGGACTTCGTGGACTGCTCTAAGTAAGGCCTGTCGACACACTGGAGGAACAAAGGTCCGGTCCTCGGGACAACCAGGGGGAGTCGGTTCTCCGCGTGTGGCCCTGCGGATGTTCTCGTCCAACTCCCATATGATCGGGCTCAGAACGATCGTTGGAGGCAAGATCGGCCCAGGCTCGGTGGGTTCCTCAGGTCCATACACCCTGGAGAGAGCATCGGCCTTGCCGTTCTTGGATCCTGGCCGATAGGTGATGGTGAAGTTAAACCGGGTAAAAAAGAGAGCCCACCGTGCCTGACGGGGATTTAGGCGCTTGGCCTCACGGAGGTACTGAAGGTTCTTGTGATCCGTGATGACTGTGAAAGGATGGACAGCCCCCTCCAGCCAGTGTCTCCACTCCTCCAAGGCCAGTTTGATGGCTAGGAGTTCCCGGTTACCGATGTCGTAATTCAGTTCCGCTGGAGACAGCTTTTTTGAGAAGTAGGCGCAGGGATGGAGTAGAGGGGGATTCCCTGAATGCTGGGAGAGGGTGGCCCCTACGCCCGTGGAAGATGCGTCCACCTTGACAACAAATGGGAGCTGGGGGTCAGGATGATGGAGAAGCGGAGCGGTACAGAACCTTGTGCGTAGCTCCTCGAAGGCCTTTTGTGCTTCTGGGGTCCAGGAGAGGGTCTTGGCCTTTCCTCGCAGTAGAGACGTGAGAGAGGCGGTAACCAGGCTGAAACCTCCAATGAACCGGCGGTAGAAGTTGGCGAAGCCCAAAAACCTCTGGAGTTCCTTGATTGAGGTGGGAACGGGCCAATCCCGTACGGCCATCACCTTCCTCTCATCCATCCTGATGCCTGCTGCGTTGATGTTGTAACCAAGGAACTGTATCTCCAAGCGATGGAACTCACACTTGGGAAGGTTGAGATATAGTCGGTGTTCTCGCAGCCGGGCTAGGACCTGGGTGACGTGCTTGTGGTGTTCGTGCAGCGTCCTGGAGTAGATCAGGATGTCGTCAATGTAAACGATTACGAACCGATGAAGGAAGGGACGGAACACCTCGTTCATACAGTTTTGGAAGACCGCCGGAGCAATGGAAAGGCCATACGGCATGACCCGATACTCAGTGACCAGAGGGAGTAATGAACGCCGTCTTCCACTCGTCCCCTTCGCGGATGCGCACCAGGTTGTACGCGCTTCGGAGATCCAGCTTGGTAAAGATGCGAGCCTCACGTAGTTCTTCCAAGGCCGCTGGGACCAGGGGGAGCGGGTACGGAAGCGGGGCGATCTGTGCATTAAGGCCCCTGTAGTCAATGCAAGGGCGCAAACCCCCGTCCTTCTTTGCCACGAAGAAGAAGCTAGAGGCCGCCGGGGAGGAAGACGGGGTGATAAAGCCCTGTCGGAGGGCCTGTTGGATGTAGCCCTCCATTGCTTGGTGTTCCGGGGCTGACAAGGGGTAGACCCGGCCCTTTGGTAGTTTAGCCCCAGCCTTTAGATCAATGGCACAGTCCCACGGCCGGTGTGGGGGTAACCGAGTGGCGGCCTCCTCACTAAAGACGTCAGAGAAGGCCTGATATTCATGCGGGATCTCCACCTGAGCGGGTTGGGGAGCTCCTTCCACTTGAGTAGCTGCCAGGGTTAAGACGGTCCGGAGGGGAGTCGGGAGTGGACGTAAACACTTCTGCCGGCAGGCGGGGCTCCACTCCAAGATGTCACACGGGTCCCAGGAACAAGTAGGGGAGTGCTTGGCTAACCAGGGACGACCCAAGATTACGTCCACTGTCGAATCCTCCAGTACGAGAAGCTGAATCTCTTCTTGGTGTAGCACTCCGACTTGGAGGACGATAAGTGGAGCACAGTACTTCACCTTGCCCTTCCCTAATGGTCGTCCCTGGATGGTGTGGACGGCCAGTTCCTGGGATCCCCTCTGCCGGCGTAGCTGGAGGCGTTCTAAACACGCCTGGGAGATGAAGTTCCCCGCGGATCCTGAGTCAACTAGGGCGTTAGCCGATAGAGAGAGAGCAGGGGTTACCAAGGTGACCCTGAGCGTAGACAGATGAGTAATGTCAGGAGAAAGCGTGACATTACTCACCGTCCGACGAGGAGGCCTCACAGGACATTGGGCCACGCGATGTCCTTTCTCTCCACAGTAGAGGCAAGCTCCAGCCGCCCACCGGCGCTCCCTTTCTTGCCGAGACAGCCGCTGTGACCCGAGTTGCATGGGTTCGGGTTCTGGAATTGTTGGCGCTGCCATAGCCGGTGCTGGTTCGACCTCGGGGATTTGCAGGCTGCCAGGTGCTGAGAGACTCGGATGGATCTCTGAATAAATGCCTCAAGCCCCAGAGAGTCATCATAAGTGGCCATCGCCAGCCGGAGCTCCTGATTTAGGCCTCTGCGATATACAGCCAACAGCGCCTTCTCATCCCAACCAGCAGATGCCGCCAGAGTGCGGAAGCGGAGGCTGTAACTCGACACGCTGTCTATCCCCTGGTGGAGGTTGAGCAGCTGATCAGCGGTTGAGGTATCCCCGGGGGCGGTGCTAAATACCTCGGTGAAATGACTCGTGAACGCGGCGTATGACGTCAGGGCCGGGCTCGCTGCGCTCCAGAGCGCTCTTGCCCACGCTAGCGCTCTTCCAGTGAGCAGCGAAATCAGAAACGCGACCTTTGCTCGTTCGCTAGGAAAACATTGTGGTCGCATCTCGATGTAGATGGCCGCCTGGAGCAGGAAGCCATGACATTCCGCCGCATTTCCGGAAAAAGACGCTGGGAGCGCCATCGGGCTGCCGGATGGTGGAGGAGCTAGGTGTGCGGCTTCCGGCCGGAAAGCCTCTCGAAGCGCGGCGGTGAGCTCCCTCACGAACTCGGACGTGGCAACGGGTTGGTCCTCCGCTAACCCGGACGCGGCAGCGGGCTGGTCCTCCATGCTGAGGTAACGCTGTTTCTTTCCTTCCGTGTTATGGTGCCCTTCGGTTTTGTGAGGGTCCGTTCTTCTGTCAGGCAAAAGAACGTGCCGGAAACCGGAGTGAAATCCACAAGGCTTTTTAATGTGAAAAGAACAGGGCAAAACACAAAAAGGAAACCCCAGGTTGCTAAACCAGGTAAGAGCTGTGATCGGGCATAAGCTAAAACAAAACCACCTAGAGTAACGTAGCCAACCATATAACCAACACTGAGTAGCTTGAGTAGTCCGACAGTGTTCTATCGCCTAAGCTGTAGAACGGACAATGAGCTGGTGGAGGAACGGGGGTTATATAAGCACGGAAGCTGATGAGTGCCAGGTGTAGCTGATTAGTAAGTGGGAGAGTGGCTTGGAGTGATAAGTGAAGGTGTGGCTGGTGGATCCCTGACACTTGCATTCAATAAATACTTGCTTAGCCAGGCATTGCATGCGTTAATTAATCCCAGTAACCCTCTTGAGATCCAAGGTCTTATTTTTGGTTTACTCCACTTCATAACCCTTCCATTTAAATTGTTTGGCACAACAGAAACATTTTGACATCTAATGGGTTGAATCCTCTGCCCACACAATGTATATGCCTGAGGGAGTTTCTGAGAAACTTGAGGTGGGTGGGACTCACAGCAAACCCAAAAAGGGTGCAATACAAAATCTGCCTTCCACTTCAGTCATTGGCAGGTGCACACCCAATTTAATAAGAAGGCAGCTTTTAGTGCAGACAATTGTGATAGAGAAACTTTAACTGTGTGCATCATTTATAACAAAGCCTTGTTAAAGGATTGTGTTTTTCTACCTATGAGTTGAGTTTCTGTTTCTAAAGAAATGAGGAAGTTTTCATTTCTTGTAAATGTGCAAAACACCTGAACACAAAATTTCAGTTGAGCACACAGAATTATGCAGAGTGAGATGCGAATTTGTGTGTGTGTGTGTGTGTGTGTGTGACAAGCTGTGTTTATTTCAGCCAGAGAGAAGAGCCTCTTCTTTACAAATGCTTTGTGTGTATGTGTAATTGAGATGCTTTCTGCAGAGTAAAGAATAAACTTTACTCTTATTAATTTATCATCTCTGTTTATTAATTTTATTAGAGACTCATGTGTGAGAATAATGATTTGAAAGATCTTTTTTAAGAAGGTGTCTGCAGAAAAATATAAAAACAATATGTTTATCTTTGTACAGTAAACAATAGATCAGAGGTGTGACCATGTCCACTTTACGAGAGAGCAAAGTGAGTTTTAAGGCTTCAGGCACAAGTGTGAATCAAAAACAAAATCAAAATGTCAATTGCCAACTTAAATAATTTTATCATTAAATCATCATGCCACTTAATGTTCCAGTATAATGCCGCTCTGAAAGAGGCTAACCTACCACCTATCAACATTATTTGCAAAATGTTTAGTCATATTTGCCAATTTTCCAAGACAGTGTTTGCAGAAATTGCTTGCGGAATTTTCTGGGGCTAATATGTCTTACGTTCAGTCTAATAAAATGTATCTGCACCCTGCCTGATTGGCTGATCTTAAATAATAATAAAAAAATTCCTTCCTCGATTTACGTTGTTATTTCCTTTATTTGAAGGAAAAATATGATTATGGAAGTTTTTGATCATGCTCATTTGTCCGCAGTGAAGTTGGCCTGTGTGATTTAGTGATGCACAGATTGTGGGTATATCTGAAGATAGTTTGAATAACAATGGGTCAGGCAAGCAAAGTAATCTGTATTGTATAAAGTATTATATAAATAAAGCTGACTTGTTTTTATTCATCGTACATCTGCAATAAATGGACATTCGGTGCAACCCAGATGGGGATGGGTTCCCTCTTGAGTCTGGTTCTGCTCAAGGTTTCTTCTTTGTGCTATCTCGAGGAGTTTTTTCTTGCCACAGTTGCCACCGGCTTGCTCATCAGGGACAAACTTACACTTACAAAGAACATGTAAATTTTTTATTACCACATTATCTGTGTAAAGCTGCTTTGAGACAATATTCATTGTTAAAAGCGATATACAAATAAAAATGAATTGAATTGAATTTGAAAAGCTTAACAGATATTATTTAGATAGAAGTGTTTTCTAACATAATGATGGAAATATTCTTGTGTTTAAAGCTTTTTTATTCAGGCTAGTTAAATTCATTTCGGAAGGAGTACCTGTCTAAAGATCTACCAATGATTTTGTGAGCCCTGCAGAATGACTGAAAACAGCACTTGATAGCTCATCCATGCCAGTTGAAATATTTCCTTAGCTTAGTATTATTTTCTTGGAGACAATACAAGGCTTACATTATTATTTATTGCATACGTAAGTTAGAAAATACCTTTTCAGTTGTCCCCAGCCAGTTAGTTGGCACAGCATCCACTGTGTTGGTGTTTAGGAATTTGACAACAGCAAACTGTTTGACAGTGCTCTGGAAGGAAAAATTAAATAATTTTATCACATTCTAATCTTAACCGTGAGCAAGTCCATGATTCATATTCATATACACTTACAAGTACAAATGATTTGGATGCATAGAATCTGAAAGTGTTGTATTTTTACACAATGGAAAACAGGACCTTAAAGTATATTTGAAGTAATAAGACATTACACAAAAATATAGGGTGGCATATAAACCAACTGGCAGTTGTAAGCCACAATGCCAAATTTGTCCTCTGGGTCAGATATTAATTAGAGAACCATTGGGAAAATACATTATATTTGGAATAATACATAAACAATTATGTAACTGTGTATGAAGACTGTTTTGGCTGTGTAGAATCCAAACATACCTGAGTCACATAGCTTCATGAAGAATGGCTCAAGTCGATCATAGACACGGCAGAGCAAGATCCTCTCCCCTTGCTCTGTCTCACCAGACACTGCAACAACTTCACAGCACTCTAGATCACAATTATTATCACAATTTATTATTATTTCCACAGGTTTATTATTTATTATTATATATTTATTACAATTTATTATTATTTGCACAAGGTATCTTTCTCAGTATGTCTCCTTATGCAAGCCACCTCACAATCTGTGAGAGAGGACTTCACAAAAGGGAGAGCTCATCAAGACTGCCATAAAGGTTTGCATCTGATGCCAGTTGTACCCAACTGTGGACATTGTAAATCATCTTTAAGCATATGTTTTCCTGTGTAGAGAGCAAATTGTTCTGTAGAATTCCATCTGTCGACTTCTTCCAAGCCTTTTGGTTTCCTTGCAAACACATTTGAAATGCATGGTTTAAGGTTCAGGAGATGTAAACTGACCTGCTTAACATATCCAGATGACAGCCACATCAGCCACATGATTTTGCACATAACCCCAAGACAACATTGGTGCATATATTAAGCAGAGAACTGTTCAATCATGATTGTCTGGAGCTGGCAAAATGGTGACACAACTAGGAGGTGGCACAAATAGCAGGTTATGCTCCTCCTATGACTGATCTTGAAATGTTTTATCAGTTCTCAATATTAGATTTTGTGTGCATTTGTCGCATCCATAATGCCTGAACACAGCTTTATGGACTTCACAAGAGCTTTAGCTGAGGCATCAGCTGAAACAACGCAGCTTCATCCTGATCAAATTACTGTCTGTCTCTAGTCCATTTTCTATTATACTGCGATGGTCTCTAACATCTACATCAAGAAAGTCAAGATTAGTTGGCTTTGACAAACCAAAACACGAAGCCAATTAAAATACTGAGGAGGAGATAATAAATTGGTACAAGACTAGCCACACTACAAAAAGTGAAATCTTATTAAGATCAAATATCTTAAATTAAGGCAATATATACTTGTTTCTTGTCTGCCAAGATATTTATATTTCTTCTAACCAGGCAATTTTTATGTTAGAACACTTATTTCAAGCTTTTCTATTCTATATTATCTTGGTAAGTTATTCTACCTTGTCAGTAAGATTTTTTTTTTACTAGTTCTAAATATATTAATGTTTGAAACAAGATTCACCCGAATTATAAAGCTTTTTGTTTAATAATGACAAGTATAAAACTGCTTTGTTGAAGTCATGATTTCTTATTTTAAGTATTTTCCTTTTTATCTCTTCACGTATTAAAGACAGATGATGGACAAACTGAATTCACAGTTTTATTGTTATACAAGCACAGCTATCATGTATTCCTCTAGATAGAACAGTACAGAGCAAAGCAAAGCTATTGTTTTTGTGACGTCGGCATCACGTCCCGTTCACAAACATTTTTGCACAATATTCTGTCAATCCTTTGGTCACTGATCACTTTATTTTGATTGCTGCTATCATATTTTTATACTATTATAGAATTGCAAAATTCTGTTTACATTTCTGTTTACATTTCTGCTACTGTGCACCTTATCCTGTCACGACAGGTTTTACTGGCGGAGCTACTGCTGTTTTTATTTTTATATTTTGTGTATTGTCCTGCACTGTCCTGTGTTGTCTTGCACTGTCTTGTGTTGTCTCTTGCACTGTTTGCACCAGTTGCACACATGCACTTTATGTGGCGAGGATCTTAGTTCCTGGCCCTGTGTTCTTCTGTTCTGTGACTGTTTGTTTTATGTTGTCCTATGTAGCACCTGGGTTCAGGAGAAACGTTGTTTCATTTCACTGTATACTGCATTAGCTATATATGGTTGAAATGACAATAAAAGCTTCTTGACTCTCTTGACTCTTGACAAAACCAGGAAAGTGCTCCGAACACGACAGCCAGGTGGGTGATTAATGGACAGCACCATATCAGCACCCGTGTTGTGGAAAGCTGCAGAGCACATGGCAGCGGGGCGGAGCGGCATAACAAAGCATGGCTGGAAGCTCATAAGGAGAACGTCAACTCTCCATGCTCATCAAGGAGAAGGAGGAATTTAAAAGGAGCCACGAAGGATCAGAGAGAGGAATGTTTGGCTCCCAACTAATGAATGGTTTGTTTCTCTTTTTCTCAACAGGAAGCAGTGACAGCGGCGAGAGCAGCGCGAGTTATCGCAGCAAATACGCCGACACCCTTCCAATGACTCTCTAAAGGTCTCTATGTGCCGAGGACACCGAGCACCCACCCGCTCAGACAAGTTTGCCCGCTCGGACGAGCCGTGGCCATGAACAACACGTATTTGGAGCGGCGCTACGTCTGAAGCGCCGGCGGACGCGCGTTAAGGACTAATTCACATTCCGATACAAAATTGCACTTCTCTTTTTCCCCCGGCACTCCTGTACATAACACATAAAGACACAACAAGAATTTCCTGACATTCGGCGCTATATTGGTGGAGAATTGCGGGTCTTTGAACACTGAAACCGGAAATCCCCGCCCCGTCACACACCATGGATCCCGTTTTGAAACACCTTTTGGAATCAAACCTCCAGCAACAGACAGTCATGCAGGAGTTGGCAAAAGGAGTCCATACAGCTACTTAGGAACTCCTGGAAATTCTGAAAAAGCATGCAGAGTACAGAAATCCCGTCCTCAGCCTGGTTCAGGAGGTGGAATGCCTACTTGCCAAAATGACAGCAAAAGACGACCCGCAAACTTTTCTACATACTTTTGAGTGCATCACAATACAGAAGGGATGGCCGAAACGTGGGTGGGTGTGGCTCGTAGCTTCCTACCTCACAGGGATGCTTACTACAGCCTCCCGATAGAGACGGTGAATAACTATGATCTGCTAAAGGAAGAAATTCTGGGTCGTTACGGACTGTCACGGAGAAGTGCTGTGGTGGACTTCCATAAGTGGGGGGACAAACCCAACATTGCTCCGTGGACCCAGATGGAAAATCTGATGCAGATTACGAATAGATGGCTCCAACTGGAAAGAAAAACTGCTGGCGAAATCGTGAAGAGGGTGGCCATCAATCAGTTTATAAGAGCATTACCCCCCGAGGAACGGAAGGCTGTGGGGATGTGAGATCCGGAAAACTCCAAGGAGCTGATCGAAGCATTAGAGTGCGCACTGTCCACACTGAGCCTGGAAGGAAATACGAGCCGCTACCGCTACGCCAAGTACATGCGCGCCGAGACTGGAACAGCGACCAGCAGGAACGGAGGGCCAGCTGGGCTGATGCCAGAGTGTTCCCTCCAAGGGATGAACCCATGCCCTCCGACCCAGGTGCGGGGCCGGCGCCCCAGTTCAGAAAACCATGGCTGGCAGGCTGCACCATGCATGCGGCTACACAGCCCCGGTCACCAACCCTAAGTGTGAAACTGGATAGTAAATATACAGAGGCACTACTACACTCTGGCAGTAACGTCACACTGGCCAGGCCCTCAGTCATAGCCAGGGGAACCAAAAGAATGGGAACTATACCCGTTGCATGTGTGCATGGCGAAGGTGAGTGGCCGCTTGTAATTGGGTTGGTTCCTAATCTACCTGTGCCCCTACTCTTGGGCAGGGACTGGCTGGGGTTCCAGAGGCAGCAGGCGATCGCTCACAGGACGACAAGATGTGGTGGGGACCGGAAACCGCTGCGTCGGACAGAGAAACATTAATGGCTCGTGAGCGGGAAGCGCAGGACACTGGTGCAGAGGGTAACTCTGACGTTAATAGTAATAATCCTTTTTCCAATGTGTGTCACCAGGCGTCCCGTGAGGGCAACTTCGGGTGGGAACAGAAGGAAGATGACCACCTTAAATATTGCTGGAGCCAAGTAGTACAGGTGGAGGGTAGAAACAGCCAGCCGCTACCCCACTCATACTTCACAGTGAAAAACGGGCTCCGGTACTACCACACGGAACGTCTGGGACTGGCCTGTGACCTTTTGGTGCTCCAAAGAATGAAGACGGGCTCTGTGATGCACCTAGCTCACACGCACCTGTTGGGCAGACACTTGGGGCCAAGGAACACGCTGGAAAAGATACGGGACAGGTTCTATTGGCCGAGCATGGAGGCGGAGGTACGACGCTTCTGTCAAAGTTGCCCCACGTGTCAACACACCACGCCCACCAAGCCCCCACCCCCCTATCACCCCGCCCGCCCCCGTTATACCACTACCAATCATCGCGGTTCCCTTCGAAAGGCTCGGCATGGACCTGGTGGGCCTGCTTCCAAAATTCGCGAGAGGTCACAAGTATATCCTCGTCATGGTAGACTACGCCACGTGTTAACCAGAAGCAGTCCCACTGAGAAAGGCCACGACCAGGAACATCGCCAAGGAGCTAATGCTCCTTTTCAGCTGAGTGGGAATCCCGAAGGACCTGCTTACAGACCAAGGTTCACCATTTATCTCTAAATTAATGGTGGATCTTTGTCGGTTGTTGCAGGTAAAACACGCCAGGACTTTAGTATACCACCCACAGACAGACGGGCCTGTGAAGCGTTTTAATCAGACGCTGAAGCGAATGCTCCGACGGGTGGTAGACAAGCAGGGGAGAAACTGGGACCTTCTGCTCCCGTATGTATTGTTTGCTGTAAGGGAGACTCCACAGGCATCAATGGGGTTTACACCCTTTGAGCTCCTGTTTGGTAGGAGACCTCGGGGGCTGTTGGACGTAGTATAGTGATGGAGCATATGAAACAGGCACAGGCCGAGCAGTGGAGAGTGTACAATGGACCGGCTCAACTAAAAGAATTTAACCCAAGCGATCGAGTCCTACTGTTGGTCCCGACCTCGACCTGCAAGTTCTTAGCCCGTTCACAGTCTTTGAGAAAGGCGGCCCAGTGAACTACCGCCTACCGCCAGCATTTTTAAGAGGAAAAATGCACAAATCTATCATGTTAATTTCTTAAAAAAATGGGTTGGGACTAACCCGGTGGTGTCAGCCCTCTGCATATCCCCCACAGATCCGCTAGAGTGTGCCTTGGTCAGCAGGGGGGAGGAGCTAACGCCAGCACAACAACAGGACCTGACGGAACTTGCGTGCCAGTTTACGACGTGTTCTCTGCGACTCCAGGTATGACCCACCTGGTGCAGCACGAAATTAAAACACCACCAGTAAAACGGCTTTCAGCATGGCTAACGGTCACTGGCAGTACAGGGTCCTCACATTTGGCCTCCATGGAGCACCAGCCACCTTCCAGAGGCTCATGGATATAGTCAAAAAAAAGATAGAGGTGGTATTCTGTCCCAGATGTGTGTTTCATCTACGCAAAACTGACAGATAGCTAACAGGAGTTAGAAAAGGTCAGACGCAGAAGTAAAGTTGAGAGTTTTTGCTGTTTTGTTCTTTCCTCTTCGTTCTCTTTTTTGTAAAACTGAAACATACAAAATTACAATGTCTTGTAACAGAATGTTCACAAATAACCATTGTTGGAGAATAGTCTGATTTAAACTCAAACTTATAAATCACAAATATATACATGCATTAAGCAAAATGTAACAACTTACAGGCAAAGCCTTTCCAAGGCACAAAACGTAAAGGAAACAGAGAGCCAACTGCATTGAAAAAATCTGGAACACTGCAGTTATTTCCTGGTTAACCTCTAACCCAAGAGTCACATGACCTAAACCAACCACTAAGAAAACAGCTCACAGTCATTACCGTTCTTTGTTGTTACACCAAACTGCCACAAGATGGTGCTAATAAAAATAACAAATAAATGCGTGTCATGACACTCCCCACCTGGTATTGTTTAGATACCACTATATAATCGACTAAGATAAAGGAAATGTTCATAAAAGACTTTGCACTTATCAGTCCTCTGTTGGCATAAGAAGAACAGTCTTTGATATAGGTCTGAGTAATGTCTTGATTGTCCCATTCCTTGCAACTCTTAGTTCAACTGTTCTCACTTTTCCATCACTGCTGGCGAAAGTCTTGGTTACAAGGGCCATAGGCCACTCATTGCGCTTGACTTGAGCATCCTTAAGAAGGACCACATCACCCTCTTTTAAATTTCGTTGTTCCTTTTGCCATTTGCTTCGGCTTTGAAGCTTTGCGAGGTATTCGCGCCTCCATCTACTCCAAAAAGTGTTGGCAAGATGTTGCACCCGTCTCCATTGCTGCCTGTGGAGATCAGTTTCCTTGAAGTCACCTGGAGGTAAGAGGACTGTATGACCCTTTTGAGTTAGGAGCATGGCTGGCGTCAACAAGAAAGGTGAATCTGGGGCCGAAGAAATAGGAACAAGAGGTCTTGAATTGACAATTCCTGTAACCTCTGCCATCAGAGTAGACAACACTTCATGTGTCAGGCAGAAAGGACTGATCTGCTGGAGCATGGAATCCAGTATGTGCCTGGAGACTCCAATCCTCCGCTCCCAGGCTCCTCCCATGTGGGATGCGTGAGGTGGATCGAAGACCCATGAACAACCTTCTCCACCCAGGTACCTCTTCACACTAGGCTGTTCAGAATTGGTTAGCACAATTTCCAGCTCCTTACAAGCACCTACAAAATTGGTCCCACAATCTGAATGAATTTGTAAAAAACCTTCTCAAGGCATTTATAAAGGTGGATGAATCCATGCAATCAATCAGCTTGATGTGTATGGCACGAGTACTCATACAAGTGAAAAGAACAGCCCATCTTTTGCTGTGTGCCTGTCCTCCTCACGTGCGTCTTGCGACGACTGTCCATGGTCCAAAAACATCGAGCCCAACATACGTGAAAGGAGGTTCAGTGTTCAGGCGATCGATGGGTAAGTCTGCCATCTTCTGCTCAGTTACCTTCCTATGAAGCTTGTTGCACATGACAAACTTGTGTAGAATGCTGTTGATAAGCGTTGTGGATAGCGGATTCAGTGAACACACGACCCTGATGCTTGACTCGATCATGGTAATGCTCCACCAGTAGTTTTGCAGCATGACTGCGTCCTGGAATGATCAAAGGAAACTTCTTCTTTGAGATCCAGAGTTGCATTCTTTAGCCGACCTCCTATCCTGAGAAAGCCTTTACTATCTATGTAAGGGATCAGTTTCCTTAGAGCACTGTACCTGGGGATGTCATTTTCGTTGGCAATGCAAGTAAGCTCTTCTTGGTAAGTTTTCCTCTGCACGCTCTTGTTTATGACTTCCTCTGCTTGCAACAACTCTTCCACTGTACGAGGTTTAGCACAATAGGTCCATGATCTGCAGGGTTATGCTTTGTTGATACATAATGCCATTGTGTTGGGCTTGACACTCTGCAGATACGCTGAACCCTGTTGACTACATATATGTAGAAGCGTCTCGTCTGGTTATAGATGTATGCCAGGACAACTCTGCTGTCCGTGTAAAACTCCACGGCATCTAAAGAAAAGTCCAACTCATTTATGATTGTCTCTGCTAACTCTGCAGCTAGAACTGCAGCTCCAAATTCCAGTCTGGGAATTGTATGAGCAACTTGTGGAGCCAACTTTTCCTTCCCTAGAACAAATCCAGTGTGACAGGCTCCTCCTTCATTAATTACACGAAGATATGCCACTGCTGCAATCACTCTGACAGAAGCATCTGAGAAAATGTGAAGTTCCTTTCTCAGAGCTGTAGAGAGGGTACTATAGATGTACGGTCTGGGAATTTTTAGCTGTTTGAGATCTTGTAGGGATTTCCTCCATGCATTCCATCCTTCTTCCTTATCTTCAGGGAGAGAAGAGTCCCAGTCAAGAGCCTCACCTGAGAGTTCTCGTAATAGGAATTTCCCTTCAATGATGATAGGGGCAACGAACCTAAGGGTGTTGAAGAGACTGTTGACAGTAGCAAGTATCCCTCTGCGAGTAAAGGGCTTTTTGATGTCTGTTACACGAAAGGTGAATATGTCTCTCTTCAGGTCTCAGCTAAGTCCAAGACTACGTTGGATGGGAGTAGGGTCGACTTCCAAGTTGAGATGCTTGAGTCCCTTTGCACGATCTTCTATTGGGAATGCGTTCATTACCTCCTTGCTATTAGAAGCGAACTTGTGCAGTCTCAAATTCGAAGTGGCCAGAATCTCCTTTGTTCTTGTCAACAGGTCGATTGCTTCTGCAGCTATGGGTGTTGACAGAAGTCCATCATCGACATAGAATTCTCTCTCTACAAAGTTTTTGGCGTCTGAACCATACTCCTTCTCATCATAAGCCGCCGCTCGTTGAAGACCATAAATGGCTACAGCAGGGGATGGACTATTTCCGAACACGTGCACCTTCATTCGATGATGTCTTTGCTAGTGTCATTTTCCTGAAACCAAAGAAAACTAAGAAAGTCTCTATCTTTCTCGTTCACAATGAAGCTGTGAAACATCTGCTCGATGTCCACAGTTACAGCTACCAGCTCCCTTCTGAAGCGCAGTAAGACTCCTAGGAGGCTATTGTTTAAGTCCGGACCAGAAAGAAGAACATCGTTCAAGGAGATGCCCTGTTTTTGCGCACTGGAGTCAAAGACAACTCTGATCTGACCAGGCTTCTGTGGGTGGTATACACCAAAGATAGGTAAATACCAACATTCCTTGCCTTCTTGAAGAGGAGGGGCTACCTCGGCATGGTCACGATCGAAGATGTTCTGCATGAAGGTAACAAAATAAGACTTCATCTCAGGTCTTTTTTCCAGTGTGCGCAGAAGAGTGGATAGGCGTGTTAATACTTTATTATTTGGGAGTCGCTGATGAGGTGTTCTAAATGGGAGTGGTGCAACCCAGCTATTGCTCTCATCCATGAAACATCTCTCTATCCATGATGTCCAGAAAGCGCCTGTCTTCAATGGACAATCCGACTTTATCATCCTTTGAACTCTCAAAGATGGTATCCCCAATTACGTAGTCATCAAAGATGAAAGTGTCGCATGCCAAAGATACTTCAAGCAGAGGCTTGATGTCAATTTTCTCCTTGATGCTGAGTTTGTTAGGACATGGAGGAAGTAGAGAATGACGTCCGTTATCAAGTACATGAGTGCGGTAAGTATTAAGTGCTGCAGGCCTGTGAACAGATCCTAAGCAGACGTCTTCTACTACGACCCAGCCCAGGTCTAGTCTTTGCGCATATGGTGCGTTATTAGGTCCATTACGTTGCTCCCGTACTTTATGAACCTGAAAAATGTCACGACCCAAAAGAAGAAGAATTTGGTCTTCTGAATCCAAAGGAGGATTGCAATTGGCGGCGGGCTTTAAATGAGTGTGCCAGTGTGCTGCGTCAGGAGTTAGTATCTCTGCCCTGTCATCCGGCATATTGTTGCATTCGATCAAAGTTGGCAATTTCACCTTTGTTGCTCCATCTAAGGACTCTAAACCAAACCCTGTGGCTCTCCTCCCTGCCGTCTCTGTCACACCTGCACAGGTACGTAGGGTGTATTTTGAGCTCTCACCTTTGACATGCAGCAAGTCGAAGAACTTGGTTCTAGCAAGCGATCTATTGCTCTGGTCGTCCAGGATCACATAAAGCTTGATCACTTCCTTTGGGTGGCCTGCTGGGTAAACCCTAGCTAAGCAAATCTTCGAGCAGGATCTTGAATTTTTACCATAACCACAAACCTCCGTACATTTGGAAGTGACAGCAGGTTGAGGTCTGTCTATCTCTCCCTCCCTGCCATGCTCAGATAAAGTTAAAGGTGGTGGTCCTGAGTGAAGTGCTGCAACATGAGCATCACTGCTACATTCCTTACATTTAATAGCTACTTTACAATCCCTAGCCAGATGAGTGGTAGTAGCACAACACCTGTAGAAAACCCCTTTCTCCTTAAGAAATGTTTTGCGCTCGTCTAAAGGTTTGCTCCTAAAACCTCTGCAACGTTTGAGAGGGTGGGGTTTTTTATGAATTGGGCAGGTCTTATCCACATCATCCAACTCACAGTTTGAGCTGCTTTTTTGACCCACAGTGCCTGATGACACTTCTGTCTTGTGAGCATAGACTGCACTTTTGACTTGCCTCTTGACTGGTTGTTCCAGTTTCAACACACTATTGATTCCTGAAGACAGAGCAAAACTCCGATCATTGCGTGTTCGAGCCTCTCTGCAGACGAAATCACAAAAAAATGAGAATGGAGGAAAGGTGACTTAATGTACAGTTTTGTAATGAAAACCTTGACCCATCCACTGACCCATCCTGAAGACTGTAAGGTAACTTATCTACGAGCTACACCTCGTGCGGTGTCAAGATAAGTAAGTCCAGGTAGATAGCCTTCTTGTTTCGCAGACTCCACTTCCTGTAGAAGACCTCCAAGCTCTCTAAGCTTTTTGGCATCCTTGTTGCTTATCTTTGGAAAGCTATCGATCCTGTCAAAGAGGGATTTCTCAATAATCTCTGGAGAGCCATAGCAATCTTCCAAGCGCTCCCAAGACTTTCTTAAGCCTGTTACAGCTATGATCCTTCATACATAATGTGAAGACTGTTCTCCCAAACATTTAGAGAGAAGGTCTAACTGTTCAGTGGCTGACAGGTGCAAACCCCCAATTGCATTGGCGAAAGATGACTTCCACGCCCAGTAATTCTCAGGACGATCATCAAACTTGAAAAGGCCTGAGCTAACAAGTTTTCTGTGTGCTAAGTACATGCCGATTTCACTTACGTTAGCGTCATTGTTAAATGATGTCTGTGGTGTTGTCTTACATGGTGAGGAGGTGAATTGTGGTGTTTGGAATTTCGCTGACCTCTGAGGCTGCTGCACCATACTCTCAGTATCAGGTTTATTGTAGGAATCTCTGACATCCCAAGCGGTAAAGCGATGCTGCCTTTGCTGTGTTTCAGGCTTTAACACATGGATAATGGGCTCTAGAGGTGATTGGTATTGTTCGTCTTCAACAGGTGGTGATATCTCCAGTTGAGACTGATGCATGACGTAATCATGAGTGCAATCAGAAATCTCTCTCGTGTCAGATATCCTTTCTCCGAGCTCACTTTCTGCTGCTGCCTCCAGCACCTTTGCCTCCACAAGGGCTGCTGCAACTTCACTCTTATGCTTTAGCGCTGATAGAGATGCTTCCATGTGAGCCTCTGTTACTTTCAATTGAGCCTTTTCAATCAAGATCTCAGATTCTTTTTTTAAGGAATTCAGCCTTAGCCCGTGCAGCTTCCAACTTAGCGCGAGCCTTGGCAGCAGCAATGCTAGCTGATGAGCTTCTAGATCTATTAGTCGAAGCAGAGGCTATAGATCTTGTTTCTAATGCTTGGCTTCGCTCTGTAGCTTCCTCAATCTCCGTAACTTTCTCCGCCATCATGTATCGCTGAGTCTGTCTAAGAGTGCAAGATGTGATGATTAACGAAGAATAATGGAATTAGAGTTTGCTTTCCTTGAAATGTAGTGCCCGCTGTGTGGTTGCCTTTTTACTATTCTGTCCCAGATGTGTGTTTCATCTACGCAAAACTGACAGATAGCTGACAGGAGTCAGAAAAGGTCAGACGCAGGAGTAAAGTTGAGAGTTTTTACTGTTTTGTTCTTTCCTCCTCTTTTTCTTTTTTGTAAAACTGAAACATACAAAATTACAATGTCTTGTAACAGAATGTTCACAAATAACCATTGTTGGAGAATAGTCTGATTTAAACTCAAACTTATAAATCACAAAAATATACATGCATTAAAAAAAATTTAACAAGGCACAAAATGTAAAGGAAACAGAGAGCCAACCGCATGGAAATAATCTGGAACACTGCAGTTATTTACACTGTATAGCATCTCCCCTCTCAGATCTTAAAAAGAAGGGACAGCCTGAGCAGGTCCAGTGGTCAGAGAGGGCTGAGCAGGCGTTTCAGGCGCTGAAGAAGGCATGAACCAGCGAGCTGGTGCTGCAAACCCCCGACTTTAGTTTGCCATTCGTGGTCCACCCAGACGCGTCGGAGACCAGTCTGGGAGCTGTCCTCTCACAAAGCTTCAATGGGGAGGAACACCCGGTGCTGTACATCAGCAGGAAACTGACGCCAGCGGAACAAAGGTGCGCTGCGGTGGAGCGAGAAGCCCTGGCCATCAAGTGGGCGGTTGAAGAACGGCGCTACTACCTAGAGGGCCGACAAGTCACCCTGGTGACGGACAATGCTCCTCTGCAATGGATGGGTGGAGCTAAAAATTCGAATGCCAGAGTAACCCGCTGGTTTTTGTCGATACAGGACTTCTTGTTCCAGGTACGGCACCGGGCTGGAAGCATGAACGCCAATGCAGACGATCTCTCACAAAGGCACGGTCTCTGGTCTCAATCTTTGCTGGCAGTTGGTTCAGAGCTCGGGGGGGTACTGTGACGTTGGCACCATCTCCTGTTCACAAAACCAGGCAAGCGCTCCGAACACGACAGCCAGGTGGGTGAATAATGGACAGCGCCATATCAGCACCCGTGTTGTGGAAAGCTGCAAAGCACATGGCAGCGGGGCGGAGCGGCATAAAGTTAACTCTCCACGCTCATCAAGGAAAAGGAGGAATATAAAAGGAGCCACTAAGGAGCAGAGAGAGAGGAATGTTTGGCTCCCAACTAATGAATGATTTGTTTCTCTTTTTCTCAACAGGAAGCAGCGACAGTGGCGGGAGCAGCGCGAGTTATCACAGCGAATACGCCGACCCTCTTCCAACGAATCTCTAAAGGTCTCTACGTGCCGAGGACACCACGCACCCACCCGCCCAGACAGGTTTGGGACTTAGCTCTCCCCGGACGGGCTGTAGCTGCGAACAACACGTATTTGGAGCTGCGCTACGTTGGTTAACCCTCTGGAGTCTGAATTGCCACTGGCGCCCAAACATGCTTTTTTTTCAGATGCCAGCAAAAAGAGCTTAAA
This sequence comes from Silurus lanzhouensis, assembly GCA_039877035.1. Classification (NCBI taxonomy): domain Eukaryota; kingdom Metazoa; phylum Chordata; class Actinopteri; order Siluriformes; family Siluridae; genus Silurus; species Silurus lanzhouensis. Next base: position 4,630,916 of record JBCEWE010002369.1, on the reverse strand, counting down.
CTGCTCTGTCATATTTGATCAAACATGTCAAAGTAATACATCATTTAAATCTGTAAAGGGTCTACTTTCATTTGTGTATGCTCTCTATATAAACAAAATGTTGTATTTTTTTAATTGAATAATATATTCAGGGTGCGTGATCTTCGTTTAGAAACACATCATTAAAAAGCGCTGAAACTCAGCCAATAACTGACACACGGAAATAAAAAAAATATATCTTTAGACAGCTTAAAGTGTGTAGTTTTAGAATAAGTAAAATAAAAAAACATTTGTTTCCAATGAATATAAATCATGTGAAACCAAGTAGAGGCACAGATTTTCCACCGCAGCTCATTATCTGATGACCGGAATTTACCTTTTCATCCGAAAAAGATTGCGATTCCGACGAGGAGCGTTTGCATTTTGAAGAGCGAGGACTTTCCAGCAAGTTGCTACGATGAGTAAGTTATTTAGTCTTACATTCTGAACATATAAAACGAAAATTGTTTGTAGACATCTCTGCCTAGCTTTTGTCAGCATAGCATTTTTTATGTTACAACAAAAATCCGCCAATATCTGCTCATTTGTAACATTAACTGTTTGTAATTGTATGTCTTAAATATTGTTGACATTATATAAAGTTATATTTTAGCCTCAGTTTAGTTTTGGTTAGTGTCACTTATCATCCTGAAAGGCTGTTATGTAGTGTTAGCTAGCAGAGATGTTCCGGAATGCTGAGGTGTAAATGCTATATGTACAATGCATGCTAACAAATATATATTGTTCAAGTTCATCATCCTAAAATATATTGTTTGGTTTTAGGAATGTGGCTGCCTCACCCTTGCCTTCACTGGAAACTCACACCAGGTCACGCAGGCGTCGATCCATTTTGAGTTCGACACGAGAATCATCCTGAGTAAGTACATAATTTATATTTTCTTAAATTATATTTAGTTTGAATCATTATTGCATTGTATGACATATGCAAACAACTTTATCAATGACACAATTAGTGATGTTCATCTGTGTGTGTGTTTCATAAACAGATGTGATCAAGCACCTGCACAAAGACATTTCCATGCACTGCACTTGTAATTGCATACAACCAGCACATGGGGGGCATTGACCTGTCTGATCAACTGTTACAATACTACACAGCACAGCACAAAACAATGAAGTGGTACCGAAAGATTTTTCTACACTTCTTGGACATCGCTGCTGTCACGGTTGCAAAGTGACTGAATCAAAAACACCAGGGTAGCAAAAAGGGTTTTTACTGAGGTAGGATGCAACAGAAAAGAAAACAACAAAACATACAAACGACTGAACGAAACGGTTCTTTGGAGATGAAGAACCGAGCGGTCTCTGAGGGTGTAGAGATCGTGGTGAGCATCCACGGGAAGGTGGATGGCGTGTAGTTGGGTCACAATGTTCCTACACGTGAAGTAGTAGAACTGACGGTGAGTGAGTGAATGAGAGGGGTTTATGTAGGGCGGCAGATAATGAGCCGCAGGTGCCGATACTTAGTATGATGGGGACAGACTACGTGTGTGTGTGGAGCTGGGGAATGGCGTGGCAGGCTGTCCCCTGACATCACCCCACCCCCCAGGGGCGGCACCTGACGCCCGGGAACGGCGCCTGGGGCGACCCCGACCCCGGGGGCCCGGACGGAGCGGGTGAGCTGCGTGAAAGTCCACCAAGAGAGCCGGGTCCAGGACGTCCTGTCTGGGCACCCACGAGCGTTCCTCCGGACCGAACCTCTCCCAGTCGACCAGGTACTCCAGCACACGGCCCCTCCGGCGCGAATCAAGCACCTCGCGCACCGCGTACACTGAGGGTTGGCCGAGGATATCTGGCAGCGGAGGGTCCCTGTCCACCTCTGGAGGAGGCGTAGCCGGCGCGTGAAAGGGTTTCAGAAGGGACACGTGAAACACGGGGTGGATCCGGTACCGAGGAGGGAGGTCGAGTCGGTAGGAGACCTCGTTGACCCGGCGAATGACCCGGAATGGCCCGATGAATCGGGGACTGAGTTTCCTGCACGGGAGGCGGAGCCGTAGGTCCCTCGTGGAAAGCCACACTCTGTCTCCTGCATGGTAGGACGGAGACTCCAGCCGACGTGCGTCGGCATGTCGTCGCGTGTCATCACGGGCCCGACGGAGCAGGGTGTGTGCTGACTCCCACACCCGGACGCTCTCCCGGAACCAGTAGTCGACGGCAGGGACGTTGGATGGCTCGTCTGACCACGGGAACAGGGGGGCTGGAATCCCAGCACGCATTGAAACGGGGTTAAACCGGTGGTGATCTGTCGTAGGGAGTTCTGGGCGTACTCCGCCCAAGGCAGGAATCGGCTCCACTCTGTCTGATCCTCATGGCAGTACGACCATAGGTAGCGCCCCAACTCCTGGATCTTCCTCTCCGTCTGCCCGTTGGACTGAGGATGATAGCCGGACGATAGGTTGACCGCCACGCCGAGAAGGCGGAAGAACGCCCTCCAAACGCGTGATGTGAACTGCGGTCCGCGGTCTGACACTATCTCTTCCGGGAGACCGAAGTTCCGGAACACGTGCTGAAAGAGAGCTTCGGCGGTCTCCAGGGCGGTGGGCAGACCAGGGAAAGGTATGAGTCGGCAGGCCTTGGAGAATCGATCCACCGCCACGAGTACGCAGGTGTGACCTTCAGACCGCGGCAGGTCCGTAACAAAGTCGATGCCTATGTGGGACCAGGGCCGTTCCGGGATCATAAGCGGGACCAGCTTCCCCACGGGTAGGTGGCGCGGGACCTTGGACATGGCACAGGTCGGGCAGCCCTGGACATAACGTGCTACATCCCTGTGCATGTTGGGCCACCAGAACCGGGCTTGGAGGAGGAGTAGGGTGCCCTGGCGTCCTGGGTGGCCAGTCCCGGGAGTGTCATGGATGGAGATCAACAATGCGGGACGGCAGGCGGTGGGGACGAACGTCCTGCCCTCCGGACACCCGGAGGGTGCGGGTTCCCGGTTTGTGGCCGAGCGGATTTCTTCCTCCAGGTTCCACACGATGGGGCATACGAACACCTCGGGAGGAATGATCGGCTCTGGTGCAATGGGTTCATCCGGACCGTAGATGCGGGAAAGAGCGTCGGCCTTGCCGTTCTTGGACCCCGGACGATAGGTCAGGGTGTAGTTGAACCGGGTGAAGAACAGGGCCCATCGGGCTTGCCGTGGGTTGAGCCTCTTAGCCTCTCTGAGGTACTGCAGGTTCTTGTGGTCGGTGATCACCATGAACGGGTGTTTAGCTCCCTCTAACCAGTGTCTCCACTCCTCGAGTGCCAGTTTAACGGCGAGGAGTTCCCGGTTCCCTATATCGTAGTTCTGTTCGGTGGGGGACAGTTTCTTCGAGAAGTAGGCACAGGGGTGAAGTCGAGCGGGGTCCCCGGAGTGCTGGGAGAGGGGGGCCCCAACCCCGTTGGATGAGGCGTCCACCTCTACGACAAAGGGGCGTTCCGGGTTCGGGTGATTGAGCAGTGGAGCTGCGCAGAACCGCTTCCGGAGCTCCCGGAATGCTTCTTCTGCCTCAGACGTCCAGGGGAGTTCTTTGGGTTTGCCCCTGAGGAGGGAGGTAAGCGGGGCTGTGACCTGACTAAAACCCCGTATGAAGCGCCGGTAGAAGTTCGCAAACCCCAGGAACCTCTGTAACTCCTTCACAGAGCGGGGGGGCGGCCACTCCTGCACTGCCTGCACTTTCTTCTTGTCCATTTGGATTCCCTGGGCGCTGATCACATAGCCGAGGAACTGGATCCGGGTTTGATGGAACTCACACTTGGGGAGGTTCAGGTATAGCTGGTGTTTTCGCAGGAGCTCCAACACCTGGGTCACGTGGTTGTGATGTTCCCGAAGCGTCCGGGAGTAGACTAGAATGTCGTCAATGTAGACGATTACGGATCGGTGTAGGAGCGGTCTGAACACCTCATTCATGAAGCCCTGGAACACAGCCGGCGAGATGGAAAGGCCGTACGGCATGACCCGGTACTCGTAGTGACCAGCGGGAGTAATGAAAGCGGTCTTCCACTCATCTCCCTTACGAATCCGCACAAGGTTGTAGGCACTCCTGAGGTCTAGCTTGGTGAAGTAGCATGCCTCACGGAGGTCCTCTAATGCGGCAGGGACAAGCGGGAGCGGATAGGGGAGTGGAGTGATGAGGGCATTGAGGCCCCGATAGTCGATACAAGGCCGGAGGCCCCCATCCTTCTTGGCTACAAAGAAGAAGCTTGAGGCAGCGGGAGAGGAGGATGGGGTGATAAAGCCCTGATCGAGGGCCTGCTGGATGTATTGTTCCATGGATGTGCGTTCAGGAACGGACAGGGGATAGATCCGGCCCTTCGGGAGTTTCGCCCCAGCAGCCAGATCGATGGCACAATCCCAGGGTCGGTGAGGAGGTAGTCGGGTTGCGGCTTGTTCGTTGAACACATCCTCGAACTCGTAGTTCTCAGGCGGAATCTCTGTCTGAGAGGGTGTAGGGGAGTTTTCGACTCGTGTGGCGGCCATGGTCACCCTACTGTTTAGTGGAGTGGGAAGCCCATGGAGACAGTGTCTGTGGCACCAGGGACTCCATTCGAGGACGTCACACGGGCCCCAGGAACACCGCGGTGAGTGTTTAATCAGCCATGGACGCCCCAGGATGATGTCCACTGTAGAGTTCTCCAGGACCAGGAACTGTATGCGTTCTTGATGGAACAGGCCGATCTGGAGGGTGATGACGGGAGCGCAGTACTTGATCCAGCCTTGTCCAAGCGGGCGTCCTTGTATAGTCTGGACGGCCAGATCATGGTGTCTCCGCTCCCGGCGTAGCTGGAGCTGGTCTAGGCATGCCTGGGAGATGAAGTTCCCGGCAGAACCTGAGTCGACTAGAGCGGAGGTGGAAAGGCAGGTGTTGGGGCCGAGAAGGGTTACAGAAAGCGTGGTTAACCGAGAAATTCCAGAGGGAAAGGCAATATTGCTCACCTCAGCGCGTTGGGGTCGAACGGTGCACTGTGGAAGGGAGTGACCTGGATTACCGCAGTACGAACAGGCCCCGGTGGTTCGGCGTCTCTCCCTCTCTCTCCTAGACAGACGTTGAAACCCCAACTGCATGGGTTCGGGGGTAGTCCCTGATGCAGCAGCCGATACAGCGGGAGGCGTGGAATCCGGCATGGAACAGGCGGATAGATGTTGTGAGACTAATATGGAACGTTGGATGAAGGTCTCTAGTCCCACCGCATCAACATGGGTGGCCATTGCCATTCTAATCGCCGGATTCAAACCTTGCCGATATACGCTTAACAGTGCATTCTCATTCCAACCACTGGAGGCCGCTAGAGTGCGGAAACGAAGGCTGTATTCTGCCACGCCGTCTGCTCCTTGGTGGAGATGCAGGAGTTCATCCGCGTTGTTTAGCGCTCCGGTTCCCGTGCAGAAAACCTCCGTTATGTGCGCAGTGAACGTGGCGAAAGAGGCGAGAGCTACGCTATTCGCGCTCCATAGCGCGCGGGCCCACGCGAGAGCTCTTCCGGATAGCAGCGAGATCAGAAAGGCGATCTTCGCGCGGTCGGAGACGAAGCGGTGCGGCTGCATGGCGATGAATAGCTCTACCTGGAGTAGGAAGCCGCGGCATTCAGCCACATCTCCGGAGAAGGAGTTCGGGAGAGCCATCGGGTTGCTAGAAAGTGACGGAGGTATCGGAGGTGGAGCTCGGTGAACCGGATTAGCGCCGACCGCAGCCCGGAGCGCTCCGATGAGCTCCTGAAGAAGCTCCGCGTTTGCACCCGGCTGAGGATCAGGTTCCATCGGTAAGGCTGCGTGGTTCCTTCTTACTCCTTCTGTTTGTTTCGGTCAGTTCTTCTGTCACGGTTGCAAAGTGACTGAAGCAAAAACACCAGGGTAGCAAAAAGGGTTTTTACTGAGGTAGGATGCAACAGAAAAGAAAACAACAAAACATACAAACGACTGAACGAAACGGTTCTTTGGAGATGAAGAACCGAGCGGTCTCTGAGGGTGTAGAGATCGTGGTGAGCATCCACGGGAAGGTGGATGGCATGTAGTTGGGTCACAATGTTCCTACACGTGAAGTAGTAGAACTGACGGTGAGTGAGTGAATGAGAGGGGTTTATGTAGGGCGGCAGATAATGAGCCGCAGGTGCCGATACTTAGTATGATGGGGACAGACTACGTGTGTGTGTGGAGCTGGGGAATGGCGTGGCAGGCTGTCCCCTGACAGCTGCCACCGACAGTTTCATTGTGCACAAAGAACTGTATGGTGACATGTTCCATAAAGAATTTATGGAACAACTTATTGCCGTGCTTTGTAGCGTCACACAGAAAGTAGTGCCAAAACGGACCAACTCTGTTCATGTATCAGTTCCAGGATCTGAACTGTCCTCTGATGTCAGAAATGTTGCCACTGCTGGCCGCAAGAGCTGTGTACATTGCAAAACATTGCATGGTAAGCACCACAAAACACCATGGAAATGCCTGGCATGCGATGTTCACCTGTGTCTTCAGTTGAACAGGAACTGCTTTCAAGAGTGGCACAGGGATTTTGCATAGTATTGTAGTGTATTGTGTTATTGTTTTTGTTGCACTCTTTATTTTTTATACATACTGTACTGTATTTTTTTTATTGTTACACAATTCCCTTTTTAATGCTGTCCTTGCTAATGTGTATTTTAAATAAACCACAAAGGAAACACATTATTTCTTGTAGTACTGTACTTCTCACTCAGATCCTGGCTCAGTGATCCACAGCTCATTATGTAATCCGCAGCTCATTATGCAACCCATTGTCTACAAAGCTGTCAGTCACAGCATGTCGAGGCCTCTTCGCATATAGCCTTTCAAAGTAAAAAGTGTCTTTTAAATTTTGACTCAATGTATTGTTTAATGTGAATGAGCAGGCAGGATGATTTTCACATGATTAAAAAAAAAACCTACATAAGAAGATCTGTTCTCAAAAAGTCTTGGGAAAACATGTTTACTATAGGTTTTATTTTAGTTTATTTTACTTTATTTATTTCAGTGAGTTTTTTTTTTTTTTTTTGCTTTTTCAAAAACCATGCATAAACCTTATTTTGTCAAAAATACCAACACACACATATAAGTTGTTTACATATTATGGTGGCCCAGTTTGTGCTGAATACAGTGTAATAAGTCTTTTGTCAATAATGTATTTTAAAAGCATATATTTAAAAAGAACCAAATGTAAGAGCATGTCAAAATCTCTCAAGAGGCCAAAAACACCCTCAGACTCCAGAGGGTTAAGGACTAATTCACATTCCGGTACAAAATTGCCCTTCGTCTTTTCCCCCGGTGCTCCTGTACACAACAAATAAAGACACAACGTGATTTTCCTGACATTCGGCTCTCTGGTGTTTGTGTGTTTATCCCGTCATGTGAGCAAGGCGCTATACTTTTTAAAACAGAGGTTATGTGTTCAGGCTGGTAAGTCTAAGCCTTTACAAATATAAAGTGGGTGAACATTATGTTAACATCTTGATAGGAAAAAAATGTTGCCATTACATTCATTTGACCAACACCATGTGGTAATAACTGATGATGCTGTACCATTAAATTTATACAATATGTAATTTACATTTAAAAACACCTTAAAGAAATTGCATACAGCCAGTATTTTACAAAGATCTGGATTGCTTATATAAAGAAACCACACAGTGTAATTACTAAGACACTGCAAGCAAGTCTGGAACCAAATATCTTCTACACTGAGTCTATCCCGAGGTGGCCCTTAACCAGCCAAAGATTACAAGAATGCTTTAAGACCACTGAGACTTTTATTATCTGGGGAACACACTACGAGTCATTCGAAATGTTGTACAGTTCTATTACATCCCCAAGATGGTATCTAACTTGTTCCTGTTGTTTGGCCCTTGTTGCAAATTGTGTAAGAAGATGTAAAATCAACCAACTTTTCAGCATCCACTAGTTCAGTGGCCTGTGCAAGATGTAGGACATCAACTTGATAAGCCATGACAGTTTCATCAAAGCATATACTTTGAAATGGTTGATATTCTGAACAATAAAGCTTAGACTCCACAAGAATTTTTTTTTTTGACCAGTCCAAATTCTGGCATATGATCATTTTGTACTTTGACAAAGATCATAGACTTCTGAGTTACATATTTATTACCATTTATCACAAGCCATTTGACTGATACAGCATGGTTAACATCACTGAAACCTATATAGCCCCTTAATTTTCCACATAAATATTGTAGATCCTTAACCTCAGATTGTCAGGCTGGATTCAGGTAGATAGAAACCGAAGTAGAAACCCAAGTAGTCACTCTGACTCTCTCCGACGCTATCTAACTTATTCTGACACCATGAATAAAGATGGAAAGGCGAAAAGTATCCGGGCATGGATCACGTATCAACTGCAGTTTTGAAAGGTAAGGTTAATTTCTTTATACTTGTCTACTTTTCTTTTTAGCAATTTTACTAGCAAACGTTAGCTAATATCAGTTTGAATTGGGCAGTTGGTATGCTAGCTAATTTGAAGCAAGGTGCAGCAGTTAATAACAGTATGTTCATTTGTTGAAAATACTTAAACTTTGGAAAAATCCCCCTAACCCTAACCCCTTTTTTATTTTTTATTTATTTTGGCCAGAAGTAGTGATAATGTGTTCATGTGCCCTTCTGATAACATTGGCCATTTCAGTGCTGAGTTAACATTATATAACCTATGTAACTAACATTTGCAATACTTTTAGATAGTGAAACAAAAGAAATAACAAAAAAGAGAGAACATAACATTTCTCAGACAACAATTTTTTTTAATAGTTTACAGAAAAAAATGTTTAATTTCATGTATCACAATAAGTAACTCATATGTATATAAGTGATTGTCTTGATGCAGTTTTAAGCCAAGGTCAGGTTGATTGAAAAAAGATTAATATTTTCATTAGTTTTTTATCAGTGGCCAGTCAGGGAATGATGAAAGTCAATAAAGACCATATCTGCTGGGCAACTGGTTTGAGAGGAAAGTACATGGGCTTGGAGTAGTGAGCAGGGGCAGAGAGGAACTGAGCAGCAGACTGTGTTAATATCAACATGACAATTTGTGATTATAAACTATGTTATTAGTTGAAGTATAATGTTTACCATATTGTTTAATGTGTTTTTCAGCTGCTAATATAAGCACAGGGATGCTGTCCAGCCTCTCTAAAGAGGATTTGCGTGATCTCTTTCCGGGGCCTGAGCACTTCTTTAGAAGGCAAGCCATTTGGAGACTTACTCATGAGGAAAATTAGGTAATGAAGGTTTGACATTTGGGAGACATTTAGTCTAACAATGCAGTGTTTTCTTTTTTGTTTTGTTTTTTTTTATCAAAAGATGTATTTCCTGGCCAACATACGTTTATCGAAAGATAATTTTGTTTTGTTTTTTGCCTTACAGTTATTACTGAATAAATTTGTTTCATGTCTTAAACAGGGTCAAGAATCAGACCCATGTGGACCTGGCATCTGCTCTGAGACCTGCGATTTCAACCATGCCCCCTTTCCCTCTTCCTCCAGCCCCTCTCCTCTCAAAGAACCCACCCCTCCCCATCTCCTGACCCTTCTCCAAACCCAAGAGACCTATATCCTTTCCAAAGTTATTCGCTGTCGATTAATCAGAAATACAGTAAAAAGCATGATTTCGATTAAGAGAGCAGCAGGGGATGGCTTTCATTATCCATGCAGCCGGGAACTCACAGTAATGGCAAAGCATCTCATAGAGTGCTACCCAATGCTGAAGGACAAATCTGCAGCCAGTGGAGCCGAGTGGGTAAGTCATGTAGGGTGCCCACCCAATGGCCCAACGACGGAATCCACTGGTGTGGGTGAAGGTATGCTGCATGTTAGTCCTTCTCGCGCGGCTGTAAAAGATTACTCAAATAGATTGCACTTTGTTACATTAATCCAATTTATAATAAAGAGGATATAACGGTAAACTAATATTCTTTAAGTAGGCCGCTCAATGCTTGCTTATTCATAAAGAACTATTGATTTAGTTACTTGGTCATAACTTGCTAAGTCAGTGATAGCCGCTACACATGCTCACGGACACAAACTCGCCAGACTGTCCCTTAGTCAGAGTATATAACGGTAAACTAATATTCTTTAAGTAGGCAGCCCAATGCTTGCTCATGCATAAAGAATACTGTATTTAGTTACTTAGTTATAACTTGCTAAAGTCAGAGATAGTCAGAACTCAGAAGGTCCCAGACGTTGTGCTCTATGCTCCATCCGTTCATGAGCCTTCAGTTTGTACTATCCTGTTCACAGATTTGCGGTAACGCCAGACTACATAATTAACTAGATATAAATGATTTCAGGAAATCAAGTTAATCAAGAATTTTACATTTATTTGCCAGGCAATTGACACTAAACAAGTGTCACATCTAAAACAAATAATAGAAGAAAGTTACATAACATGATCAACATTAAACCAAATAATTTAGCAATGCAGTTTACTAAAGATCAGTTTACTGGCAATAGAGACACACAGAGACTGTGTGGGAAGTTCTGACTATTGTAGCGTCTGGCACAGGTCATTTAGATTTCATGTCCCAGGCATTCCTTTTAACCTATGACATCTACATCTCAATCAAAATGTGAAACTTTTATTGAGGGTGGTGTATCCCACAGTGTCACACTCCCCCTCCGAAGACACGAAACAAGACCAAACCCTGAACTCTTGTTGAATTCACAGGGACCCTCAAACCATAAAACACACACACACAAAACTAGCTCCAGAAGCTCCAGAGCTCCAGAGTCCGGATCATACAACTGACTCCAGATAACCCCATGCAGCTTCTCTGGTTGACCTCGTAGGGACCCTCAAATAATAAAACAATCCAAACTCGAAACTCAATTCAGCATGGCTGCTTGTGACACACACACACACACACACACACACACACACACACACACACACCACCCCGAGAGACAGATAACCCCCTTGGCCTCTCTAGTTGACCTCATAGGGACCCTCAACCATAAAACACACACACACATGCACACACACACACAGACACACACACACAACACAATAGGGCATTTTTTTTATTAATTAAACCAATAAATAAGATGTTCCCTATTCCACGACATAAACCGATACCTTGTACGTATCTCTTCCTTTACTATAGTTGTACTCTAAAATTCTATTATTGTAATAATTGTCTCTTCTATTAAGGCTTGATTGACTTAGAATTATCTGTTCTTTACTTTCCTAACAAGGGTGCATTGTATACATCAGAATACAACATTGTATTAACATCAGTTACACTTTGATTACTGATCTATGTATGTAATGTACCGCTGCCTTTTCATCTACCGTCATTCCATTTTATGTTTAGTATCCAAATGACCACAAAATTATCTGTTACTTATTTTTCAAACAATGGTGCATTTTATTTGATCACAAAAGGTACCATAATACATTTTGGATAAAACTTTAAAGTCATCCAAACAGGTATAGCCTGGGAACTATGCCCACAGACACAGGAACAAAGGAAGTTTTTCCCTCTAAAATTTCAGGCCATAGCATTGGCCATTCCCCGAAAGATGGGTGGGGTTCAGGACCTTTAAAACATCTTGAACCCAACTAATTATTGTTCAGTCAAGAAAAGCAAGCTCGCTCACTCAGCTCGACCGGGAAAGGCTCGGACCCCCGGGGGCCCGATGGCCTGGAGAGTCGGATGCTTCGAACAGCCCAGCAGCGACTCTTCGGGACGAAATCTCAAATCTCTTTTTAGATCTTCCAGCAAGCTTCATCTTCAAGAACACCAACTGCTCTGATCTTCAGGAGAAGCTGGAAGAACATCCGACTCAATCCTAACCGACTCGTCCAAGATTCTTTTGTCTACCGCATCCGTACTCTTGTGCAACAAGCCAATGCAAGTAACCGGTTTACCAACTAATTTATATGCGTGTTAAGTTTGAACCGCTTAATATTAAGGCGAATTTTAATTTCCGTGACAATTTCTCAGTTAGGATGTGATTATTTTTGAAGCTTAAGCTTGCCATTCCTTTCCTTACTTTCTTCTTTTCCTTTCTCTTCCCCCTTTCCTAAATTTAACTTTCATTTATTTTATTTTCATTTTTGTTTTCTTTACTTCTTTTGTTTGTTTGTGTAGCTAGCTTTATGTGTGTTTGTCTCATTCATTAAACGCCATATTTTTAACAATTGATTGTCTCTGAGTATCGCTCACAATTAAGTTCCTGCAACATTCGGTCTGAACTACATGCTCTTTTAATTTTTACGGTATAAACAATAAAAGAGGGTTACATCTTTCTTGGCCGGGGAGATACCTCTTTTATAGAATTAATAAAGATTATACTGTTGTTCGGCGGACAAACAGACCAAATAAGTGTAATGTTAATTCCATTACCGTCAATTTCAACTTAACTTAAATATTTAGGAGTAACTATAACCCGTTATAATTACTTATAAATATTTCCCTTTCTTTGCGAGCTAAATTCGCTACACTATCGAATGCTTCCTTGAGTGTTTCGCCAAATTTCCTAAAAATACCCAAATCATCGTAAACACTTTCTTAATTCAAAGTGATAAAGGTTTTGCACACCCTTTCTTGGGACCGGATGTGACCTAAAAAACAAATGTCACCTAGACCACCTGGTAAGGACCTTCTCCACGGTAACCCTTATGTCAGTAGGACAGAATTTCCCCTAGTAGAATTTTCTACTGATACAAGACTGAGATCATTTTCCAATCACACTGAGACCTTTAAAATGATACTAAACATGTGAAGGTAAAATGTATACATTCCGCGACCTTCTCAGTCACCTTTCCATGATCTGGCCATCTCCCCAGGAGGGAAAGAGGGGGGGCTCAAGGATGGGTGACTGGGCATCTGAACAAATGGCTTTCTCTCCTCAGATCAAAAAGATCCTCTCCTCAGATTAGAAGGTTTATTGTTTTGTTGCATGGTAGTTCTCGGGGTCTGGCCTCATGAAGTTGCATGGCAGTTTTTGGGGTCTGGTACCATGAACAGATCTGACCCTCCTTACAGTTACTAGTCAGGTATTCATTACATTTTCAAACACAGTACTGTTATATATCTGGCAGCCAAGGTGCAAACATATGACACTCAGACTAGGAGGAATGTGCTTCATCCAGATTAATCAAGGCAATGTGTCTGTATGGTTTCATTTCTGGATCTGATTAAATTTAATGTAATTAGTAACACAAACAATTTGTTGTGTGTCTTGTTAAGAACCTGTAAAGAAGCAGCTTTTGAAAAGGCTTAAAAATGTGAAAACCCCAAAAAGGAAGAAAGGAAGTGACACCTTTAAGGAAGAAGCCATGAAGCCTTAGCTTTCAGAGCATCCAGGAGACGTCTAGTGATGAGACCGATGAGTCCAATTCCTCAACTTTGATCTTGGAGAGAATCACCACATTCTAGATGCAGTACCTCAGAGGTAATCTAGAAAAACAGTCACTGCAGGTGTATGTGTAATGCCAAAGTCTTTTGCAGTACCACAAAATTGTATGGAATTTTAAAAATCAGACTTTTTTGCATTTCTGCAAATATTTCACAATAAAAGTTTTGATAGGAAATTAAATGCTAAAAGATGTTTAATTTAGAAGATAGAGAAATTTTTCAGTTTGTCTTAACGGTTTGGATAGGTGGTGAATACCTGACTAGTGACCTGACCCATTCTGTACACATTCATAATATTGAGACTACTGACTTACCCATTCACCTCCAGTGGTTTAATAGAAATCCACAGATGTAAAATTAGCAGTTTTCATCATTTGTAAACTTCAGACTGCAGATATTCTTTTTTTTTTTATTTAATGTAAATGTCAGGCTGGTATCAAGCAGACGAAACCGAAATAACTATACCGAGGTTTAATAGTCTTTAAACAGAATACAAACAGCCAGGCAGTAGCCGTACCGGAAAACAGGTGTAGTTCGTAATAGAACCAGTAAACGGGTAAAGTCCATGTAAAGTAAATGGGAGGTCCATGAATGATCTCCAGAATGCACTGTAGAACAGACGATGAGTGAATGAGAGTGAGGGCCTTGAGTAGGGAGAGAGATGATGGAAAACGGGTGACGGTGATTAGTAAGTAGGTGAGGTGCTGCGAGCGTGCTGGGTGCTGAGGAAATGCATGGCCGGTGGTTCCCTGACAGTAAAACAGCTAACTTGTGAGAATTCAGTCTCATATTAACCAGGATAATGCTTCCTAGGCCTCCAGCTAGATTATGTAAAATTTTGGCTATCGGTATGTTTTTTTCAGATCATGGATGATCGTAGTCTTGATCGAGGCAACTATCACTTCATACCTGACCTGAAGACCCGCTTTTATGAGAAGGCACAGTTTTATGGAGTGTTTAAAAAGGTCATGAAAGCACCACAGCGGGACAAAGGTCATTGCTGGCTTTGTTGACAATGTAGAATCCCATGAACATATTAATGTTTTTTTATATAACTCACTGCAGTAAGTCAAATTAATTTTTTTTTTTTTTTTAGCAGTGAAGCACTCACTTGCCTTGATAAAGGCTTAACCAGATATGTTCCCTTCACCTGTGGCTCCACCCAAGTAGTTAGGACATACAAGTGAAGCTATGTTTCATGTCCTTGAGATAAAAGAATATGAGCATGATTGAGAAATTTAATATTACTTCACCATAAGATACAACAAGTGTGAATTGTCTTTGTGGTAATATTACTTTTTCTCTATGTTTGTATCAGTCTGCAGAAGATCCAAACACCTTTCTGCAGGTGAGACCCCTCTTCAGCCCTGTCGTGATTGTCTGTGAAACCAATTGTTTGCTGGCCATTGGAACCATGCCTGTGGTGACCTACCCAAAAGAAGACATCTGTGCTAGCGTGATGTATTTCATAGCATGTTATTATGCCTTTCACCTCACATATCCTAAGTGCATTGCCACACTGCTCTCTGTGTTCTAGACAGAAGTCCTCTTGGATGCCATCCATGACAAGGACATGACTTCGTCATATAGAAAGTCTATCAAATCAAATCAATCAAATACATTTAATTTGTCACATGCACATACATACAGGGTATGACATGCAGTGAAATGCTTATTACGACGGTCCGGCATGAGGGAATAGGATGGGGAGAAAAATAATACAAAGAAAAAAAAGAAGACTGATAAATAAAGTATAAAAACTATATAAAATAAAAGAAGTGTGATGATGGAGAAAGTGACAGGTTTTTAGATCCTGGGTGTCTCCTGGTTTAAACTCCGAATGGCCTGCAGGAAGAAGCTCGTCCTCATTCTCTCTGTGTTCGCTTTCAGGGAGCGGAGGCATTTCCCTGACCGCAACAGAGAAAAAAGTCCATTATTAAGATGGCTGAGGTCCTTCATAATCTTCATGGCTCTGGTCCGGCACCGCATGCTGTAAATGTCCTGCAGGTTAGGGAGCTCGGTGTCGATGGTACGTTCAGTTGAACCCACAACCTTCTGGAGAGTTCGCCTGTCCTGCATGGTGCTGTTCCCGAACCAGGAAGTGATGCTACCCGTCAGAAAGCTCTCAATGGTGCAGGTTTAGAAAGTCTTTAGCACCTGAGAGGGGAGTTTAAAGTCCCTTAAGCATCTCAGATATTACAGACGCTGCCAGGCCTTCTTCACCAGGGTGTTGATGTGATAGGACCAAGACAGGTCCTGTGTGATGTGAACACCAAGGTAGCGGAAACTGTACTCTCTCTTCACTGGGGTCCCAATGATGTTTAGCAGTTAGTATGACCGCTCCTGCTTCGTGCTGAAGTCCACGATCAACTCCTTAGTTTTGCTGATGTTCAGGAGAAGGTTGTTCTCCTGGCACCATCTCTCCAGGTTTTTAACCTCCTGTATGTAGGCCGTCTCGTCGTTGTTGGAGATCAGGCCCACCACAACGGTGTCGTCAGCAAACTTGATGATGGTGGTGGAGTTGGAAGTGGCCACACAGTCATACGTGTACAGTGAGTACAGCAGGGGGCTCAGAACACAACCCTGGGGAGCTACAGTGCTGAGAGTGAGGGTGGATGAAGTGCCTTTTTCACCCGTACGGTTTGTGGTCTGTCTGTCAGGAAGTTGGAGATCCATTGACACAGCGGCTGACTGAGTAACAGGACCTCCAACTTAGAGGTGAGTGTGGATGGAATTATGGTGTTAAATGCTGAACTTTAGTCCACAAACAGCATCTTTGTATAATTCCCATTTCTGTGGTCCAGGTGGCTCATCGTAGTGAGGAGGAAATGCGCAATGGCGTCCTCAGTAGAACGGTTCTGACGGTAAGCCAACTGTAGTGGGACCAGTGTGTCTGGTAGTGAGGCAGTGATGAAGTCTCTGACCAGTCTCTCGAAGCACTTCATCACTACTGAGGTCAAGGCTACAGGGCGGTAGTCGTTAAGGCAGGCGGGCTGGGGTTTCTTCAGGACAGGAACAATAGAGGACTGTTTAAAACATGAGGGGACAACAGATTGTTCCAGTGAAAGGTTGAATATCTCAGTGAATACCGGTGCTAGCTGGTCAGCGCAGACTTTCAGAACCCGACCTGTGATGCAATCTGGTCCTGCTGCCTTCCTGGTATTCACCCTCTTGAATGCCCTCCTCACGTCATGCTCCGAGATGGTGAACATGTTTACCTCTCCGGCTCTCTCGGCGTGCACGCCGGTTGTGCCGCTAGCACCGCAAGCGTGGTTAGCTGCAGCCTCGAAACGAGCGTAAAAGGTGTTTAGCTCGTCTGCCAGAGAAGCATTTGCATTCACCATTCTAGAAGAGGGTGTTCTATAGTCCGTTATTGTTCTTAGTCCCTGCCACAGGCTCCTAGAGCCACCATGTTGAAACTGTGACTCTAGTTTCCTCCAGTAGCGCTGCTTTGCATCCTTCACCGCTCTGCAAACACTGTGGGATGCAGCCTTGTAATCGTCCATGTCCCCGGTGGTGAGCCCCATGTTGAGGGCAGCGGAGCGGGATCTCAGAGTGTCGCGGATGATTTTATCCACCCACGGCTTCTGGTTGGGAAACGTTCTGATAGTGTTTTTTTGCACCATTTCATCTGCTAGTTTTCCGATGAATCCCACAACTGCTTCTGTAAACATGTTGATGTCATCAGAGCTGCGCCTGAACATGTCCCAGTCTGCATCAGTCCAGTGCACGACCTCCCTCTGAACCGGAGCTTCCTGTTTCAGCCTTTGTTTGTAAACAGGCATGAGGAAGATGGCAGCATGGTCTGATTTCCCAAACCGTGGATGTGATTGTGCCTTGTAGCTGTTCTTGAATGATGTGTAACAGTGGTCCAGTGTCCTTTCGCCCCTGGTGGGGCAGGTGATGTGCTGATGAAAGTTTGGTAGTGCGCGTTTGAGGTTGGCACTGTCAAATCTCTGACCACAATGAGCGCAGCGTCCAAATGCTGTGTTTGGTGAATCACATACTGCAGTGTCCGTGTCCACTTATGGTGGAATATAAACGGCACCATGCGGTAAACCGAGAAAAACTCGGCCGGCTGGATGGCGTGGTCCGGTACCGCTGGGTTCAGCCATGTCTCGGTGAAGCAGAGAATGTTGCAGTCCCGAATGTCTCTCTGGAACTTGACCCTTGCCCTGAGGTCATCGAGCTTGTTCTCCAGTGACTGGACGTTGGCTAACAGGATACTAGGTAAGGGAGCGCGGTGTGCGCGTGCCCTCAGCCTGTTCCTGACGCCGGCTCGTTTCCCTTGCGGACACCGGTACGAGTCGCGTCCTTTCTTCTCCCACAGGATCTCGCTCGGCCAGCATGGGTCCGGGTTTAAAAGCGGCAAAAGGTGAGTGCATTGTACAACAATAGATATAAGAGTGTCTCTGTCATATCTAATGATGTCCATCTTGTGTAGATGGAACTGCAACTAATTAAATAAAAGAATAAAATAAACAAAAAAAGAGAAAACGTAGCCGAAGCAGTCGTGACGGCAGCCAACCTCACCGGCGCCATCATGATTTAGATGTCTAGAGATATCCCGTGTTCCTGTCTCAGGGCCATGTTTTGGGAGCAGATGCTTTTTCGAGGCTACGCCTGTACGGCTTTCCCCCCGTCATGCTGCTTCCGGGAGTTCTGAAGAGAGTTCGCCGAAGTGGAATCTGACTACTCCTGGCTGCCACACTGTGGCCGGGCAGACCATGGTTTGTGGACCTGGTAGCCCTTTTTGAACACCCTCCCTGGGAGATTCCTCTCAGGAGGGATGTTCTCTCTAGACAGGGGGCACAATAGTTTACCCCCGTTGTGGAGATTCCAGTCTCCCGCCATTAAGAGGTTGTATGCCACTAGATGGCACCTGTTCAGTGTATGGTGCGATTAGCACTAATTCAATCCAGTTAGCTGCCCGGTTGGTTCAGTGCTGGAATGCCTTCAAGAACAGTTCGCCAAAGGGCGTTCTCCGTCTACTCTCAAAGTCTACGCATCTGCTGTTTCAGCATAGCATGCCCCCCTGGTGGGGCAATCACTTGGTAGAGACCCGCTGGTGACAGGTTTTCTTCGTGGCACCTCCAGTGCGACCTAGAGTGCCTGTGTGGGCCTGAGCCCCCCTTCAAGCCATTGGCTGAGGCATCCTGGAGTTTCCTCAAAATCAAGACTGTGTTTCTCCTGGCCATTTCCTTCCTTAAGAGAGTCAGGGATCTTCAGGCCCTCTCTGTGGCCCCCTCATTACTGAAGTTTACAGGCCCAGACCAGGAAAGGCTAAACCGGCTGTGTCCAGTGCGAGAATTGAACATATATGCCCACAGAACGAGTCTGTGGAGGAAGTCGGAACAACTTTTCATCTTCTATAGTCCTCCAGGAGACGCCTCCCTGTGAACAAGCAGACGCTAAGGCTTGGGCCTCTGGAGTTTCCTTCAATAACATCTGCAACGCTGTGGGCTGGTCTACCCTGCTGACCTTGTAATGTTTTATAACCTTGACCTCAGTGCCACTCCTGACGCCTCTGTTCTTCAACCTAGCTGTGCACACAAGGCAGTGACTGGTCAATCTGGCAATAGTGGACCTTGTTCTCCTTTGGGTTGTTGACACAGCTCGAGTTCCTGAAAGGGAACATTTTCAGGTTACGCATGTAACCCTGGTTCACTGAGGAAATAAAAGGATGCGCCACACTGCAGCACTTCATTTCCTTTTCAGAAGCTAGTGCTGGCTTCACTCCATGTGCTTTTTTAGCTTCCTGGTCATGACGTCACCCTGCCGGTGATGCCTTTCCATGCTTTCCATTAGACAGATCACACATGCGATTCAGAGTGTGGACAATGCGGAAGCATTCCCGAAGCATTGTTGACACAGCATCTCCTTACCTCAGGGAACCAGAGTTACATACGTAACCTGAAGACGTTTTTCCTTCGTTATCAGAAAACAGTGTGGCAATGTTTTATTATGAATATTGTAAAATCTGTTACTTCAACATCCTCAAAACATCCTCGAAATGTTACAGGTAAAATGTTTTTTGTTTACATTTAATATTATAGAAACATTATTTAAAATAAAAAAACATCCTTAAATCATTTCTTCAAACATTCCATTAAAATGTTGCATTTAAAACATTGACCAAACTTTTAAAGAATGTTAGTTAAATTTCTGGGAATATTCCTTGCTAGCGGGGCTACACTTTTTCTCACTCTGTATATTTACAATTCCTGTAGAGTGGAAAGGGAAACACCAGTAATCAATTTCAGCCTAACCATCTGCTGTAGTCTTCTAATGTCTGATTATGTAGCTTAAAAAAGCAGATGTTATCGAAGTGCACAGGACAGTCTCGATGATGGGTGAGTAAAACTGTTTGAGCAGGTCCTGTGGCAGGTTGAACTTCCTTAGCTGGCAAAGAAAATACATCCTCTGTTGGGCCTTTCTAACATTGGAGTTGATGTGATTGTCCCACTTCAGGCCCTGAGAGATGGTGGTGTCCAGGAACCTGAATGACTCCCATGCTGCCACAGTGGTGTTCATGATGGTGAGTGTAGGGAGTGCAGGGGGGGTTTTCCTGAGGTTTTCCTTTTGAGTGTGTTAAGCTCCAGATTGTTATTATCTGGTGTTGCCGCAAATCTATAATCAGAATAGTACACTGTAAAAAATAAACCGTACATTTTACGGTAAAAAACCGGCAGCTGTGGTTGCCAGAACTTTACCGTCAAAAGTACGGTAGGAACGTAATTCGTTTTACAGGATTGCACCCATTGTACTGTATATTTTACGGATTTTAATTGTTTTTTTACGGTTTATAACTGTTTAATCAATGTTTATGTGGTTATAAAATGCAGTTTATACCCGTCAAAATACAGGGTTTACATTGTAATAATTACGGTTCATAACCATCTTTTTTACAGTTCAGAACTGTTTAATTTAATTCTCTTAAAACTGTTTATTCTGTATTAATTACAGTTAAAACCTATAATTATTTCACAAAGCAGACAGGAAACTAAACTAAGGAAAAAAACATTACATATGTAAATGCTGTTAAACTATTTTTTATTATAAATAACCGGAGTGAATTCAAAGCATCATTTAAATGACACTAGCTGGGAGCTAGAAGAGATAAAAGTTACATTTCTAAACACTCAAATTTGATCTTTTAGAAGCTATTAAGAGTACTTTCATTCTAATTGAACACAAACCTAAATCAAATCATCAAAACTCATCAAAATCTATTAATAGACTTGGACATCAGTGTGGTCCCATGTATTTTTTTTTATTAAAGACTGGCAGGCATTTAAAACAATAATGTATTTTTCTGTTCGTGTTTTAACAGAAGTATACAGTGGCTTAAGATCAGATTAAGATCATGCATTTAAAAATGTAGACTCAGAATTAAAAAAATTTCTGCTATCTAACTGCCACTTTAAACTGAGCTTGGGAAGATACAGTACGTAACGGTTCAGATAAACATTTAATGTAAGAACTACTAAAGCAGAACAAGGCACAAGTGCTTACAGAGTATAGCTACCACTAAACATGTGGTTACAACGCAAGTCATTAACATTTCAATGTTTATAAAGTTTAAACTCGGAAACCATTTGCAGGCCACCTTTACATAGTCTCTCATCACTCATGATCAGAAAGGTCAGAGATTAGGGTGAAGACTCTTGGGTTCACTGGGAGTCGATCATTGTTCTTTTCCACAACTTTTGTGTCCTTTTTGGGATTGATGAAAAAACACCTTGAAAAGAAAGAAAAAACATTGAAACTAAATATTAAGTGAACCTCCCCTCCGATGTGTCTTTCAAATACCTTTGCAGGAATTCAAGCACTGACGCCAGTTCAGTAGGGTAGTGAATGTTAAAACAGTAGTAACTGCGGAACATTAGGCAAACAGCAGCGATGAAAGTAGTGATGTCATCGTTCACAATCTTGCGGTCCACACTGAGCGAACAGCAGCATAGCAGAAGCGTCCTGTGAATACATTTCAGTTCAATGAAGACATGTACATGTAACAAGGTAATTGTGTATCGTGACTATTATACACATAGCAGTTTATTTAATACTGCCCTGAAAAACTATCACAATAGCTTTCCACACATTCTACAACACAAATTACTAACTCCATTTAATAAAATAACCTAGTTCAAAGGTTTAGATGGTTTAGATGTTACATGAAAGATGAACAAAATACACCAGGTCCTGAACATGCTTTGAATTTCCAGAATCCAAAATATCTGATCATGACCCTCGTCTTTTAACACTAATGACAATTATAAGACTCATACGCCACTATTACCAAATGTCCACATATTTTAAAGACAAATCTGCACATTATACAGGGTCAGTTTTAAAAAGAGGAAATATGCAGATGTCAAAAAGCAGATAACGTGCAAGACCTGGGTTTATTTTTATACGTTTTAAGTTTCAGATTAAACAAGACACTTGTGAACAATAATCACAAAACACATATTCTCATGATGTATCTAATATTGTACAGTATTTAGCTTCTAGTGTATCTACACTTTTGAACTAGAATATTTGTGTAAACTGAGTTATTAGTCTGTGTTGTGGAAAATATGTAAATACTTATACTTACCACACACAATAACGCAAGGCGTCACAGGCAGGTTTTCCAACTCTACATCCTTTGCGAGGCTCATCTCTTCTACATAATGAAGAAGGAGCTCCTCTTTTCCTCTTACAAGTAGAAGAAACGTGTCCTTCACATCATAGGAGCAACCATTTGTCTGTCCTCTCAAAACTTTTAATTTTGTGATAGCCTGTAAGACATGCTTGTTCTTGGTTGCACAAACATTCCTCATGAAGTTCAACAGTCTATTTCCTTTTCTGTCAATGCTGTTCAGGAAGGTCTCTATAAGCGGTATACCTGTGAGGTCTTTAAAGTGCTCTTCCATAACACTTTCCTGAAACAAAAATGGCCAGTCATTAGTGAGGATTTACATGTCTGTTCTCATGTCTTTTATTTTTGGTGTGCCGGTCCTTCTTGCATTTTCAACCCTAGCTTGAAATTTTTTGACCAAGGATTAGAATCTGGACCATTCACATCTTGCAAAGACTTTGGATATTTAGCAACCATCCTTTTGGCAATCTCCGTAAAATTCTTCCTACTTGGACAAACTTTCATCATTGCGCAACAACAATACTCACCATGTCCCTATGCAACCGAGGAATTGGTCTTTTCTGTCTCTCAAGTGCCTGCATTAATTCCTCAGGAAACTTATTCCATAGGATTCAAAGCTGTCCACCCAGTTCACACTAGGAGGGGAGGTGTTGAGAGATGAGCTTCATGAACTCGGAACAGAAAACAAGACCCAGGACAGAAAAAATCCTGGAGCTGAACAGACAGTTTGCTTTGGGGTTTCAGAAATTTGTGCTGTAAAAAAAAAAAAAAAAAAAAAAGTAAAACCAGTACTTAGTTGGACATGGAATAGTTCAACCAAAATGAAAAATATCATCAGGGTTTATTGCCCTATTCTTATTCCAAATCAGGCACTAATTTAGAATGACAAGATTGTAAGTAGATTACAGACAAACTTGTCTTTACAGTTGAACAGTTAATTTAACGATCACAATTTGTTTGCCTCACTGTTACTGTATAATAAACAGAATATGAAATTTATTAAATAGAACAAACAACAAAAATGCATAAATAACAAAAGTAATAAATATGTCTGCCCATTAAAGAGAGAGTTTACCCCAAAATGAAAATTCTGTCATTATTTAATACCATTTATAGTTGGAAGAATGTCAGTAAGGAAACAGACCTCATCTCTGCTTGGTTACTGACATTCTTTCAACTATCTTCCATTGTGTTTAGCAAAACAAAGAAATGTATACAAGTTTGGAACAAACTGGGGGTAAGTAAATAATGACAGAATTTTCATTTTGGGGTCAACTATCCCTTTAAGGTTTCTGTAACAGAATGGACTTTATGTTTACGGTAAAAATGAGCATTAAATGCCCCGTATGATCGAAACGTTTCATTGCAATCTGTAGCGGCGCACTTGAACACACCTTGTGGTTCATCATGGTGAAGTTTGACATGTAAAACATGCTAGCGAAGGGTTTGTACTGATATTCCACAGAAATAACAGCTAAACATTTTAACCACATGAACAAACACACACTCTACTGCTGTTTTAAACACCTAAATGATGTTTTACATCCCAGGCTGGAGTTTGCAAGTCGGACTATATGCTCTGTCTAGACATGCTTATGTGTCATGAAAACAGGTACAGGATACACTCGTGTTTAAATCCACACACTGATTAAAACAGTTTAATCCAACTTACCAATGTGCCCATACACATTTATCTTAAGGAATATTTTTACCTATTTGTAGTTCAGCTCCGACAATGCTTCGCAAGAATCGCCATTTCTCCACTGATCAAACGCTGTCGTGTGCTCCGACCAATCAGTGTTCAGCCAATCAAATTCTTTTCACACTGGCGCCAAGGCACAACGTATATCATGATTGTATGATGCATAATGGTTACCTTTTCAAATGCTTATTACATTTGTCCTACCTTAAAACAAACACCTGAGGACAGAGACAAAACTGATTTTGGAAATTTCGATCACACAACATGAAAACTGTAAAATCACTGTTAATTGCAGCAAAACAATATTTCAGTTGTCAAAATCAAATGGACAAATGTCAAAGTGGACATTTTTAAGCTTTTTAGGCAGACAATTTAAGCATAAATTTTTTTTTAGAAGTCGGTATATTACACATATATACCGACTATACCGAGTATATACCGAATATACCGACTTCTATTTTTTTTTTAGAAGTCGGTATATTACAACGTTACATAGGCAAAGATGATTTTATCACACATATGTAATAATTATTTATGTCCTCTGTCCTGCATTGTGGTTTTCAATTGCACACTGCACAGAGGTGTCAAATATGTTTATGTATTTGTAATAAGATTAGGAGGGCAATTCCATTAAACAACATTACAATGAAAAAAATTCACCATATATATTTTCACATTCATGACACATTTATTTCCCTTTTGTAAAATAGAAAGACAAAATTATTATTTTTTTATGGTAACTAATACAGTATATTGTAAATTATACTGCAATAAACTGTGTTTTTATATGTTTTTAACTGTTAAATTTAAGGTCTTACTCTGTAAAACGAATTACAGTTTTTGTCTGTAAATTCTACGGTTATTGCAAGTTTTGTCAAATACGGTTCTATCCTGTAGCATTTATACGGTATTTTACTGTTAAATTTACGGACATTTTTTACAGTGTACATACAGAAGGCTCATGAAAGTTGCAGGGAGAAGAGGTGGAGAGGGTGGAGGAGTTCAAGTACCTGTGGTCAACAGTGCAAGGTAATGGAGAGTGTATTAGAGAAGTGAAGAAAAGAGTGCAGGCAGGGTGGAGTGGGTGGAGGAGAGTGGCAGGAGTGATTTGTGATAGAAGTTTATCTGCAAGAGTGAAAAAGAAAGTTTACATGACTGTGTTGAGACCTGCTATGTTGTATGGTTTAGAGACCATGGCATTGAGTAAAAATCAGGAGGCAGAGCTGGAGGTAGCAAAGCTGAAGATGTTAAGGTTTTTGTTGGGAGGGACGAGGATGGACAGGATTAGAAATGAGTTTATTAGAGGGACAGCGCATGAAGAACGTTTTGGAGACAAGGTGAGCAGGTAAGATTGAGATGGTTTGGACATGTGCAGAGGGGGGGACATGGGTTATATCAGTAGGAGAATGCTGAGGATGGAGCCACCAGGAAGGAGGAAAAAAAGGAAGACCAAGAAATAGGCATCCAGGTAGTTGGTTTGAAAGAGGCAGATGTAGAGGATATCAACAAGCTCATTAATATCATCTGTGTTAACATAAATTTCGAGCTGTTTACTCAGTTTCACTATTTTCTGTACAATTTCTTTCACTTCACAGTCTTTGTCAAACCCCTTGAAGTTATTCACATATGCACGCAACAATTGTAATTTTTTTTTCCATCTGAGGTGACCGTTATATCTCTGAAATGTCGTTAGTCGAGTGGATGCCGTTTGAGGTCTGACTGTATTCACCTTCACAGTTAAGACTCTAGACAGATGAAGTGTCCTCCATCTGTCAACATCTCTTGTAAGCTTTTGAAAGAATATACACGTACAATTTCTTTTAGAGAAGACTATAAAGATCCCAAGGTAAATTATCTGATTCGTGATTGGGATAGCTTTTACCTGAATACTGTGAGCTTTTTTGTTTAATAGTAGAAAAGATGATTTGGACCAATTTAATATCTATCCAAATTTCCCAAAACAATTATGTGTTTCAAGTATGTTTTGGATTCCACTAAAAATGTCTTCTGTATAGATAGATATTGTATGCTGGGTGCCCTTAATTAGAATAGAACAGATTTGATCTTGTCTTATTTTTTGAGCTAGCGTTTCGAGGGATAATGCAAATAACAATAGTGAGAGGGTGCATCCTTGCCTCGTTCCTCTTAAGATATTAAATGATTGTAAGTGTAAGCCGTTTATTGCTATAATTGCTGATGGATTAGTATGAATTATTTGTACCCTATTAATACATTTCTCGTCAAACTCAAATTTACCTAGCACCCTCCATAAATAATCCCAATTTAATCTATTAGAAGCTTTATCAGCATATAAGGAAAAGAGGGAATTGTTTTTTTACTTTCATTACCTACATGTAGTAACCAACAAATATTGTCTGCAGCCGAATGGTGTGGAATAAAGCCAGATTGATCACTGTGAACGTCTCTAGGTTCCGTATGTAACCCTAGTTCCCTGAGGATACAAAACAATTCATCGCAACACTTTGGGAATGCGACTTTTCCACACTCTGAAATAATATGTGTATTCAGTCAAAATTGGACGCGGGCCATCACCGGTGTGGTGACGTTGTGACCAGGAAGTAGAAAATGCACACGAAGTGAAGCAGTGTGGCTTAGAGATGCTGCGTCTTGTTCCCTCAGGGAACTAGGGTTACATACGTAACCTAGAGATGTTCCCATTCAGGAACTCGAGCTGCGTTGCAATGCTTTGGGAACGAGTGTCCAACCATGCCAAACTGACCAGTCCCTGACTAGTGTGTAAGGCACAGCTAGGTTGAAGGACAGAGGAGCCAGTAGTGGCACAGTGGTCTGGGTTGTAAAACCGGACAAAAGGTCAGCGTGGTGGACCAGCCAGCAGCCTTGCAGATGTCTTAGAGGGGTACTCCAGAGAACCAAGCCTTAGAGGCTGCCACACTCTGAGTCAAGTGTTCTCTGACCCCAGATGGAGCAGGGAGACCAGAGGACTCATAGGAGGATGCAATGGCATCAAAGATCCATTTGCTTAGGGTCTGCTTATTAGCAGGGAGGCCTTTCTTCGGAGGGCCATAGCAGATGAGCAGTTGGTCGGACTTCCTTTAGGAACCCATCCTGTGGACATAGGTGTCCAGTGCTCACACTGGGCACAGCCGGTTTAGTTTTGTACCCGTTCTAGGGTAGAAAAAAGGCACTGGCCATACCTGAAGGGGGCCACAGAAAGGGCCTGCAGGTCTCCGACTCTCTTGAGAGAGCAGATGGCCAACAAGAATGCAGTCTTATTGGAGAGGTGCCTCCAAGATGCCTCGACCAGGCATGGAAAAAGGCCTTGCCCATGACCTGGACACCTCAGTGTGCAGGTCGGGAAAGAACAAAAGTCACCGACGTGGAGGTTGCAACAGCCTTGTGCTTCACTTGTTTGCTTTAATATTTTTTAATATTTTTTACTGTCTCAAACAATATACACAACACACAGAGCAATTCATGAACAAACAGAAGCTGGCGCTGGCTTCACTCCATGTGCGTTTTATACATCCTGTTTGTGATGTCACCCCGTGACCAATTTTGACTGATTACACACATTATTTCAGAGCGTGGACAACGCGGCC
This sequence comes from Silurus lanzhouensis, assembly GCA_039877035.1. Taxonomy (NCBI): domain Eukaryota; kingdom Metazoa; phylum Chordata; class Actinopteri; order Siluriformes; family Siluridae; genus Silurus; species Silurus lanzhouensis. The sequence continues at coordinate 4,603,592 of JBCEWE010002369.1, read as the reverse complement.
GCGTTCCCAAAGTGTTGCAACGCATCTCGAATTGCTGAAAGGGAAGTAATTTACAAATATATTTTTAAAGATGTAAAGCTAAAACCCTAGCATATACTTTTCAATCAGAATTTTTTCAACAACATTGGCCTAAAATGTAAAAATTTAGTATGATCCTTATCTTTTTTTGGAACTAAATGGATTAGAGCTGTATTCATTTGTTTTTTAAAGTGACCCTTTTGGACTGCTGCATTTATTGCAGCATGCTTAATTGGTCCAAATAGATCCTAAAAATTAAATATTAATTCTGGAGAAATCTAATCTGGTCTGGATGATTTTTCCTTCTTTGCCATTTTCAATGCTGCATACAGCTCATCAAATGTTATAGGTTGGCTCATTTGCTGAGATTCACTTTGCGTTAATTGTGGTAGATCAATGTCATGTAATAATTATAACACTCAACCATATCTATACTATCCTTAGGCTGATAAAGTTCTTTAAAAAGTTTAGCAAAAATGTCCTCTCTTGATTTGGTTATTATAGGCCTTTTGTAGGTGAATAAATGGTATCAATAATAGCATTAGCTTCACTTTGAGTTGTAGTGCCAATAACTTGATGGGTCTCAGCCTATAAAAATAAAAGTTCTGACAAACTCTATGCATAATAAATTCAGCCTTTCGTCGAAGCAGTTCATTAAACCTTGGATCTGGAACTCTTTATTTCACCTTTAACTGATTTCGAGGATTTCTTCTTCAACTCTGTTTCTTGGGAGAGGTAAATTTGTTCTAATGTTTAAATTGTGCTTTTCTTACTTTTAAATGAAATAAAAAAGAGAGCAAAATCTCTAATTAAGCCTTTTGTAGCCATCTATACCATCATGTGATCAGAATCTTGAAGAAGAGCTGTATTAAATTGCCATCTTTGTCAGCAGTGGGTTGTTGGCATATTACAGAAGATAGGATTTGGGTTGCTCTAAACACATTTTGAATTCATGAGAACATAGAATATAAACTAACTGATGGATTTTGAACATACCATACATCTGAAAGATTAAAGGTTTGCAGAAAATACTTAAAATTTTCTGATGTCCTTACTTGTGAAATTTTCAATACAGTGGTGGATTTATCAAGCATTAAATCTGCAAGTGCGTTCATGCGTCCTCCTATAATGAGTGCATACTCATAACAGCAACACCTGATTTGTTAATCAAAAATTGCTGGGGCATTGACGGACATAAATGCTATTTACTTACCGTGAATCAATAACAAGAGGGAGGTTTCGTTTAAGGGACCTCTTTGTTTTTGTGCCGTCACTGGATGAAGCAATGTCTTTATAAAATGTATTTTGTACATGTGGAACATCAGTTGCTTTTATATGAGAATCTTGGACTAAAGCCACATCTACACAGTATCTGCTGTCCATAAACTGTCCATAAACTTTGTTCTTTTTATAGGACTATTTAAACCTCTGACCAACCAATGCCAACATCCTTAAAAGAAGGAGGAGAAGTGATGTGTGGATGCAAGGAAGAATCAGGAGAAACAGTGTCAGTAGGAAGATTGTCCAAGTAAAGAGTTCGTCAAGCAGACGATTTATCTTGTTGTGGATAAGGAGGTCAATAGATAGCATAATGGCAACTAAGTAGGAAAAGACCAGTCCAGTACGCTAGGTACTGAACTAGTGCACAACTAAGCATTAGAAAGCATATAAGGCAAGACACGCAGTATAATCAAGACACGAAGACACAAAGTATAATCAACTATAATCACACTTAAAGAAAAGATGCATAAAGGCATTTAAATGAAGGTTTAAGAAAGAAAAAGAAACAATAGAATAAGGTAAAATAAGAGACTTCCGCATGATCAATGAGGGAAAAACTGTCAAAAGAGTGGAAGATAATCCAAATGATGTTGCTTCAGCAAGTGCCAAGACAAGAATGAGGGGAATAAGACAAGTTTTTTAAAAAATAAAGCCCAAATGGGCCCGAAAATAATGGGATATGAAAAAGAGAGATCACGTGGGGGAAATGACAACAGGAAAGGGAGGAACCAGGAGAAATTGGAAATAATGGGATTTGAGAAATACCACGTAATGAGTAAAAATTAGTGGGAAGGGCTTAAGAAATCAGCATCTTAGAAATAATGGGATTTGGAGTATGAATATGTAAATTAAAAAGGAGGCGCCTAGAGGCACCTGCAAATAAATAGAGGGCAGCCCCAGCAGTCAGAGCAGTTCTTTGGAACAGCTGTTGTTGGAGTATCTTCAAGACCGGTCTGAAGACTTCTTTATCAGGATTTAAGTTGTTACTTTTATTTTTGTTGAGCTCTGACTTTGGGAAACTACCTAAGAATTTCAAGTGAAAATCACCTTAGGTGATGTACACTGTTAGGTTTCGGGGACTTTCCATTTGAAGCGCTTGCAAGCATCTATCTTTCTGGAAAAGGATTATTCTTGGATTATTCTGGTTGGTTGATTGATCTTCTCTGCACAGAAAGGAAATAAACTTGTGTTTTGCTGTCCTGATGCAGGAACGAGGGACCAGTGAACCAAGAGTTCTTGACACGTGATCTGCAATGTTTTGTTCTGTATGCACATAATGACACTGCTCCGGTGTTGAGGATTGATAGATACATTGGACACTATTCTGAACATACACATAGAATCGTTTGACTTATTATAGCCGTAACCAAGCACTACTTTGCTGTCTGTAAAGAAACTTATGTCATTCAACTTTAGGTCTAGTTCGTCCTGTATGAGATCCCCCATCTCTACTGCTAAAACGAAAGCACATAGCTGAACCCTTGTGATTGTGCGTTCAGACAGGTGTGGTGCCTTGCCCATAACGAATCCTACATCAACTCTACGTAGATATTCCTCAACGGGCCTAAACTTTACTTTGTGGGTAAAGTTTCTTCACTCAGATCTTAGTCCTTGATTACTGGAGCACAATCTTCGGGTGGCAAAGCTTCCATGACTGTCTGAGAGTTCGACACAAACTTATGTAAGTGGAGGTTTGATTCTGTAAGCTAGGTCTGTGTTCATTTAAGCAAATCTATTGCTTCAGCTTCAGAAGGTACAGACAACAAACCATCGTCAACATTGAAATGTCTCTCCACAAACTTGACAGTATTTACCCCATACTCCTGCAAGCATTCTCTGATGGCACTATGTAGTCCTTCAATGGTCACAGCAGAAAAAAAAATTGCCCATTTGCCAAAAAGGTTATCTTCCATCTGATACCTAATTTTTTTGTTCAGGTCATTGTAGGTCATTGTAGAACATCTGCTGGATGTCTGTTAGGATTGCAACCTTCTCTTTCTGAAATTGTAGCAGGATGCCTATAAGGGAGTTGTTAAGGTCAGAGCCTGTCAGGAGCACATCGTTAAGAGAGACGCCGGAGTATTGTGCACTGGAGTCAAAACCACCCTGATCTGGTTTGGATGGTAGAACCCAAATGTCAGAAGATACCAGCATTTTTCCTCTTCTCTTAGTGGCTGTGCTACCTCAGCCTGTCCATTGGCAAAGATCTTATCCATGAATTCCACTTACTGTTTCTGCATCTCAGGTTTCCTCTTCAGGGTACGCTGCAGGGATATAAATTGATTAACAACTTGCTCTTTATTGTTTGGCAATGGCTGGCATGGCTCTCTGAACAATAGAAGAGCTACCCAGCATTGACCTTTTCTGTAGACCTTTGCATCCATTATTTTTAGGAAAGCTATGTCTTCCATGGATGGAGCAGGTTTGTTGTCACGCTCAATTCTGTTAAACACTGTCTTACCCAGCATCTTTTTAGGTGCTTTACCAGACATATAACAGTTTTGCTGCATCTCCTTGACCTGCAAAAAGCTTGTACAGGGTTAAAAAATGTTGGTCATAAATGTGTTAACTGTTGGCTTATGTGCGTTACCCAGGCACACTTCTCCTATTACTACCCTGTCGTTGAGCACAGGGGGCGTTGTTTGGTCCATTAATCTGCTGCCTGACCTTGTTGGATTTATGGCATTTCTTACTAGTAGAAGTAGTATTTATATTTTTTCTAACCCAGCCATTAGGGTTGCACAAGCCAGTGCACTCTTAGTGCCGGTCCCAAGCCCGAATAAATGGGGAGGGTTGCGCTAGGAAGGGCATCCAGCGTAAAAACATGTGCCGAATCGAACATGCGGATCAGGAATATGGATGATCCGCTGTGGCGACCCCTAATGGGAGAAGCCAAAAGAAAGTTAGTTAGTTAGAAGTAGTATTTCTGCTACTGGTTCCAGTTTTGGAATGTGCTTAGTAATATGTCAGAGATGAGGCGGTAGATAAGGAACTGCACTTGGTTTTGGAATCTCAGACTGGTTATTCAAGATCTCATGACAGTCAATGGGCAGTGGAAGAGAGATGAGAACTCTTCCGTCCAGTGACTCAATCAGGAATCCTTCTGCTTTCTTGCCAGATGTCTAGACAATGCCAGAACAAGTTCTGAGATGATATGAGAATTGTTCACTCTCCACATTAAACAGCTCAAAGAACTCTGGCCTTGTTAATAAATGACTGCTCTGGTCATCCAAAATTAATGGTTTTGATAGCCATGTACTTGGAACCCTTGGCGTAAAGCTTTACAAGGCAGATTATTTTTAGCATGAGCACTCCACTGTCCTGGACCCAAACTTTTGTGCAGCTTGTATGGACAGTAGTCATGTTAGAATGATTTTCTCTCTTGCCGCCATCCTCTTGTGACGGTAAAGGAGCCTTGACTGCTTGAGGTTGTGGACCCAGGTGCATGGCCAAATCATGACTGCTGCTGCCACATTCAGAGCACTTTACTAAAGACTTGCATTATTTGGTGAGATGAGAAACAGAAAAACAGCTTCTAAAACATATTCCTTTCTCTTTGAGGAAGGCCTTTCTGTCATCAAGAAGTTTGTTTCTGAAAGCTCTGAATATTTTAAGGGGTGCGGTTCATTGTGTAATGGACAGTTTTTGTTAGGGTCATCCTTAGCTGCACACACATTTGTTTTGTGCACTTAAATAGGTCATGAACTTTTCTTGAAGTCCATATGGAAGCTTTTCTACAATCAATCCAATCCCACGTGAAGTGTCGGGGTAGGACATGCCTGTTAGATAACCATCTTCTTTTGCACCTTGGATTTCCATAAGCAAATCACTGAGTTCACGTAATTTGGTGTGTTTTTTTAACTTTGGCTTGTTGTTGATAGATTATGTATGTTATAAGAAGCTGTGTTATGTTTTGTAAGTCAGAGTGGACTGGAGCAGCGACAGGTAAGGCTGATAAGTATGGAGATAAAGGAAGTATTTGAAAGTTGATTTGAGAATTAACATTCATTAGTACGACATTCTCTGATTTAGATCTTCTACTTCCAACATGCATTGCTAGTTCAGCATCTTCCAGCACTTGTGCCTCTACTGAGGCTGCATCAGCTTCTCATTGTAGCATAAACATTTTAAACTCAGTGTCAATTCTTACTGTTTCCAGCTGATTTTGAGCTTCTCGTGTAGTTTTTTCCATTTTCAGATTAGCCTCTTGGCTGGCATGTGCCTCTCTCACTTTGGCGGCTTCAGCTCTGCCTCGGGTGTGAGCTGCGTTTGTCGATGTTGCGAATGACTTGTGAATTACTGTTACACCTCATTAACATCTTACGGTGAAAACTTTAATAAAACGATATTTTTTTAGAGCCTATGTCTTGATAAACATGCCAATATAAGTGACTGTAACAAATGTACACTGCTTTTCTCTCTGTAGTAGCAGCTACAATAGCTATTAGATTGCTGATAGCTTGTACACATTGGCAAACAACCATTTTTAACAACTTATCGATCATCATATTTTAAACATATCATGACCAATATGTTTTCTAACACTTCTAAAGAGATAGAAATTAACTTATGGCATTGCCTCTTTGATTCTCTGGAAGCAATAAAAATTAGCGAGAGCAAATCATCTTGTTTTCATACACAACCGGGAAAACTTGCACACAAGAGTTTTTAATGTATATTAAGTCTAAGACAAACTGTCATAAGAAACCAAGACAAATACAGTGTTTTATGAATAAATACATTTTGTCCTTCTGAAAAAACTCAAAATAGGCTGCCAAAAGAGGAGGGTTAATAAGTTAATCTTCCTTAGTCTTTAGGGTTTTTTTTTTTTTTTTGGATAGTTTACATTTAGTTATCTGCAAAGGTCTCAGGTTGCATGATTGTGCTGAACTGTATTGCCTCTGTCCTTTGTACCTTTTAAAATAGAAATGCCTTTTTGCTGAGAGCTGTTATTTCTACATTCGGTTGACTCAAGCCACACAACCACTGCCTAACAGTCTCCCACCCCAGCCCTGCCAGACTTCTGCTCTCCTCAGTCTCTCTTTCTCCCCTCTTTTCCTGCTGCTATCTTTCCTGCTAGCTCCCATGGTTTGTCATTGGAATAATCTTTGGAATAGTCCCCAAGCATTTGTCAGAGCCACTTTATGTTCACATCTCCTAAGGGGCCTTCTTAGCCTGCATCTTTCTTTGTTAGCCAGATAGATACCAATTAAATAAACTATTTTCCTAATAGGATTTGAAGAGAATATATCTTGTTCACTGATTTAAAGAGGAAAAATCCAGGGTCTGGCCCCTCCTATTTTATTCTTCCTATTCTATTTTCTTTCCCTATTTTCTGACTTTTCCTTAAATCAGTTACAGATAAAGCCTGCTTATTTTCTGCAACAGGACACTACTTTCTAAATAATTTTTCAGGTAAACAAATCACCCAGTCTATGGTCCTGCTCTTATGAACCCTAACTCTAATACTAAAAAGGTACTGGGGGGTAATCTCCAGATTTGTGGAAGATACGAGAAGGAAAGAAGGGGAAACTAAGTGTCCTTCCTTGTAAATAAGTGAAAAGTAGACATTATGCAAAGGAAAAAAAATTTGAATCCCATGATCAACCTATTGTTCTTGTGAGCCTTGACCCAGGGTGCATGAGTGCATCACTAATCAGTTCAACCTTGCAATACCAGACTTGACTTTTTGGCAGTTTCACATGATCCAGAGCTGACAGCAGTAGCAACAGCATGTCATAGACACCACCATAGCCTGTGGTACTGCAGGGCCAAAAAGCCCCGACCCCATAGGCACCCTGACCTGGCAGGGCACACCTCTGCCTAAAAGCCTGCCATGAAGCCTATGAAACAAAAGACATCTCTAAGACAGCTGCTCCTAACCTCTCTAACTGGCACTTCTCTTTTGGAGATGACATTATCCTTATTCTAATGAGGGGGTCCACCACTTTTGTTTTTGGTCTAGACACAAGGGGTTGTTGTTTGACCCTACTTTGATGACACAGGTCAGGGACTATGACAGATGTGTCAAAGCTGATTTAGAGTGATGGGTAGACCAGCAGATTTGACAGATTGGTCTATATTTCTCTAATCAAATACATTTTAGTGTTTTTAGAACTATGTTATATAACTGAAAGTAACAGCATTTCCACATGCATGGTGTGAAGCAATTTCAAGAGATTGGGACTAAGCGTTTTTACCACCTTTTAGTTATTAGTGGCTATTCAGAAAAACTAAAAATTAAGAAAGAAGAAAGATGGATGAAGTGGTACAATAACCATACCTAGTTCCTACTGTACAAGTCTGTGAGGGATGTGTTATGATCTGAGGTTGCTTCAGTTTATTAGGACTAAGTATAGAAATGTTATGTGCCCTAAAATGAGGTCAGTTGACTCCCTGAATATACTAAAAGACCGGTTTAAATGTTTTTTTTTTTCTAGCCTGATGGCATTGAGATAATTAAAGATAACAGTGCCAAGTTTTATTGGGCTCAAACTGTAAAAAAGTGGTTCAAAGAGCATGAGATATCTTCACAAATGGATTGGTGACCACAGAGACCAGACCTTAACCACATTGAGAATGTTTGGGATGTACTGGAGAAAACATTATGCAGCAATCTGACTCTTCTATCATCACACAATCACTACAATCACTATTAAATCACTATCTATTAAATCACAAACACTATTAATCACTATTACAATCACTATCAATCTAATTCAATGGTGAATGCATGCAGAAATCAAAATAAAGGGCGGTCCAAGACAACAAAATATTAGGGTGTGTAACTATTTTACACACCCTAACTGTCATTCAAAATTAATTAAAAAGCATTACATTAGATTTTTCTAGATTACATTTGACAACTGTCAAAAGTAAAAAAAAAATGGTCATTGACTTTATTTCCTTTTGTAAAAACAATTTGATGCTAATCCACTATAAATATAAATTACTTAATTTAATATAATTTTCCAATTTTTTAAGAACTAATAGTCAGTGTTATACTGAAAACAAGCTATTGAATTAGTGTGCCAGTGATGTATAAAATGTTCTTATTCCACCTTACAATCCACAACCTACAGTATTTACCTATCATGAACATTTCCAACAGAGATGCTTATATATGCCAGGCCTTCTTGGTCACCAGGTACTGGCAAAAAAAGCACACTTCAGTTGTTTTTTATGAAGCAACAAGGAGGTTTAATCAACACTGGGGAAAGCCTTTTGATCCCCCCCCCCCCCTTTGATGTGCCATTAAGCTCCATTCAGAGAGCCTGCAGCAGTTGTCAGCCAAAGTGGAGAAGCCCAAAGTAATCAATGGTAGTTAAAATTAGTAATTTATCACCATGCCACAAGCTGGGTAGAAGGAAAGCAGGAACTGGTGCAAACTGAGAAAGATAGGATTAAGAGATGATGTGACAACATTGATTACAGTTAGTTAATTTTTGTTGTCTGTCAAATACACTATTATTAGATTTTATAAATAGTATGGCAGTAAAATACATTCATTTATGCACAGGTGTCTTTTTATGATGGGGAATAAAAAAAAATAATAATAATCTTGCCCAGGGATTGATTTGTGATTAGTAGTGTAACACTGCATTCTCCTTGTTTCATGATTCATTCGGATGCATAAATGTAATTTCAATGTAATTGACCTGTTTGAACAGCAGAGGTCCTAATTTTCAATACTATAGAGTTAAAATAAAGAGCTTACTGATATATTATTCTTTTGTAGAGAATCATGCCATTATAAGGTCCTGATCTTTAATTGTGAAGACTGATATGCATTGCAAGTTTAAAAAAAAACCTCTTTAGTAGCTTTCAAATATATATTTCTTTCCAATGTAAAAAAAAACAAAAAACCTAATAATTAAATAATTATTTGAAAATCAGACTAACCATATTATCATCTTTAAGTTCTGATACCAATCTGTAGCAGTATTGTTTCAAATTATTGTTTTCACTTTCAAGATGCTGAACAGGAAACGTCCTAAATCCTTTGAATAATGAGAAGTGGAAATAGTGGCAAAAAGAAAAAAGGGCAAAGCAAAGAGGCTGATACAAGAGCAAATATATCCTTCTAGACTTCCATAGAAATTTCAAAATGACTGGCTAATTTCATTTTAAAATCATGTTTTATGCATGTTGTATGTTTTTTTTTAGGTTGCAGCCTGATACTACAATCGTTTGATTTTTTTTTCTGATTATCAACAGTCATTACCCCAGAATGACAAAGTGAAAACTAAATCCTATGAATATCTGTAAATGTTTTAAAGGAGAAAACTGAAATATCACATGTACATAAGCATTCAGACCCTTGGCTCAGTCAAGAAGCACCTTCTGCAAAAATTATAGCCTTTTTGGGTATGACGCAACAAGCAACATCTGGATTAGGGGATTTTCTGCGATTCTTCATGGCAAATCCTCTCACACTCGGTCAGGTTGGAAGGAGACCGTTTGTGGACAATCATTTTCAGGTGTCTCCAGAAATGTTCAATAGGGTTCAAGTCAGGGCTCTGGCTTCGCCACTCTAGGACATTCACAAAGTTGTCCCTAAGCCACTTCTGTGTTGTCTTGGCTGTCCTTCTAGTCTTACTAAGGCCCTGCTCCCCCGATTGCTCAGTTTGCCCAGGTAAACAGCTCTTGGAAGAGTCCTGATTGTGCCACACTTCTTTTATTTACGAATTATCGAAGCCACTCTCCTCTGGGGAATCTTCAGTGCAACAGCAATTTTTGTAGCCTTCCCCAGGTCTGTGCCTTGCAACAGTATGGTCTATGAGCTCTGCAGGCAATTCCTTTGACCTCATGGCTAGTTTTTTTTCTCTGATATGCATTGACAGCTGTAAGGCTAGTCCAGTGCAGAGGAAACAAATTATGTGCAGAGATTATCCAACAATCAGTGCACACAAATGGTCAGTGCTATTAGTCAAATAACAATGAAGAGGAAAAAAGTTGAAGGGAGACCAAAAAATTTTTTTTTTAAATTACAAGATTGTACTATTATCATTAATCATAAGGCCTGCCCCAGAGTCTTAGCTAGAGACTTTTTATATGCTCCAATTCTTCCAGCCTTATTACCTCATATGTTTTCCTGGCTGGCCAAATAAGTGGCTGACCAAAGACAGTTTATTGTTCATTATGTGCCATGTATTACAGATCAATCTATTAAACTGTATGAACTAGGGGATGTGTAGGGTGCCTGCTGAATGCTTGATGGGAGAAATAAATTTATATTTATACATTGGACATACATGATCATAAAGTGTGTGTGGTACTTAAGAGTTCACTTCCCAACTGCACCACCACGCTAACCCCATACACATATCTGTCCCTGTGCCAAACTAGATTCCATCATAAACCTTCTACATTGGTGGATGGCTTTATTTTCCCAGGGGCTGAGGCACTCTTCTTGCCTCTATACCTTCATTGACCTGTGAAAAATTCTAACAAATTAGCTGCTATTGTAGAGCCAAAGGTGCCATCAACGAGGGGGATGCTTGGCTGAGCCTAAAGTATAAAGGAGGAGCCTGGGCGGCAGAGCAAAGAACCCTGACGTGATTGAATTAACCCTTTGTGTGGGCTGGCTGGTATAAAAACAAAACAAAAAAAAAAACATTTTTTGAGCAAGTGGCAAGACATTGTTTTGCTTGAAGAGTGCAAATTATATCCCTATATAATATCATAATTTGTTTGTGCTCATCGTTTCAATAACTGTCTTTCACTGCTTATTGTAGCTTTCAGAATGGTAGTCTGCAGTGATTCAATGTATAATGTTATGATGATTGATTTATAGTTTTGATAGTCTGTGTCTGTCATGGAAGATATATTTGGGTTTGTAAATCTTAAAATAGAAGTTTTACACTAGCTCTAGTAAAACTTCCCAATACACACCCAGTAAACAAATCTTTATTCATTCATTCCTCAGTCTTTTATTCTGTCATTAAACATCAATTAAATCAATAGCAAGTAATTTTAAGCATATCTAGTTTGCGTCATTTAAATACTGTATACAGTACAGTACTTGATATTACACAGAAACAAAATCATCTTAATCACCTTAAAATTAATTCTTAAAATCAATCAAAAATACTTTTGGTCCTGACTGTATATATGTATTGATTAGCTAAAGACAATTCTGATATTTGTATAAAAATAAATATTTGGACTGCATGGATAAAGTGGCAAACATCACCTGATATTGTTCCAAGTATTTTTTCAAAAGTTTTGTTTTTTTCAAAGGACAAAAAAAAGATTGTGATTGTGTGTAAGCTATGTACAGTATGTGGTTGCATTATTCATGGCAGCAAGAGCTATCATGCCATCATGGCCCTCACCACCAATTTATTCCAACTGTTATTCTTAAAATAATAATAAAAAAAAAGGTTTCCACATTTTTTTAATCTACTAAATCCTAATGAAGTTAAATTGTAAAAGCTATGAACATATAAAGGAAGAAAAACATTATTAAAAAACTTCAAGCTGGGAATAATTTTGAAATTGTGCTAAACAAGCTGTCTCATGTACAGTATGTCGTGGTCTGCCCTAAGAGCGTTTAAAAACAGCTCCAGTTTCTGTGCTAGCCTCACCTCCCACACATGCACATTCACACACACAAACATGCTTACATAAACAGACATTTTCATGGATCTCAGTACCACATGTACCAGAACGATCATATATTGGTGCCTCAGGTGCCATGGTGATTGTCAGGAGAGTAAAACCCATTCTAAAAACATCAATAAGAACTCACATCATTATGAAGATGTTGCCTTGGTCCAGCAGCTACTTCAGGCAAAACATAATAATCTTCATTATTATATATTTGAGTCTCTTTTGTTCATTTTTAGTGTGGTTGATGATCAATTGGTTTGTGGATTTTATCTACTGCCATATTCAACTATTGCTAAGTGAAAAAAGTCTAACTATCTTTGAGCAATGTGGTAGGGCACAACATGTAGTGAAATCTTCTGAGATCAGACAAGATCAGAATGCAATGATTTGCAAATCTCATAACCCTATTTTTTTATATTCACAACAAAACCTAGAAAACATATGAAATTAATTAAAGAAAATAATACACAGATTGAATTTGATGTATGCAACACATCTCCAAAAAGACAGGGACATGTTTACAACCATGTACAACAGCATCTCCTTTTCTTTACACAACAGTCTGTATACTTCTGGGTCTCAGGCCCAGGACTCAAACCAGGTCCACAGGATAAGAGTCAGACCTTTTGACTACAAGCAACATGAGGGCATGTGAATCAAGCTTCAGATCCTTGTTCAACCTCCCTGTTTGGCCTTTGGACTCTAGGTGGAAAACAGAAGATTGGTTCATTGTTATGCCTGTCAGTCAACAGAATGGAGTATAGAACTGAGGGCCTAAATCGAACACAAAAACTTGAAAAACATGGTTAATAGCCTAACCATCTGTTTCTTTGGCAGTGGGTAGCTAGGACAATCTGCATGTCTTTGAGAATCTGTCAGCTATTACCAGGATTGCAATGTTACCTTGAGATGATGGGAGTCCCTTGATGAAGTCCATGAAAAGGTGTGACCAGGGCTGTCATGGGATTGAAAGAAGATGAAGCAAACCATGAGGTGAGCAATGCAGGGCTTTCCCTAAGTTTCATGTGGACAGTCACATTCTCTATGCTGGTTGGCCACCAAGGAACCTGAAGTTACAAGAAGCTAATAGAGGGCAAGTTATTCAGGCCTCTCTGGAGAACCTTGGAAAGCATGTCTCCATTCTTCAAGATAGACAGCAAGTAGTTTACAGATCCCCACATCAAAATTTCTTTCCATAGGTGTCTATAAGAAATAAATTAGTGTAGCTTATTGTTTGTTCTAGGACAATGTCAGATGTGTACAGTACATGCCAATGTCAATGTCCTTAAAGGCAGACCTAGCTTCTGGGTTCCACAAAATGTTAAAATGTTCCCTGTTTTTTAGGAAGGAAATAGGGGCATATGCAAAGTATAAGTTGCAGATAAACCAATGATAAACTGATCATATACAAACAGAAAAAAATGTATAGTCTAGGATAAGAAAGATATGAGCACAATGGTTAAGACTTTGGGTTACTGATCTGAACATCGAATGATTAAGGTCCAGCACCTCAAAGGTGCTACTGTATCAGGGAAAAATTAAAGGATTTGTACCAATGTCTAGGCAGACGGATCGAACTAGGAAGGATGTGCTGCAAGTTAGAGCAATAAAGGATGCAGATGGAAATGTGTTGACAAGTGAGAAAAGTGTGTTGAGTATTTTGAAAAGCTGATGAATGAAGAAATTGAGAGAGAAAAAAGGTCGGATGAGTTGGAAATAGTTATTCAGGAAGTGCACATGACGATGTGAGAGCAGCTATTAAGAGAATACAAAGTGGAAAGTTGGTTGGACCAGATGACATTCCAGTTGAAGCGTGGAGATGTTTAGGTGAGATAACAGTGAAGTTTTTAACTAGATTATTAAAAAAAATTGGGAAGGTGACAGGATGCCCGAGGAATGGAGAAGGAGTGTGATGGTACAGATTTTTAAGAAAAAAGGAGATGTGCAGACCTGCAGTAACTATATGGGAATAAAGTTGATCAGTCACACCATTAAGTTATGGGAAAAAGTAGTAGAAGCCAAGCTTAGAGAAGAGGTGACAATCTGTGAGCAACAATATAGTTCCCTTTCAGGAACTTAAGCTGCATCGAAAATGCTTTGGGAACGCCAAACGTTGATCATGCTCTAAATCACGTGCAAAATTGGCAGGCGCTTTGTGTGTGAATCTGTGCAGCATGGCTAAGAATCAAATAAACTTTCGCCTGGGGGAAGAAGGGAAACACATTTGAAAGTTTGTTTAATTCTTTGTTGTGTTTGTTTTGGAGTGGAGCATGCTCAATCGGCTCTTGAGAGAGACGATTGTCCTTGCTGTAGCCGTATGGCTATTTGCACGCCCCGCTCATGGAGATCACTATTCGAGGAGAGTGATTTTCCTTGGGCTCAGGCCCTGCTCTTGCCGGGGCAAAGTGGTGCCGAAGGTCATGGGTCTTGCAGGCCGACCTAGCAAAAGGCATGGAAATGGATGAGTCCTCTCCAACCTCCCCTGCTGGGGCGAGCTCCCATTCCCCAAGGAAAGCTCTCGCTGCAGTGGGCCTTTCTTCTGGCGCATGTGACACGGAATTTCGGATCTCTGCAGAAGCAGAAGCAACGCGTTTCCAGCTAGATGGATGAGCATTTTCTGGGTCAGGCGGCACAGCCTCCTCCCCTGGGCCTTACCCAGAAATTCCTGATGGGGACAGGGTTTTTCTGCTGAATGCCCCGATAGCTACTTCGGGCCTGTTCAACGACGCGGTAGGTGCGGTAGTTGGCAGGTTCAAGGACTCTAAACGCAGTCGGCGGTGTTTCAGCTGGACTTTCCCCTTCGCTCTCACAGGGCTGCTCAGCTGACGCAGCCCTGGCACGGCTGGGTGGCATGAGGCCAAGAAACAGAGCATTGTCACCCGGACCCCCAAGGACCCTAGGCGACGCTCTAAACCTTTTCCCCTAAGAGATTTCCTGGCAGCTTGGGAAGTCCTGCCAGACGTATCTCGGTGGGTTTTGCGCACAATAAAGGAGGGCTACTCGATTCAGTTCGGGTGCCATCCACCCCGTTGATATAGTTTAGAACGAGGATGCCCTGAAGCCCACATCCCACATCCCTGAAGCTAATACCAACCAATCGTTGATATAGTTTAAAATGAGGATGCCCTGAAGCCGTAGTGGGGCTATTAATGCACTTGGTAAAGGTGCGGGGTGAGAGTGCTAGGCCAAACGGGAGGACCCTGATAGGCCATGCCCTCGAAAGGAACCTCCTGTGAGAAGGAAGGATGTCTATGTGGCCCTTAGATCTATCGTGACAAACCGAGAGTTGACAGGTCAACAGGTTGTGTTCTACCATGTTGGGACACAAGCAGGCTCTGGTCCTGGAACAGGAAGTAGGCACCCACGAGGGGCCATCGAGGTGGTTCCCGCCTTGGTCAGAGAGTCAGGCTACTACAGCCAGTACTTCGTTGTTCCGAAGAAGGATGGCGGAATGTGGCTGATCCTCGATCTACGCTTTTTGAACCGTTCACTCAAGAGGCTCAGGTTCAAGATGCTCACTCTCAAGGAACTCTCGGTTTGTCACGATAGATCTAAGAGAGAGAAATGTGTGTGTGTGTGTGTGTGTGTGTGTGTGTGTGTGTGTGTGTGTGTGTGTGTGTGTGTGTGTGTGTGTGCGTGTGCTGTAAAAAGGAAATGGATCAAAGGTAATTAGTTTCTTCCCTCAAGCCATCAGGCTTCTCAACACAGAACTGAACTGAACTGAACTCACACACACACACACACACACACACACACACACACTGTGTGACTGATCTGTACAACCTGGACTCAACACACACTCGTACTCAATTCGCACACACATCTATGTCTTTAGTACCATTCACAATACATCACTTCATTACCATAAACTGTTTACATGCCATTTTTGCACATCTTTTCTGGATTGCTGCTATTGCCCTTTTGCACAACATTTTGTTTACATTTTTGCTACTGTTCACTTTATGTCTCTTTACAACAGGTTTACTGGCGGAGCTATTTTGTTTTGGGTATTTGTCTTGCACTGTCTTGTGTTGTCTTTGCACTGTTTGGACCAGGTTGCACACATGCACTTTATGTGGCGAGGACACTTGCTAATCCTTAGCTCTGTGTTTTCTGTGATTGTTGTATGTAGCACCAGGGTTCAGAAGAAACATTGTGTCATTTCACTGTGTACTGCGTTAGCTATATATGGTTGAAATGACAATAAAAGCTTCTTGACTTGACATTATTTAAAAATTATATCAGTCACTAAGAATAAGTTTCATTAATAATTTAACAAATTTCTATTCATGTAGATATAATTGCAAATACTTTAATAGCAAAATAATAAAGATGTATTTGTAACTTTAAACGCTTATTAACATATGTTAATGTTTATTAAGTTTATAATGTACTTGAAATAATTGTTTATTACTTTACTATGTTAAAATCATATTGGGTGCATAAACATTGTGACAAAGTGACCTGTCCTCGTTGGTTAGCGCAGCAAAAACACATACATACAAACACTGCAACTTACCTCTTTCATCCTCCGTAACCCCCTGCTGAGGCGATGTGGGTGCACACGCATGCTATTCCATAGTCTTCCATACATGCAAACATATCCAATCCACTTTTGTCCCCAACCATTCAGGACTGTGTTATCTAAATTTCACCAATGTGCACTTTGCAACCAGAGGAGAAAACACGCTGGATGTTGTTTACACAAACATCCCGGGCGCATACCAGGCGAAACCCCACCCCCACCTCGGTTTCTCAGACCACATCTCTTTTATGCTGATCCCAGCATACAGACCACTCAGCAAGCATTCAAGACCAGCTCGAAAGCAGGTGAGAACCTGGCCAGCAGGATCCATGTCTGCTCTCCAGGACTGCTTTGAATGCACTGACTGTGACACGTTCAGGGAAGCTGCAACCAACAGCGATTTCATCAACTTGGAGGAGTACACGTCAACAGTGACCAGCTACATCGGCAAGTGCCCATCTCCAAGAACATCACCACATGCTCCAACCAGAAGCCCTGGATGACCACTAAGGTGCATGCATTGCTAAAATCAAGACACTACACCTTCAGAGCTGTGTAGCAATGCACAGCTTGAATCACATCATCTTGTTCGCAGATGACACGATCGTGGTGAGTCTAATCAGCAAGAACTATGAGTCAGCATACAGAGAGGAGGTGCAACGGTTAACAGCCTGGTGTGGAGCGAACAACCTGTCTCTGAACATTGATACAATTAAAAAGATAGTTGTTTACTTCAGGAGAGCACAGAGCGACCATTCTCCACTGATCATCGATGGATCCTCCATGGAGATCGTCAATAGCACCAAATTCCTTGGCGTTCATCTGGCGGACAACCTCACCTGGTCACTCAACACCAGCTCCATTACCAAAAAAGCCCAGCAGCATCTCTACTTCCTGAGAAGGCTGAGGAAAGCCCATCTCCCTCCCCCCATCCTGACCACATTCTACAGAGGGACCATTAAGAGCATCCTGAGCAGCTGCAAGACTGCCTGCTTTGGGAACTGCACCATCTCAGATCGCAAGACCCTAAAGAGGATAGTGAGGACAGCTGAGAAGATCATTGAAGTCTCTCTCCCCTCATGGACATTTACATCACACGCTGCATCTGCAAAGCCAACAGCATTGTGGACGACCCCACACACCCATCACACACACTCTTCACCCTCCTGCCATTAGGGAAGCAATTCTGAAGCATTCGGGCCGTCACATCCAGACTGTGCAACAGTTACTTTCCTCAAGCCATCAGGCTCCTCAATACACAGAACTGAACTAAAACCCACGCACAGACACATAACTGTGTGAAAAAAAAGCTTCTTGACTTCACTTGTAAATATGTAACTACAATACTCACCTTGGTAATTTGTCACACTGGTTGAATCCAAGTGGGTGGGGCTCACACTTTAAAAGTGTGCCCCAAACTAGTGAACAGGGCCAGTTTACCTGGCGAGTGAGCGAGCAATTGTGGTGCCGTGAGCAAAAACCTTGCAATATAGAGGTTTGTGTATATATACATATTTGTTGGTTTGTTTCTTTCTTTCTTTGTATGCATTTTGTTTGTTTTGTTGTTACTTTGTGAACAGTTTCTTTTTCTATTTTTTGGTTCTGTTCACCTCTCGATCACTGTAAATAAACCATCACCTTTTTTACTATAACAACTCTGCGAGTATTGCCATAAGTTTTGGTATCTTTGGGTTAAACCCCCCCCCCCCCCTCCTCCTTTTTTTCTGGAGTGCGTGATCTCATTTTTTGCCTGGCAATGGGCCTTCAAATACTTGTTGTCTTACAAACATGTTTACATTTAACCTACAGTAAAACAGTATGTGTGCAATTTATTTATGCCTAATAAATTTCATTTATATGAGATACCTACTGTATTACACATTATATAATATCATTACGAAAACATGCATATTCAAGTCAAGTCAAGTCAAGTTTATTTGTATAGCGCTTTTCACAACAGACATTGTCTCAAAGCAGCTTTACACAAATCAACAGTGATGGTGAATGGTGTGAATTTGTCCCTGATGAGCAAGCCGTGGCGACTGTGGCAAGGAAAAACTCCCTTAGATGTTATGAGGAAGAAACCTTGAGAGGAACCAGACTCAAAAGGGGAACCCATCCTCATTTGGGTGACATCAAGAGTTTGATCATAAATCTTCCAACAATACAGAACACTGGACAGTGAGAACTAACATGAGTACTGGAGTATAAGATAAGTAATGTTCTTTCTGCAGTCTTATACAGTCTATATGGATAGTAGCTCCTAGTTTTATGAGCTCAGCATTTGTGATCACCACAGATCCAGCATCAGCTTCTCCATGCCAGAGCCTTTAAACACTCCAGGACGTCCAATGTCAAAACTCCACACATGTAGCGGGATCCAAATGGCACTGGTACGTCTTTAGATGGTTCGGGATGTTTGCGAGTTCGGCATCAACTTCTTCAAAGGTCCGTAATCATCACGAGGTGGGATGTGACTGGAGCTGGCCAAACCTCAGGGTGTCTCGGGATGGGGAGAGAAAGAGAAGCAGTGGAGAGGAATTAGCGTAGCTGCTGTTCATGATATTAACAGCACAAGTTGATAATGTGCATGTGATCAGATGTTCTGGAGCACAAGGTTATGATATGTGATATGTGTTATGTGTAGGCTTTGCTAAAAAGATATGTTTTTAATCTACACTTAAACTGGGAGAGTGTGTCTGAGCCCGAACACCGTCAGGAAGACTATTCCAGAGTTTAGGAGCTAAATGTGAAAATGCTCTACCACCTTTAGTGGACTTTGCTATTCTAGGAACTACTAGAAGCCCAGAGTTTTGAGATCTCAGGGAGCGTGGCGGATTGTAGCGTGTTAAAAGACTGGATAGATACATGGGAGCCAAACCATTTAGTGCTTTATAAGTGAGAAGTAATAGTTTGTAGTCTATTCGAAACTTAACAGGAAGCCAATGTAGGGACGATAAGATCGGGGTTATGTGATCATATTTTCTTGCCCTTGTAAGAACTCTGGCTGCTGCATTCTGAACTAACTGAAGCTTGTTTATTAATGACGCAGGACATCCACCTAGTAACGCATTACAGTAGTCTATTCTGGAGGTCATGAACGCATGGACGAGCTTCTCGGCATCGGATATGGACAACATGTTTCTTAGCTTAGAAATATTTCTAAGGTGAAAGAAGGCTGTTTTAGTAACTTGATTGATATGTTTTTTGAAAGACAAGTTGCTGTCTAAAATAACACCCAGGTCTTTTACCGTTGAACTAGTGGTTACAGAACATCCGCCTAAATGAAGGTTAAGATGCTGGAGCGTCTGTATACTAGTTTTTGGGCCGATGAGCAAAATCTCAGTCTTATCAGAATTTAAAAGTAGAAAGTTATGGGTCATCCAATCTCTTATTTCCTTAACACACTCAGTTATCCGGGTTAATTGAGCTGTATCGCCTGGTTTAGATGAGATATATAGCTGAGTATCATCAGCATAACAATGGAAGCTAATTCCATGCCTTCTAATAATATTTCCTAACGGAAGCATGTATATTGTGAAGAGCAGGGGTCCTAGAACTGAACCTTGCGGCACGCCATAATTTACTTGCATTAGCCTGGATAGCTCTCCATTTAAATCTACGAAATGGTAACGATCGGACAGGTAGGATTTAAACCAGCTTAATGCCTGTCCCTGAATGCCGATGTAATTTTGTAAGCGATTTAGGAGAAGATCATGGTCTATAGTGTCGAATGCAGCACTAAGATCTAGTAAAACCAACAGCGAGATGAAGCCTTGGTCTGAAGCTAAAAACAGGTCATTAGTTATTTTAACTAGAGCAGTTTCTGTGCTATGATGGGGCCTAAAACCTGACTGAAATTCTTCAAAGATATTGTTCTCCTGCAGGTAGGAACATAACTGGGCAGCGACAATCTTTTCTAAAATCTTAGACATAAATGGGAGATTTGAAATTGGTCTGTAATTTGATAACGTGTTTGGATCCAGATTAGGTTTTTTAATGAGGGGCTTAATAACTGCTAACTTGAGGGATTTAGGGACATGTCCTAACGATTAATAATATTCAGAAGAGGTTCACCAGTTGTATATAACACTTCCTTCAGTAATTTAGTAGGAATTGGATCTAACTGACATGTTGTCGATTTAGCTTTGGCAATAACATTATACAGCTCTTCCTGTCCTATACATGTAAAACAGTGGAGTTGTGGAGTTGAAGGTAACACTGGCTCAGGATATGCTGTCAGAGGTTGAACTGCCACAATTGTTTTTCTAATGTTATCTATTTTTTCAGTGAAGAAAATCATAAAGTCCTCACTACTAAACTGTGATGGAACACAATTTTCAGAGCCCTGATTTGTAGTTAATTTAGCTACAGTACTGAAAAGGAACCTGGGATTGTTTTTGTTATTTTCTATAAGTTTGCTCAGGTGTTCAGCTCTAGCAGCTTTTAGCGCCTGTCTGTAGCTGAGCATACTGTCTTTATACGCAATTCTAAATACCTCCAATTTAGTTTTCCTCCATTTTCTCTCCAGATTACGTGCTGTTCTCTTGAGGGCATGCGTATGACTATTATACCAAGGTGCAGGTGCTTGTTCTCTAACCTTTTTTAACCGGATGGGGGCAACGGTGTCTAATGTGCTAGTGAGGATAAGGTCTATGTTGTTAGTGATTTCATCAAGATTATTAGTAGTTATGGGTTTAGTGAGAAATGGAGATAAATCAGGCAGGTTATTTATGAATCTGTCCTTAGTGGTTGGAACAATAGTCCTACCAAGTCGATAACGTGGTGCAACACGGCTAATCTGCTCTACCGGTAGTGTGAACAGTATGAGGTAATGGTCTGTAATATCATCACTCTGAGGTAAGATATCTATATCAGTGACGTCTGCTCCGTGGGATATTATTAAGTCTAGTGTGTGGTTAAAGCGATGAGTTGGTCTGGTGACGTTTTGTTTAACCCCAAAAGAGTTTAATAAGTCAACAAATGATAATCCTAGAGCATCGTTTACATCATCTACATGAATATTAAAATCTCCTACAAGCAGCACTTTATCAAAATTGATCAAGAGATCTGATAGAAAACAAGCAAACTCTTGCAGAAAATCAGCGTAGGGCCCTGGGGGTCTGTACACGGTGACCAGAGCGAGTTTTCTATGTCTGTCTGAAAATACAACTTTAAGAACGAGCACTTCAAATGATTTAAAGCTGAATCCTAATATCTGACTAACATTAAGAGAGGCAGTATAAATGGTTCCTACACCCCCCCCACGACCAGTCTGACGCGGCTCATGCTTATAAACATATCCTGACGGTGTCGACTCGTTTAGACCCATATAATCACCTGGTTTAATCCAGGTCTCAGTAAAACAGAGTGCTGAGAGATTATTCTCTGTGATCATCTCATTTATAATCAGTGCTTTGGGTGCAAGTGATCTAATGTTTAAAAGACCAAACTTTAAAACTTTTTGGTGTTTGTTTATATGGCATTTTTCAGTTTTAACTGCAATAAGATTATTTCTGGATCTTGTGTATTTACTTCTTGGTTTTGCTACACGAGGAATAGATACGGTTTCTATAAACTGGGCTGTGTGTGAACTTGTAACTATTTGGTCTGTTGTATGCGTGTTCTCATTGTCGTAAATTTCCTGATGTCTTACCAGTCAGATGGTGTGAAGTATCCTAGAGATGTTATCTGATAGCACTGCTGCTCCAACTCTGCTGGGGTGCAGGCCATCAGGGCGGAAGAACCTAGGACGCTCCCAGAAACAGTTCCAGTTATTAACAAAGAGAAGTTTATGTTCTCGACATTATGACTGTAACCATTCATTTAGAGCTAAAAGTCTACTAAACTACTCAGCCCCTCGCTGGTAAGTGGGAAGGGGTCCTGACACTATGATCCTCGTTGTGGGTGATGTGCTGCGTACCGTCTCCACCAGGATCCTGAAATCCCTCTTTAATATCTCCGTTTGCCTCAGCCTGGTGTCGTTCGTTCCAGCATGAAGAACAACCGCTCCGAAGTTCTCCTTCAGTTCTCCTCAGCATATTGTTATCATGGAACAAATTGTTCTGCATAACCTAATGGTTTGTTCATATCTATTACCTAACTGATTTCCAAAAATTATCCAAATTATAGTGATTTAAGTGAGAAATGGCCTTTCCATTTTTTACACATCTTGTCTGTGTCTGTGTGTGTGTGTGTGTGTGTGTGTGTGTGTGTGTGTGTGCGTGTGTGTGTGTGTGTGTGTGTGTGTGTGTGTGTGTGTGTTTGGATAGAAAGGGGGTGCAAAGACATGGAAATGGGTTTGGATAGAAAATTAAGTTCAAAGGTCATGCAGGCCAGTCTAAAGGGTAACAGCAGATGAAATGTGGCTATTTGTTTTAAGCCAAGACCGATTTCATCTAGGCTGCAAAAGGTCAGTGTAACATGAAAAAGGGATTTGTCTCCATTGGTACAGGTGCAGATTCTTAGCTCTCCAGGAGCTAGTATTTACTTGTGCATTTAAACACTGGCTCACAAACTAGATCATTATTCACACTGTAAAAGCTTACTCAGCTTATATTCTAAAGCTGAACTCGTTTTACAAGTAAACATATTGTTGCTGTCTTTTCCTAAAGAAAAAGTAAAAAAAAAAAAACAGTAGTATTATGAGTAAACACTATTAAAATAGTATTGGGCTGAAGCCCTGAGCAAGTCTGAGTTTCCTAAAGGAAATGTACCTGCTTTTAGCCCATACATACATAATGTACAAGCTACAGCCCCATAAAGGAAAACATTAACAAAGGTTTAAAATGGTTCATAACTACTACATGCCTTTCGGGTACTGTGGAAGAGACTTTGAAGTCAGAACAACTCGATTTGCATTTACTTTTCTGTGGGATGGTGAGATGCAGGACAATACAAGACAGCTGTGCTTTGGCAACGTCCAGCACATCCAAAGAACAAGCCTAATTTTTTATAGTCATGTTTTGAGATTTAACCTAGGTGTGTGTGTGTGTGTGTGTGTGTGTGTGTGTGTGTGTGTGTGTGTGTGTGTGTGTGTGTGTGTGTGTGTTGCGGGCTCTAATGTTCTTTTGAACATGTGCACAATATATTTAATGATGTCATCAACATTAGCTTTTAGGATAATTTTACACAAAACAGTGCATGTAAAAGTTTTCATCTTTCTATTTCATGTATGCCATCTCTTAAAAAAATGTGGTACATGTAGGAGTGAGGCTATAGAGCTATTCTCATATTGACCTAGGCCCAGTTAGAAAATATAGATTTGTCTAGACTAGATTAACATATTAACATGAATGAATTTAGCACATAATCCAGATTATTCCCTACCTGTGCAGTGACCCTTACATGCACAGTAGTAATGAATTTACTGCATGTCCATCTTGAGCAACATGAGTATTTATAAGCACAGGCAGACAAAGTGTGAACAGAATTTAAACCTGTGTGTCTGTGAATATGTGGTATTTTTCTCCAAACAGAATAAAGAAATGCCATTTTAATATTTAAAATGAATTATAAAAGTGTGATTTCTACTAAAACAACATGAAACATTGTATCAGATTACAGATTTACCTAAATTTAAATAAGTATTAAATGCAGAGAGCACAACTTGTTTTCTCTTAATGGGAAATAAAACAAGTTGTGCTTTCTGCATTTAACACTATTAATACTATAATTATTTCCTAATATTAGCATGGTCTCTTATGTGTTATACATTAGCTTTTCAACATTGTGTATGTTTTCACGTTCATGTGCCATATACATATACATGTTGAAAAGCTAATGTATAACACACATGAGACCATGCTATTATAAGGAAACAATGCATGCCAGGGCGGTTGTGGTGCAACACACTCTTCACATTTGACTTCACTATTTTATTTAAACTACAGTGGACTTTATTATTGAGGCTTCCACATCACATTACCTATCCTTATACTTCCTACAAGGTCACTGCAATCCCAATATTAGAGCTGCAGAGGTAATCAGAGTGTGTTGATTAAAGAAGCAACAGTAATGATATTTTATGTTTCTCTTTGCTTTAGTGTTCAAGCCATTAGCTTCATGTTGACATTATTCAATCAAGACCATTGGATAGCAGACTGAAAAATCAATAGGAATACTATTGGTTAGTTCATATGAGGTTATACGTGCAACATTAACGGACAATGTGCAAGGTTCATGGAGTGATACCTTAATTTTATTTGTATATGTTTTTAACAATGAACACAAGACAAAAACACAAAACCATGAGAGGAGTCCTTAACAAGCAATACAATTAAGTCATACAGGTCTCTTTTATCTATTAAATTACCAGTTAACAGTTGCCTGTAAAAATAATTAGATTTTATACCATATACTATGAGATTAGTATTACAAGATTATCTTATTTATATATAGGCTCATTCTAGCCTATATGCCTATATGCCCACATGCTGGATAAAGTAGTCAATTTGAGGGATTTTTTTAAAGTGGCGCTACATGTTTGTATTGTCCATAACTACATTAAAGGTTAGACAAAAAAAAAAAAATAATAGTGACCACTTCATCACATCATTTCAAAACCAAGAGCCAGTTTTATTAAGTGGTTTTAGGTTTTTAGTAATGACTATAGAGCTGGTAAATTAGATTATTCTGCAAAGTGTGTCTTCAATTTTACTATGTTTCTTCTCTTGTTTGTTTTGATTAGAGGAAATGTGTTTACCTGTGAAAACATAATAGTTGTATCTACATAATCATTCAGCTTTAATAAGATATTAATTAAATTAATTAGTTTATTCGATCTTAGTATTTATACACTATAACTGTTCCTACATAGGGCAAAGTATTAAAGATAATTGATTAGAATAATATAGAAACTTAATTTCATACTTTTTTAAATAGCAGTGAACCAATTTTTTCCTATAAAGTATATAAATATATTTTGCACAAATATGTAATATATTTTTTCCAAGTGAATGATATAATTATCGAACCCACTACAATGACAGAATCACCTATTTTTGTTTTTAACTGGCCATATTGTTTCTGGAGTTAATTGGTTTCTCAAGTCCAGGTAGTTACTAAATGTTTTGGCAGCATCAGAACCTCAGCACTTCCCCATTAATGGTGCGTGAAATGAAATGTTTGGTACTGCAAATAAAATCAGTGATATTCAAGGATGTTATGGTAGGTAATGTGCTGAAAGAGCCATTTAATGGGTCCTGGAAGATTGGGGTAGTGTCAGCCGGAACTGACTGGGCGGTCTTCTGACACTGCTACTCGCCTTTTCATTCACTTAATGACTGTCAAAGCTGATTACACAGCCTTTGGCAGGCTTAAAAACTACACAGATATGCTCTATTAGTAGTCCAATTAGAGTCATTAGCATATTCAGCCACATTTAGCCTTGATGATTGGATGACACAGTACAGATTGGTGAGGGACCACAGGCTTATAAGACCATGGTCAAATTATTAATGCTTGTGTTTTGTCAGAGTTTTGTGGTGAAAGATAATTTTTTTTTTACAAATTTTTTTGCCATTCTCACAATAGCCCACGTATTTTTGTGTTGTCTCATATGCTATTTTAAAATAGCAATATATTTAAAGCTTTAAATCTTTCAAGCTTTAAAAAATTGATGGTGTTTTATAATAATTTAGGAATTTAAATTATTCTACAGTAAATAAGTGTTGAATCATTTGTGGCCATAACTTATATGAGATTAATATGTATATATCAATAAATATTATCTCCTTGGGTATGCCCGCTGTCCAAGCCTGCTTCTGGTTGGGGTTCTCTTTGATTGGAGGCCACTCTGTGCAGCTAGGTATGGTGTGGTATCAATGGCCTGGGAATCCATGAACTTATGGAGCACCACAGGATCTTTAAAAATTAATTTAGACTGTACTTATTGTCAACAGTCTGCTACAATGGCACAGGGCTACTGGTTGTATTTCATCACTTATCGGTGCACACTTCAAAAATGTTTAATTGTTGTAAATGGACTTTTGGTGTCACCCAGATGAGGATGGGTTCCCTCGAGTCTGGCTCCTCTTGCAGTTTCTTCCTTCTGCTATCTCAAAGAGCTTTACCTTTCCACAGACGTCGCCAGCTTGCATATTAGGGACAAACATCATTCTTTATTACCACATTATCTGTGTAAAACTGCTTTGAGACAATGTCCTTTGTTAAAAGTGATATACAATTAAAAATTAATTTAACTAAATTGAATTGAATATACACCTTTAAAAAATATATATTAAAAAAAAAAAATCATTAATTATACCCATTACCAACACCTCAACCATTTTGGCTATTTTACTATTGCTATTTCTGTTATTCTTATTTGTATTATAAATATATTATTTTTCTTCTTGTTCCTTTCATTATTATTATTATTATTATTATTATTATTACAAACCTACACTTGTGAGGTTGTGCTGAAATGTCTTAAACATCTTTACATTTACAAACTTGTAATTGAACACATTGAATCAGTATCATTAGATTGTGAGAATTAGCAGTTGCAACATAATTCTAAATGCAAAAAAGCTAACTATGAGCAAAGTAGTTATATACTAATGTTGCAAACTTTTTTCTTTCGACTTCATTATATACAGTAGCATATTACAGTATCTTTATACATTTTTTAGTTTGGCAAATTTTTTTCTTTTCTTTGGAAAATTTTCAGCAATAAAACTTAGTGGATGATTTACCAATTAAAGCAAGGGTTTTAATATACAGGAGTAAACCCTTATTGTTGTTAAATATTTATTCTATCACACACTTAGAGGTTGGAACCAGTGAGTTATATAAATATAAACAATAGGAAAATTATTATAAAGTACAAATATCAAAGGATGGTTAAGGTTATCCTCTATATTGCAACAATGGATCATGGCAAAAATTACTCTCCCAGTTAGATGCAATGGCCTGATAAATGTTTGGGATAATGCAATGTGTCACAGAGTTGAAGTATGCAACGCTTTGAAATTGAATGTCTGGGATTTTGTGCCTCTAACTGACCACCTCCTCAATTTTTCATACACTGATCTGTAAAATCAAAAGCTTTGTATTTGTCCTTACTGGAAGAAGGAAAATGCATATTTTGCAAATGTATTGTTTCTATATTGGTCTGGGAAGTCAGAGAGAACCTCAAGGGCAAGCCGGATAGCTGTGACACATTATCATTCTCTACCTTATTTATGTGCCTGTGTGTCTTTACAAAGGCAACGTTTGCAGTGTGCCACCGAATATAACACAGAAAATGAAAGGTAAGGGTACAATATAAAGGTCTTCTTGCAATCACCAGCATATAGTTTTTAACTGAATATACTTTTGTTCAATATCTTAATCTAAACATTGCTATTATAGATATAATATTCTCAGTAAGAAATGTTTTTAAATTGTATTGGTATTATCAGGTTTTACATGAGTAATAAAATCTACAAACTTACAAAAAAACCCAAAAAACATTATTTTAAATATTATAACAATTTGTTTAATTTAAAATACATGCACCTGTTTGTGAGTCCAGAATTACATTACCCATGTTTTTAACTGATTAAAATTATTATTAGTTTTGCTACATTTTGTAAAAATGTAGCAAATGTAGCATCATCAATGACTGCTATACACTATGATGTCATTCAGATCTGCTTGGTGTAGAATCACTTAAATGTGCATTATGTGCATCATGAGTAATGCAAAGTTGTATGTACTAGATATTCATGTAATCTTTAAGTAGTCACACAGTTTTGCATCAAACATTTTATATTATATATATATACAGAGATGTTTATCCTCAAAAGCAGCACTGTTGCCCTCAGTAATTAAACTCTATGTGTGAATTAATTGCATTTCATCCAATAAAGCCATCACATTTTTATTCCCTTTCCCCGACACCTCTTTTATAATTAGACCTGTGAAGGTGGTAGCCGCTTTGAAGGAAGCTTTTAGATTAATCATATTATCTGCAGCTTCTGAAACAAGAAGCCTATTTGACCTCCCTCTCCCATAAGAATCCATTATCTTAAGCTATCACACTAATCCTGGCTTTGGCAGGATGAATGAGGACAGGAGAATCAGGCCTAATAGATGGCAAATAAGATTAATCTATGATCTAAGTGCCGATTACACTTGGACCTGCCCTTGAACACTCAGGTGTAACCTTGAGATCTGCATCCACTCTGGGTCAGGAATTGAATTGAAAACCCCTAGAGAGTTGGCAGGTGGCAAAGATACCCTTTGCCCAGACCTTACCCCTGAGAGATCAAATGCCGAGCAGCTTAACCCCCACAAAACACAAAGGAAAGTTAAATAAAAGCTAACGGCAAATCAAACAGCTGTCCAAATTCAGTTCTGACTAATCCATTATGTGACATATATATTATAATTATTTCCATATACATTGGGCTTGTTCATTGCTCTAATTAGGCGATGGAAAATATCTTCATTATGCAAATGCAATTCATCCAGAAGAACAGAAATTGTAAAATATTATAAAGTGCTTGATAGATTACCTAATAGACACCCTGTTTGTGAGGTTAGACTGGTATGTAAATGAAAACAAGGAAATAAATGTTTATAAAATATCTCACCTACTATATTCCAGTGTATTTAACTAAGTAACTGAAACGTATTGTCAGTGGTCTAATTTTAATATAATTTAAATGTTCTGGGCATTTAATATATTAGAGTCAATAATTAGTGAGTGTCTCTTGTATAACCAGTGGCACCCAGAATGGTGGATCAATGCTCACTTCAGTTTGTTCAGTGTTTGATTAATTGGCTTGGGCAGTAGGCAAGAAGGGCCTGTACACAGCAGCAGACACTCACATTCCATTAGGATAACTAAAGTAATGGCAATTTATTATTTATTTTTTTTAATCAAAGTGAAAAGTAAGAAAAGTTACTTTGAATGATTTGGGTCCAGACTTTAAAATCGTTGTATATTGTCATGTGCCATGAAGGCCTAAGGACTACTTAGATTAGTGTGCCACAATAAGTTATACATTATTTGTAAGGATTCTTCCTCTCTTGCATGCAACTATAAGGTTAACTTACGAAGACTGTCAAGTAATCACCAAAGCAGAAACAACTGAGAATAATTATTAAAACTGAAAAAAAAAAAAACCCCCAAAAAAACAAAACACCAAAACAAAGACAACACATTGTAAAACATTTTACAACAGACCCAAAAACCTGAACATGAACTAAACCAAACCAAACAGCTATGAAAGAAAAATATGAGAAAAAAAATGCTGTGATCATTGTGATTATATACACAAGAGCAATTTAACATGATTGTGAATCAGGTGCACAAATTGACATGTAACATGGTCTCATGATGTGCACTGACTGATGCGAAACATGGTTTGTTACATAATGACAAAGAGAAAGGTTCAGGTGTTATGAAAAATGCAGTGAAATGGCATTGCAGCAGCATACAGGTTTAACTAATTTTTTGTCTCAAAAAATATATCAAATGAAGTTGAAATGGTTTAATTAGTCCTATTTCCTTTTTTTATATTCTTTTTTAAATATGCTATAATTCATATTCATTCATAATAACATAAAAAAGAATTTAAAACAGAATACATTTCAAATATTAGAATAAAATTATATGTTGTATTTGTTATTTTTATTACTATATGGCACACAATCACACGCTTAACTTTGCATTAAATATTTTTTATATGAATACACAAATTACTAGCATTTTTTATTTTAATACACAATGTAGCCAGGGCTTCATTCCTATCTTAAGTTTATAAATGCTTTAAGTTTATGTGAGGAGCCAGGTGGCTGTTAAAAAAGGTCTTAAGAACAAAATAACAATAAATCCAAAGGTGGCTGCCTAAAGGGTGACATCTCTATTAGGGTATATCAACATCCCTCCCTACTCTACACAACCCTCTATAAGATAAATGAATGAAATAGATAGGAAATGTATCTGACCGCTGGCTTACTCTAATGAATAACCTCCACTTTGGGTCCTGCAATGTAAGCAAAAAGTCCAGCTCACAGGCGATCCAAGGTCCTGTCATGAATCTAGCCTGACAGCAAACATAATATCAGGGTGACAACACTTGTATGACTTCCATTTTCTTTGCTTTCTATTGATTTTCACTTAATAACTGAGAGGGAGGGGGGATACTAAATGTCTGTGCTGAGTACCCAATAAATCCTGTCTGAGCTTTTTATTGAGGAGAATTTAATAAAAGCATGGGTTAGGCTTGGGAATTTGTCTCTGGCTTGAGAGGACAAAAAAGGGGAGGAGAGAAAAAGTGGAAAGAGATGTTCAGAAGCATTCTCACTAACTTAGCTGATATCATTATGGGATCAGAAAAAAGTGTTTGTGCAATTTGCCCAAAGGGTTAGCAACATCTCTTGTAAGTGTTTTCTAAAATGTTACCTAAATGATGTACACATGGTGTAAGAAATAATAATGCACTGCATTATTTTTGGGAATAGTGAGTCCAGTGGTGTTATTTCTTTCATAGGATCACATTTGTGGCTTTTGTGTTATGACTTTATTCCATTTATCATGCAAGTGTACTTAAACCCATGGACCTTATTGTAACAATAACATTTCAGAATAGGTCCCAGAATTTCTGTTGAAATTGTGGTGGCAGGGACAAGATTGAAAGTCAGCTGTAGTTACACTACAAAGTTTCAAGAGTATAGATAAGCTCCTTTTTGTTATGGTTCCTTACTGCATTACTCCAATAACAACAAATGGTGATGCACACAGAAATGTCATTACTGTTATGCACATCAAGTTTGAAGATTCTGTTTTTTGCTTAAAGCAGAAATCCTTTATTCTTTGAGTAGAAATTAACAAAACAATCAGCCATGTCTCCTCCTGGTTTTCCCAGTATAAAGTTAATTAGATTTTGCACAGGAAAAGCCAGTAAACCTCAAATAATTATTTCATGTGTTTGTTTGCACACTTGTTTCACATTCATGATCATTAGATACTTGTGTATATGCTTTAACTTTCACAGCACTATTTGTCTCTTCCATGATTGTCATCAGTTCATGTCTGTTTAGTTTATATTCATAGTCAGATTTATGTTTATATTTCATGTTTGTTTTGTTTTTGTCTTTGCTTCCTTATTTTGGTATTTGCACTTCTATTATTCTCAGCACTCACATCTGCTTCCTGCATCTTGGTTCCTTTAATTACATGATGGAATCAGAGACGTACAGTGAGAAAAATAAGTATTTGAACACCCTGCTATTTTGCAAGTTCTCCCACTTAGAAATCATGGAGGGGTCTGAAATTGTCATCGTAGGTGCATGTCCACTGTGACAGACAATCAAAAAAAAAAAAAATAATCCAGAAATCACAATATATGATTTTTAAACTATTTATTTGTATGACACAGCTGCAAATAAGTATTTGAACACCTGTCTATCAGCTAGAATTCTGACCCTCAAAGACCTGTTAGTCTGCCTTTAAAATGTCCACCTCCACTACATTTATTATCTTAAATTAGATGCACCTGTTTGAGGTCGTTAGCTGCATAAAGACACCTGTCCACCCCATACAATCAGTAAGAATCCAACTACTAACATGGCTAAGACCAAAGAGCTGTCCAAAGACACTAGAGACAAAATTGTACACCTCCACAAGGCTGGAAAGGGCTACAGGGAAATTGCCAAGCAGCTTGGTGAAAAAAGGTCCACTGTTGGAGCAATCATTAGAAAATGGAAGAAGCTAAACATGACTGTCAATCTCCCTCGGACTGGGGCTCCATGCAAGATCTCACCTCGTGGGGTTTCAATGATCCTAAGGAAGGTGAGAAATCAGCCCAGAACTACACGGGAGGAGCTGGTCAATGACCTGAAAAGAGCTGGGACCACCGTTTCCAAGGTTACTGTAGGTAATACACTAAGACGTCATGGTTTAAAATCATGCATGGCACGGAGGGTTCCCCTGCTTAAACCAGCACATGTCCAGGCACGTCTTAAGTTTGCCAATGACCATTTGGATGATCCAGAGGAGTCATGGGAGAAAGTCATGTGGTCAGATTAGACCAAAATAGAACTTTTGGGTCATAATTCCACTAAACGTGTTTGGAGGAAGAAGAATGATGAGTACCATCCCAAGAACACCATCCCTACTGTGAAGCATGGGGGTGGTAGCATCATGCTTTGGGGGTGTTTTTCTGAACATGGGACAGGGCGACTGCACTGTATTAAGGAGAGGATGATCGGGGCCATGTATTGCGAGATTTTGGGGAACAACCTCCTTCCCTCTGTTAGAGCATTGAAGATGGGTCGAGGCTGGGTCTTCCAACATGACAATGACCCAAAGCACACAGCCAGGATAACCAAGGAGTGGCTCTATAAGAAGCATATCAAGGTTCTGGCGTGGCCTAGCCAGTCTCCAGACCTAAACCCAATAGAGAATCTTTGGAGGGTGCTCAAACTCCGTGTTTCTCAGCGACAGGCCAGAAACCTGACTGATCTAGAGAAGATCTGTGTGGAGGAGTGGGCGAAAATCCCTCCTGCAGTGTGTGCAAACCTGGTGAAAAACTACAGGAAACGTTTGACCTCTGTTATTGCAAACAAAGGCTACTGTACCAAATATTAACATTGACTTTCTCAGGTGTTCAAATACTTATTTGCAGCTGTATCATACAAATAAATATTTAAAAAATCAAACATTGTGATTTCTGGATTTTTTTTTTTTTATTATGTCTCTCACAGTGTACATGCACCTACGATGACAACATTTCAGACCCCTCCATGATTTCTAATTGGGAGAACTTGCAAAATAGCAGGGTGTTCAAATACTTATTTTCCTCACTGTACCTATAGATGTAGCAGAATTCTGTTGTGGTTTAGGAATGCCTGCTGGAAAAGCTGATACTATAACAGGCATCTCCTGCTCTCCCTCCCCTGCTGATTATGTCACTTTCATTCCCTGCCCTGTTTAGGATGTTGGCTTTGCACCACATCCTGCTGAACACATTGCAATGCCTTTCCGCACTGCAGAAGATGCAGCTTTGTCTTAATGGTTTAGATGAGAATGTTGCTCTACTATCCTGTTTGGTCATCATTTTGACAGCTTGCTTAGCTAAGGGCATTGTAGTTGAGGATATCACATATATCACTTGACACTCAGCTTAATCATGCTTTACTCGCTTTGTTCACTAGATGTCCCTATTGTTCCCCATGTTGTTCTCCCCTTGAATACTTGGTAAGTATTGTCACATGTCCTTAATTTTCTTGTGTGTATTTAAGTTCCTTAGTATCTGTGTTTTTTCGTATATTAAAATCTGTATAGCATCAATATATAGCAATATATGCAAAGGACATGTTTGGATTTTACAGTTATAGAAATATGTTATTGTACATATATACCACATATTTCAAAAATGGAAATTTTAATATATGTAACAATTTCCCAAATACACATATGGCACATATATGCATATAGAATACATGTTCATAAATGGTTAAAGGATGTTTATCCTTGTATTTATAACACACATTGTGCTTGAGTAATATACAATTAACTTTTTTTAAGTAACTTATTTACTTTATATAACTACTTTACATTACCTTAATTCTATTAAATGAATGGTCTAAAACATTTCATTTTCAAACAAACAGCAGGACATAATTCAGTACTTAAATAAAAGCAATTGTTTAAAACCTGTGTGTCAACAAGTAACAGGGATCAACAAGGATCCAAAACTAACATTAAACATAATGGAACAAAACTGCATCATTGCAACATTAAACATTATTTTCACATTTTAAAAGTAGCATTGCATTATATAGTCATTGATTTGCAATTTCTCCTGATCTGGAACTTGAAACACTGCATTTGAGTAATACTCCCCAAGTCTAGTCAAAAATTTGAGAATAATGTCACTCCCAAAACTCACATCTTGAAGGAAAAGAGACAGAGAAAACAAGAATCAACCCTTTTACAAAAAAAAGTTAAGTTTCATTAAAAAATAAATAAAACTCTAAAAATACATACCGTAATTTAGTGATTGTCCGAAAATGGATTCAAAAATGTGGAAAACATAGGTGAGGTCTGAAATAGTAAAAATTGATAATAGCTAGATAAAATCAAACCTTTAACTGTAGATACTTTCATGTACAGTTGACTAGGTGTGTTTGTCCAATGTTTTGGCATATTTGCAATGGATAATTCTAGCAAAGTAAAATGACTGTCAAGATGCCAAATCATACACACATAATATATATATATATATATATATATATATATATATATATATATATATATATATATATATATATATATATAAAATGATAACAATTATTTAAGTTGCAAATATTTAATAACATGAGAAAGCGTATAAACATTTACAATTAGAAAACATTCATGTTTGTTTGAGAGTTACCATATTAACGAAGTAAAATGAATGTCGAGATGAAAAGCGGTTTAAAAAATGCGTAATCTTTAAAACGCATAGCCTGTAAAATGAAATTTAATTCATTTTTATTTTTATAGCGCTTTTACCAATAAACATTGTCTTGGAACAGCTTTACACGGATAATGTGGTGATAAAAATTAATAAACTGTTCTTTATAAGTATTATATATATATATATATATATATATATATATATATATATATATATATATATATATGTATACACAGTGGAACCCGGTTATCTCGCCCTCGGTTACCTCGACAACCCTATTAAGTTGACGTTTCTGAAGTGGAACCGCCAAATTCTCGCTTTTTCTAAGCATTTTTTTATCGGTTATGTCGACTTTTTTTATGTCGCCGAACCCTAATATCTCGAGCACAAGGGGGGGAAAAATTTGTCGTTTAACGTCGGTTATCTCGGTGCAGCCGCAGAAGAACTCGCGGAAGTGGCGGAAAAATCAAGTCTTACAGCTGCTACAGGTGTTGTATTGTATACTGGTGTTAGGCGTGGTGCGGAGGCGGAAGCCGGAGTAACGGCAAACAGAAACTTTATTTAACAAAGGCAAAGCCAACACAAAATACCCGCGTAGATCGGGATAATCCGGCAAACGGCAGTCCAATAATAACATCAACGGTGCGTTATCGAGGAAGCGCAGCGCAGAGGAAGCGACAGGGAAGCGTCGAAAGTCCGAGGTGCGCTGGGGAAGGAAAACGCAGCCGTGGAGTGAGCGAGGAGTCGGGGAGGAGACGGTATGTAGCGGGTGCAGCATACACACGACCACGCATGAACACATAATTAACGGACCCCGAGTGTGGGTGAGTGAGCGGTGGGAGCCGGGAGTGAGTGAGTAACGCGCTTCAGCTGTGCATGATTTGCGCTGCGCGCTTGGGAGCGTGCGGAGGCAATGACAGCCTCTGAAGGAGGCGTGGCAGGTGGATTCCTGACAACTGGTGAATCTCTGCTGTTACTTAGTGCACATATGCCTTTTGTTGTTAAATGTTATGCGATGAACGGGAGGCGAAAGCCGCGCTTGGCGGCGCGGAACGTGGGATGAGCAAAAGCATAGAATGAACAGGATCGGGGGGGAATCCGCGGTGCGCTTTGGGAAGAAAAGAGCAGCCGTTGAGAGAGTGCCGGTGGGAAGGCACGTACCGGGATACGCATGCGCGATAACAACGACCGCCGTGAACCAACTTATATCAACAATAACGGACAGTGAGATTGTGGAAGTTTAAATAGGAGCTGGTGATGATAATAAACGAGCACCATATGTGCGCGATTGAAGCGGAGCTTCAGAGAAAGCGGCCGAGAAAGCACCTGACACGCTGAAAGGGGGCCGAAGGGGGCGTGGCAGGTGGATTCCTGACAGATAAACATGTACTGTATGTATTTTTATAGCATGCCTTCATCAAACAAATCGCGGCAACGCTGTTGTGTAAAAAAACCCTTCAAAAACACGTGCATGCACATTTCTTATTTATTAACGCACATCATGTACATAAAGAAATTTCAAGCACGTTAATATACGGCCGCCATTTTGAATTTCGTTTATCTCGATCATCGGTTACCTCGATGCTTTTTGGCGACCGCCTAGGACATCGACATAACCGGGTTCCACTGTATATATATATATATATATATATATATATACACACACACACACACACACACACACACACACACACACACACACACACACACACACTCAGTGGCCACTTTATTAGGTACACCTGTACAACCGTTTGTTAACAAATTTCTAATCAGCCAATCACATGGCAGCAACTCAATGCATTTAAAGCATGTAGACATGGTCAAGACGATCTGATGCATTTCAAACCGAGCGTCAGAATGGGGAAGAAAGGTGATTTAAGTGACTGAACGTGGCATGGTTGTTGGTGCCAGACGGGCTGGTCTGAGTATTTCAGAAACTGCTGATCTACTGGGATTTTCACGCACAACCATCTCTAGGGTTTTACAGAGAATGGTCCGAAAAAAAGAAAATATCCAGTGAGCGGCAGTTCTGTGGGCGCAAATGCCTTGTTGATGCCAGAGGTCAGAGAAGAATGGCCAGACTGATTCGAGCTGATAGAAAGGCAACAGTAATTCAAATAACCACTCGTTACAACCGAGGTATGCAGAAGAGCATCTCTGAACGCACAACACGTCGAACCTTGAGGCGGATGGGCTACAGCAGCAGAAGACCACACCAGGTGCCACTCCTGACAGCTAAGAACAGGAAACTGAGGCTACAATTCGCACAGGCTCACCAAAATTGGACAATATAAGATTGGAAAAACGTTGCCTGGTCTGATGAGTCTTGATTTCTGCTGCGGCATTCGGATGGTAGGGTCAGAATTTGGCGTCAACAACATGAAAGCATGGATCCACGCTGCCTTGTATCAACGGTTCAGGCTGGTGGTGGTGGTGTAATGGTGTGGGGGACATTTTCTTGGCACACTTTGGGCCCATTAGTACCAATTAAGCATCGTGTCAATGCCACAGCCTACCTGAGTATTGTTGCTGACCATGTCCATCCTTTTATGACCACAGTGTACCCATCTTCTGATGGCTACTTCCAGCAGGATAACGCGCCATGTCAAAGTGCGAATCATCTCAGACTGGTTTCTTGAACATGACAATGAGTTTGCTGTACTCAAATGGCCTCCACAGTCACCAGATCTTAATTCAATAGAGCATCTTATGGATGTGGTGGAACGGGAGATTCGCATCATGGATGTGCAGCCAACAAATCTGCAGCAACTGCGTAATGCTATCATGTCAATATGGACCAAAATCTCTTAAGGAATGTTTCCAGTACCTTGTTGAATCTATGCCACAAAGGATTAATGCATTTCTAAAGGCAAAAGGGGGTCCAACCCAGTACTAGTAAGGTGTACCTAATAAAGTGGCCAGTGTGTGTGTGTGTGTATATTATATATATATATATATATATATATACACACACACACAGTGCCTTGCTAAAGTATTCGGCCCCCTTGAACTTTGCGACCTTTTGCCACATTTCAGGCTTTAAACATAAAGATATGAAACTGTAATTTTTTGTGAAGAATCAACAACAAGTGGGACACAATCATGAAGTGGAACGAAATTTATTGGATATTTTAAACTTTTTTAACAAATAAAAAACAGAAAAATTGGTCGTGCAAAATTATTCAGCCCCCTTAAGTTAATACTTTGTAGCGCCACCTTTTGCTGCGGTTACAGCTGTAAGTCGCTTGGGGTATGTCTCTATCAATTTTGCACATCGAGAGACTAAAATTTTTGCCCATTCCTCCTTGCAAAACAGCTCGAGCTCAGTGAGGTTGGATGGGAGAGCATTTGTAAACAGCAGTTTTTAGTTCTTTCCACAGATTCTCGATTGGATTCAGGTCTGGACTTTGACTTGGCCATTCTAACACCTGGATATGTTTATTTGTGAACCATTCCATTGTAGATTTTGCTTTATGTTTTGGATCATTGTCTTGTTGGAAGACAAATCTCTGTTCCAGTCTCAGGTCTTTTGCAGACACCATCAGGTTTTCTTCCAGAATGGTCCTGTATTTGGCTCCATCCATCTTCCCATCAATTTTAGCCATCTTCCCTGTCCCTGCTAAAGAAAAGCAGGCCCAAACCATGATGCTGCCACCACCATGTTTGACAGTGGGGATGGTGTGTTCAGGGTGATGAGCTGTGTTGCTTTTATGCCAAACATAACGTTTTGCATTGTTGCCAAAAAGTTTGATTTTGGTTTCATCTGACCAGAGCACCTTCTTCCACATGTTTGGTGTGTCTCCCAGGTGGCTTGTGGCAAACTTTAAATGACACTTTTTATGGATATCTTTAAGAAATGGCTTTCTTCTTGCCACTCTTCCATAAAGGCCAGATTTGTGCAGTATACGACTGATTGTTGTCCTATGGACAGAGTCTCCCACCTCAGCTGTAGATCTCTGCAGTTCATCCAGAGTGATCATGGGCCTCTTGGCTGCATCTCTGATCAGTCTTCTCCTTGTATGAGCTGAAAGTTTAGAGGGACAGCCAGGTCTTGGTAGATTTGCAGTGGTCTGATACTCCTTCCATTTCAATATTATCACTTGCACAGTGCTCTTTGGGATGTTTAAAGCTTGGGAAATCTTTTTGTATCCAAATCCGGCTTTAAACTTCTCCACAACAGTATCTCGGACCTGCCTGGTGTGTTCCTTGTTCTTCATGATGCTCTCTGCGCTTTAAATGGACCTCTGAGACTATCACAGTGCAGGTGCATTTATACAGAGACTTGATTACACACAGGTGGATTCTATTTATCATCATTAGTCATTTAGGTCAACATTGAATCATTCAGAGATCCTCACTGAACTTCTGGAGAGAGTTTGCTGCACTAAAAGTAAAGGGGCTGAATAATTTTGCACGCCCAATTTTTCAGTTTTTTATTTGTTAAAAAATTTTGAAATATCCAATAAATTTCGTTCTACTTCATGATTGTGTCCCACTTGTTGTTGATTCTTCACAAAAAATTATACAGTTTCATATCTTTATGTTTGAAGCCTGAAATGTGGCAAAAGGTCGCAAAGTTCAAGGGGGCCGAATACTTTCACAAGGCACTGTATATATATATATATATATATATATATATATATATATATATATATATATATATATATATATATGCGCGCATGTCAGGTTTATGTTTCGTGCTGGATTGGTTGAGTTGAGTCATTTGAATGTGTTATGCTATTTGATTTGAACCAATTGTACCAATTCTGAACATTTTTTTATTCGACTGAATTGCTCCCTGGACAAAAAAATCTGATTTTATCTGACTCCAGCCGACCACCTGGCAAGAGTTTTAAGACTGCTAAGGCTTTGTTTTTACAGAGACTGCAGGTTTTTAGTTTTTAGGATTTTAGTTTATATTTTAGTTGCTTGAAGCAATATATTTAATTTTATAAGTTTTCTTTACCAAAGTAAAGCTATTTGATTTGTGCCTCCCAAGCAGAGCCTACTGGCCCATACACAGTCGACTCAAGTGTTACATAGAGAAGGTCAGAAGGAGTTGCATTGTGTGTTTGTGGATTTAAAGAAAGCGTACGACAGGGTGGAGAGAGGAGTTGTGGTATTGTATAAGGAAGTCAGGTGTGGCAGAGAAGTATGTAAGGGTGGTGCAGGACATGTATGAGGACAGGGTGACAGCAGTGAAGTGTGCAGTAGGAACGACAGACTGGGTGAAGGTGAAGGTCGGACTGTATCAAGGATCAGCTCTGAGCCCTTTCCTGTTTGCAGTGGTGATGGACAAGGTCAGACAGAAGTCTGACCTTGCTGTAGTATGCTCTGGCCCCATCCCAATGCGACGTGGCGATGTAGCCTACAGCAGGTTATGGTCACTGAACTGCTGGATGTCCAAGTGGTGCTCCAAAAATAATGTGGGCTTCATTAATAATTGGAGCATTTTTGAGGGCAAGGCTGGCCTATTAGGGCGGGACGGTGTCCATCCCACCCGGGAAGGTGCTGCTCTCATTTCTTGTAGTATAGGTCATAGTCTCAGAACAGCACTAGTTAACAAGTGACTGTCTAGAGCCAAGGCAAGGGAGCAGACAGACAGGCTAAACCGACCGTCTGCTAGCTGCACAGAGTCGTCACTCAGGATCCACTCAGGATCCACCATATTGAGACTGTGTCTGTCCCCCGAGCAAAACCAAAATATAGGAGTTATCAGAAAGTCTGTTTAAGTAATCTGATTAACATTAAATTAAATAGGACTGAACGCACAGCCAGCACCTCTGATCTAAAAATAGGACTGCTGAATATTAGATCTCTCACATCAAAAGCGCTGACTATAAACGAAATTATTACCGACCAGGAGTTTAATATAATGTGTTTGACAGAAACGTGGATTAAATCGAATGAATATGTAGCATTAAATGAGGCGAGTCCTCCTGGGTATAGTTACATACACCAACCCCGTCTAAATGGCAGAGGAGGTGGAGTAGCAGCTATTTATAATAATAATCTAAACGTCACACAAAAGACTAAATACAAATGTAAAACATTTGAAGTTCTTTACACCAACATAAAATGTTCAGTGTCCGAAAGCAGGTCAAGCCAGTTAATTCCACTAATTATTATTTATAGACCCCCAGGGCCCTACTCTGATTTTCTGATAGAATTTGCAGATTTCATTACAAATTTAGCTACTTCTTTAGACAAAGCATTAATTGTTGGAGACTTTAATATTCATTTTGATAATCAGGAAGACTCATTAAAAGCAGCAGTTGTGTCCATTCTAGATTCAGTTGGAATTAATCAGAATGTTATAGGACCCACTCATAGTGGTGGACACACTCTCGATTTGTTGTTAACATTTGGATTAAAAATAAAAAACTTAGTCATAATTCCACAGTCTGAAGCTATTTCAGACCATTATCTAATCTCGTTTAAAATTTGCCTAAGTCATTGCATTTCTACCTCACCACGTTACCGTGTTAAGCGTACTTTCACGTCAGCTACAGCAGCGCGTTTTATTAATAATCTTCCCGAAATTACGATATTAGATAGATCTCCGTCAGACCCCGCAGAGTTCGATTGGGCCACTGAACATCTAGAAACAACGTTACGTTACACTCTAGATGATGTAGCTCCCCTTAAGACCAAAATGATCAGGGAGAAAAAATTAGCACAGTGGTAAACTGATCATACACGCACCTTAAAACAGACCACTCGAAAATTAGAACGTAAATGGCGTCAAACAAAATTAACAGTATTTCAAATTGCATGGAAGGACAGCCTCTTAAATTATAGAAAATCTCTTAGTGCTGCTAGATCATTATATTTCTCCACCCTCATAGAAAATAACAAGCATAATCCTAGATTTTTATTCAGCACGGTAGCAAAATTAACAGGGAATAAAAGCACTGCACTCACATGCACACCATCAATAGGTAGTAATGATTTCATGAACTTTTTTAATAATAAAATTGAAAACATCAGGCAAGAAATCCAGACGGTTAATATAAATCCAAATTATTTTACAAATAACCCTGTAGACAGCAGTGTAATTATAACGGACAATCAACTACAAAGCTTCACTCCTATTCATGAGAAGGACTTAATTTCATTAATCTCCTCATCAAAATCATCAATCATTCTCGATCCCCTGCCTACTAGTTTCTTTAAACAGATAACTCCAGAGGTAATCAAACCAGTTTTAAAAATAATTAACTCTTCCATTAGCACTGGTTATGTACCTAAATCCTTCAAACTGGCAGTTATCCACCCCCTTATTAAGAAAACTGACCTTGACCCATGTCAGTTGTCCAACTACAGACCGATATCAAATCTCCCCTTTATATCCAAAATTTTAGAAAAGGTTGTAGCACAGCAGTTATGCTCACACCAACATTTTTGAAGTGTATCAGTCAGGATTTCGGCCTCATCATAGCACAGAGACGGCGCTAGTTAAGGTGGTAAATGACCTGTTATTGGCCTCTGATCAGGGTTTTGTCTCCTTATTGTTTTGCTCGACCTTAGTGCAGCTTTTGACACCATTGATCACACTATACTGCTTGCTAGACTTGAGAACGTTGTAGGAATAAAGGGAACAGCTCTCTCTTGGCTCAGGTCTTATTTGACTGATCGCTATCAGTTTGTGGATGTAAATGGTGAGTTCTCCACACTCTATGAGGTAAAGTTTGGTGTTCCTCAAGGATCTGTCTTAGGCCCACTGCTTTTCTCTTTATATATGCTGCCTCTTGGTGAAATCATTCATAAACATGGGATTCGCTTCCATTGCTATGCTGATGACACACAGCTGTATATTTCAGCAAAGCCAGATGAGAGAGATCAGCTAAACAGTGTTGAGAAGTGTGTAAAGGACATTAGACAGTGGATGCTTAATAACTTTCTTCTGCTCAACTCAGATAAGACGGAAGTACTTTTACTAGGACCACATGCAGCTAGAAGCAAACTTTCTGATTACGTAGCATCTCTGGATGGTGTTTCTGTTTCAGCATGTACGGCTGTCAAAGACCTTGGTGTGATTATTGACCCGAGTCTTTCCTTTGAGTCTCACGTGAATAATATCACCAGGATCGCCTTCTTTCACCTAAGAAATATTGCTAAAATTAGAAATATGATGTCGTTACAGGATGCAGAAAAACTAGTTCATGCTTTTGTTACTTCTAGATTGGACTACTGTAACGCTTTACTGTCTGGGTGTGCGAGTAAGTGCATAAATAAGCTTCAGTTAGTCCAGAATGCAGCAGCAAGGGTCCTCACCAGATCTAGGAAATACGACCACATCACCCCTGTTTTAATCAGTCTACACTGGCTCCCAATCAAATCTCGCATTGATTATAAAATATTACTACTGACGTATAAAGCACTTAACGGTCTCGCACCGCAGTATCTGAGTGAACTTCTGTACCAGTATGATCCTCCATGCCTACTTAGATCAAAAGGTGCTGGCTATCTGTTGGTTCCTCAAATAATGAAGACTACCGCAGGGGGCAGATCTTTCTCTTATAAAGCCCCAGTTATGGAACAGCCTTCCAATCAGTGTTCGGGACTCAGACACGGTCTCAGTGTTCAAGTCGAGGTTAAAAACTTATTTATTTAGTCAAGCCTTTTATCAGTAGATTTTTTTTCTTAGGTAAAGGCTCAGATCTGGAGGGAGCATGGATATAGAGTGTTTGATGAACTGGTATATTTGTATGCTGTCGTCCCCTCACATTCACACGGTCACTCAGGTTTGTTGACGGTGGTGTGGTGGGTCGTCTCTTATCCCAGAGATCCCTCATGTCTGTGTTACCTTCTGGTTCTCCCTTTTAGTTATGCTGCCATAGCGAGTCTTGCCGGAGTCCAAACTGCACAGTGACATTAACTTTCATACACCAATAGTTACACTTAATAATCCATATCCTTCTCTTCCCATCACCCTCTCTCTCTCTCTCTCTCTCTCTCTCTCTCTCTCTCTCGTTAAACATGCTCCTGA
This sequence comes from Silurus lanzhouensis, assembly GCA_039877035.1. Taxonomy (NCBI): domain Eukaryota; kingdom Metazoa; phylum Chordata; class Actinopteri; order Siluriformes; family Siluridae; genus Silurus; species Silurus lanzhouensis. The sequence continues at coordinate 4,559,764 of JBCEWE010002369.1, read as the reverse complement.
GGCTCCAGTGACCACTGTTTCTGCCCCTCTACCCTCCGTGGATCTTCACACTTCTGTGCAGCTTGGGACGGTATCTCATCAACACCTTGGGTGGTTCCATGAAATTCCGGAGTAGAACGGGTGCTTTGAGGATGGATTGGACTGTAGTTGGTGTCGGCGGTCTGCTGCACTGACTCGGGAGTGCAGTTTGCTTCTGATCATCATCACTGTACCCCGCAACTTTGTATATATGCTTCAAATGGACATTTGGTGCAACCCAGATGAGGATGGGTTCCCTCTTGAGTCTGGTTCCTCTCAAGGTTTCTTCCTTATGCCATCTCGGGGAGTTTTTCCTTGCCACAGTTGCTCATCAGGGACAAACATACTTATAAAGAACATATTTACATTTAATCACCACATTATCTGTGTAAAGCTGCTTTGAGACAATGTTCATTGTTAAAAGCGCTATACAAATAAAAATGAATTGAAATTGAATTGAATTGAATTTATGGACTATGATGTTATCAGATATGTTGATTTGTGGTAAGAGTAGGGAACAGGTTGAAAAGAGCATGGAGAGGTGGAGGTATGCGATAGAGAAGTGGAATGAAAGTAAGTAGGAGTAAGACAGTAATTGTGTGTAAATGAGAGGGAGGGCCGTGGAGTGGTGCGGTAGCAGGGGGAAGAGGTGGTGAAGGTGGATGGCTTTAGGTAGCTTGGGTCAACAGTGCAAAATAATTAAGAGTGTGTTAGAGAAGTGAAGAAGAGTGCAGGCAGGGTGGAGTGGGTGGAGAAGAGTGGCAGGAATTATTTGAGATAGAAGGGTATCTGCAAGAGTAAAAGTAAAAGTTGATAGGACTGTGGTGAGACCTACTATGTTGTATGGTTTAGAGACAGTGGCGGTGACTAAAAGACAGGAGGTGGCGCTGTAGGTAGCAGAGCTGAAGATCGAGATTTTTATTGGGAGTGACGAGGATGGGCAGGATTAGAAACAAGTATTAGAGGGACAGCGCATGTAGGACACTTTGGGAACAAAGTGAGGAAGGTCCGATTGAGACATTGTCTCCCGTCCATTCCACTTTCAAATGCCCTGCTCCCTGGACAAAAAAATCTGATTTTATCTGACTCCAGCCGACCACCTGGCAAGAGTTTTAAGACTGCTACGGCTTTGTTTTCACCGAGACTGCAGGTTTTCATTGGTGCCCCCACTCCTCATTGTTCTGGCCCCGCTCTCGCTAAGGTGGAGTGGCATGCTAGTTCCTGGGGCTCATAGATGGACGTAGATGGCAGAGTGGTTTAAAACGGGCTTGTCTCTTTCTCCTTCCTCACCCGCTTGGCCCGGCACTCATTTGCAAGCTTCGGAAGCACGCCTTTCTGTGTTTTATTTCCCTTGTGATGAGAGCCTTCAGCTCCGCCTCTCTTCTTCTGCGAGCCGGAGGTCGAGAAGCTAATGGAGATTGTGGCCCGTGCAGTAGCCAAACCAGAGTTCGATTGGCCGGCCGATGAGCAGAAAGTCCCCCCTTCCAGTAAGCTCTACGATTGCTTTCTGCGACCTGCGTCACAGCCTCCATGTCGGAGTCGGCTTTTCTTTCTGGACCTGCACACCAAGGTGTCCAGGGTCCTGGGGTAAGCCATATTCAGCCCGCCTCTTTAGTTCCAAGTCATTGTTATACTATAACATAGTGGGACTGAAAGAGTTTGGTTACTAGATATCTCTCCCCAAGTGTCTCATTGTCCATAAAGACCCCGACACTGCCCACCAAGCCCCTTCAAAGTACCTTGGCGCTGATGGGTAAGGCATACGCCTCAGCAGATCAAGCCACTGCATGCCTGCACACCATGGCAGTGTTACAGGCATATCAGGCTGACCCTCCTGTGAGAGCTAGACGTAAGGGAAATTTTAGGCATCCAGGAGGTCCAGGACCTCTGCTATGCGATGGATATGGCTCTTAGGGCCCCTAAAGAGACCATTGTAGCCATTGGCTGGTCTATGGAGGCACCCATGGCTTACCTTGTCAGATCTTTCCGACAGGGATAGGGTCGTGCTGCTTTATGCCTCTCTGGTGCCAACTAGCCTGTTCGACGATTCCTTGAATACGGTCATTGAGAGGTTTCGGGAAGCCAAGAAGCAGTCGGCAGCATTTCAGTGGTTATTCCATGTCACTCTCATGGGACTGCTCGATGAGAACAACTAAGCATCTCCGGACATTGAGGGGTTCAGAAGCAAAGCGCAATTCTAACGTGGGCAGTAAAGTCTTCTACTTCTTCTTTCAGCTGCTCCCAGGGGTCACCACAGCGGATCATTAGTCTCCATACCACTCTGTCCTCTACACATGCCTCTTTCACACCAACTACCTTCATGTCTTCCCTCACCACATCCATAAACCTCCAGTTTGGCCTTCTTATTTTTCTCCTTCCTGGTGGCTCCATCCTCAGCATTCTCCTACCAATATACCCCATGTCTTTCCTCTGCACATGACCAAACCATCTCAATCGGGTCTCTCTCACATTGTCCTCAAAATGTCCTACATGCGCTATCCCACTAATAAACTAATTTCTAATCCTGTCCATCCTCGTCACCCCCAATTTAAATTACACTGTGTCATACAACATAGCAGGTCTCAACAGTCCTATAAGATTTCCCTTTAACTCTTGCAGATACCCTTCTATCACATATAACTCCTGCCACTCTTCTCCACCCACTCCACCCTGCCTGCACTCTTTTCTTCACTTCTCTAACACACTCTCCATTACTTTGCACTGTTGATCCCGGGTACTTAAACTCCTCCTACTTTTCTCCCTGCAACCGCACCACTCCACTGCTCTCCCTCTCATTCACGCACATGTACTCTGTCTTACTCCTACTGACTTTCATTCTCCTTGTCTAGTGTGTACTTCCACCTCTATGCTCTTTTCAACCTGCTCTTTACTCTCACCCCATATCATATCCTTTTATTTAATGCCATGCCAGCTACTGAGGCTATCTTGCACAAGACAGTTTAAATTTTTTTATTTTTACAAAAATAAATGATAAATTCTAAAACTTTTCCTGATGAAACTTTGTTAAACAGCTCATTTAATGAATTGACTTCATAAAACAACCTTCTGTGGTCATTACATTATAAGCAGGACAGTCCAACAAAATATGTTTGACAGTGAGAGGAATACTGCAGTACAAATACTGAATAGGGTCTTCACCTTTCAGCAAGTAATCATGTGTCAGTCTTGTATGTCCGATTTGACATCTGGTTAAGATCACTTGATCAAATATTGTCTTCAAAGGGTATTAAAAACCTTTTAGTAATTTCAGGGTATATTTCATACAGTTAGTTATTCGTCCATGTATTCCATGGCTCTCTCCAGGCTCTTCTCAACCTGCTCCCTAATCTTACCACAAAACACAATATCATCCGCAAACATGGTCAATGGAGACTCCTGTCTGACCTCGTCCGTCAACCTGTCCATCACCACTACAAAAAGGAAAGGGCTCAGTGCCCTCAGTGATTGTGGATGCAGTCAAACCTCCACCGTGAACCAGTCTGTCGTTCCTACTGCACACTTTACTGCTGTCACACTGTCCTCATACATGTCCTGCAACACCCTCACATACATCTCTGACACACATGACTTCCTCGTACAATACCACAATTCCTCTCTCAGCACCCAGTCGTATGCGATCTCTAAATCCACAAACATACAATGCAACTCCTTCTGACCTTCTCTATACTTCTCCATCAACATTCTCAAAGCAAATAATGGATCTGTGGTGCTCTTCCTCAGCATAAAACCATACTGTTGCATACAGATGGTCACCTCTTCTCTCAGCCTGGCTTCCACTACTCTTTCCCATGACTTCATGGTGTGACTGATCAACTTTTATTACCCTGTAGTTACTGCAGGTCTGCACATCTCCCTTGTTCTTAAAGATCAGTACCAGCACACTCCTTCATTTCTCAGGCATCCTTTCACCTTTCAAAATCTTGTTAAACAACTTCTTCTTCTTTCGTGGGCAGTATTAGGGGTCGCCACAGCGGATCATCTGTCTCCATACCAGCCTGTCCTCTACATCTGCCTCTTTCACACCAACTACCTGCATGTCTTCCATCACCACATCCATAAACCTTCTCCTTGGTCTTCCTACTTTCCTCCTTCCTGGTGGCTCTATCCTCAGCATTCTTCTACCAATATAACTCATGTCCCTCCCCTGCACATGTCCAAACCATCTCAATCTCGCCTTCCTCACCTTGTCACCAAAACATCCTACATGGGCTGTCCCTCTAATGAACTCATTTCTAATCTTGTCCATCTTTGTCACTCCCAACGAAAACCTTAACAACTTCAGCTCTGCTACCTCCAGCTCCGCCTCCTGTCTTTTACTCAATGCCACTGTCTCTAGACCATACAACATCGCAGGTCTCACCACAGTCCTATAAACTTTCTTTCATTCTTGCAGATACCCTACTATTACAAATCACTCCTGTCACTCTTCTCCACCCTGCGTGCACTCTTTTCTTCACTTCCCTAACACACACTCCATTACTTTGCACTGTTGACCCCAGGTACCTGAACTCCTCCACCTTCTCCACCTCTTCTCCCTGCAACCGCACCACTCCACTGTCCTTCCTTTCATTCACACACATGTACTCTGTCTTACTCCTACTGACTTTCATTCCCCTTCTCTCCAGCGCATACCTCCACCTCTCCAGGCTCTTCACAACCTGCTCACTACACTCACCACAAATCACAATATCATCATCCAAGGAGACTCCTGTCTGACCTCGTCTGTCAACCTGTCCATCACCACTGCAAACAGGAAAGGACTCAGTGCCGATCCTTGATACAGTCCGGCCTTCACCTTGAACCAGTCTGTCATTCCTACTGCTGTCACACTGTCCTCATACATGTCCTGCACCACGCTCACATACTTCTCTGACACACCTGACTACCTCATACAATACCACAACTCCTCTCTTGGCACTCTGTCGTACGCTTTCTCTAAATCCACAAATACGCAATGCAATTCCTTCTGTCCTTCTCCATCAAAATTCTCAAAGCAAATAAGGCATCTGTGGTGCTCTTCCATGGCATGAAACCATACTGCTGCTCACAGATGGTCACCTCTTCTCTCAGCCGGGCTTCCACTACCATAACTTCATGGTGCTACTGATCAACTTAATTCCCCTGTAGTTGCTGGAGGTCTGCACATCTCGCTTATTCTTAAAGATCGGTACCAGCACACTCCTTCATTCCTCAGGCATCTTCTCACCTTCCAAAATCTTGTTAAACAATCTGGTTTAAAACTCCACTGCCATCTCTCCTAAACATCTCCATGCTTCTACCGGTATGTCATATGGTCCAACCGACTTTCCACTCTTCATCCTCTTAATCGCTGCTCTCACTTCCTCCTTACTAAATCCTATCCACTTCCTTCTTCACCAACTACACACCACTCAACCTTCTCTCTCTCTCTCATTTTCCTCATTCATCAGCTGCTCAAAATACTTCTTCCACCTTTTCAACACACTCTCCCCTCACTAGTCAGCACATTTTCATCTCCATCCTTTATTGCTCTAACTTGCAGCACATCCTTCCCAGCTCGGTCTCTCTGCCTAGCCAATCGGTACAAATCCTTTTCTCCTTCCTTAGTGTCCAACATCTCATACAGCTCCTAATATGCCTTTTCCTTGGCTTTTTGGTTGCCCAATCATCCAGCACCTCTTCACCACCACCAAGCCCCTGTCTGACACATCTTACCTGAATCTTTCCAAAGTTTCCACCATCTACTTCTTTTAGTCCTCACTCTCCTCTTCTCTCTAAAACCATCCTAAAGACCCCCATCCGATGCTGCTTAGCTACACTCTCCCCCGCCCACACCTTACAGTCTCCAATCTCCTTCTGGTTGCATCTCCTACATAGAACATAGTCCACCTGTGTGCACCTTCCTCCACTCTTATGTCACCCTATGCTCCTCCTTCTTCTTAAAATAAGTATTCACCACTGCCATTTCAATCCTTTTAGCAAAATCTAAATTCACGCCAGAATTTTCCTTCTCCTCCTTCTCACATTCGACTTGTGGAGCATAAGCACTGATGACATTTATCATCAACCCTTCAACTTCCAGCTTCACATTCATCAAACTATCAGAAACTCTTCACCTCCACTACACAATTACTGTACCTCTTCCTTCAGAATCACCCCTACACTATTTCTCTTTCCATCCACACCATGATAGAACAGTTCAAACCAACCTCCAATGTTCCTGGTCTTACTCCCGTCCACTTGGTCTCCTGAACATACAACATATCTACCTTTCTCCTCTCCATTATATCAGCTACCTCTCTCCATTTACCAGTCATAGTACCAACATTTAAAGTACCAACTCTAACCTCTACTCTTCTACACTTCTTTCCCTGCCGTCTCTGTAGACGTCTTCCTCCTCTCCATCTCCTCCTCTCGGACAACAGTAGCCCAATTTCCACCAGTACCCTGTCGGCTAACAATACCTGTGGCGGTTGTTGGTAACCCAGGCCTCGACCGATCTGGTATGAAATTCTTATTCGTTATCCGCATGTTTGATTCGGCATGTTTTACGCTGGATGCCCTTCCTAACGCAACCCTCCCTATTTATCCAGGCTTGGTAACCGGCGCTAAGAGTGCACTAGCTTGTGCAACCATAATGGCTGGTTTGATCCATTCTCAAACTATACCTACCTTTTCCGTTTTGTCTGAACTGTTGCACAAAAACATTAACAAATCAGAAAACACAACAACAATTTAGACAAACCGGAAAAAGTTAGCCATAGTTTGTTAATGGAACACTTACTGACTTAATCATTTGACAAGACATCAGTCATTCAAGATATAAAGGAAGCACATCTTTTTTTATCAAGCAATTAGCCATATACAAACAACGTGGCAATAACAAGTTCAATTAACATTACAATACACAGAACAGGTGCATGAAAATACAAATATATACACATTTAGGGGAAAGGGGGGAAAAAAATAGATAAATAAAATATATAATAAAAATGTAATTAAATTAAAAAAAAGGATAAAAAACGGCTATGGTTTATTCTGTAATTAATTTTTCTATAAAAGGACAAAATATTTATTTCATTTTCTTTTTAATCACTTTAAGGGCTTTTGTGAAAGAAATAAACTCATTATAAAATGCAAAAAAAACATTGGTTTTACTTTCAAGTAAACACAAAATTTCAATTGGAGTATAAAAAAAATTTTCCCATCAGAAGTATACAAGAAAGTCATTTGTTATTGTTCATTACAAGTCTAAAAAGATAATGACCTTCACAGTGAAATTTCTTAGATGGTAAAGCCAGTTATGGATATCAGACCCTTTAAGCGGCTGAAGTAACAATCTGCAGCAGGAGAAAGTTGGAATGTATGTGTAAAAGTGTACAAACTAATCTTTGTCATGATACACTGCAGCATCTCCAAAATCACTGCATAAGAATGTCCTTCAAAGTAGATTTTAATTAATTCCAGTTTCTCCTTGCTTGCCAATATTTACTTCTGTTTTTTTCTTATATTTAAAGGTGCACTAATTGAAATTAAAAAATAGTTTAAAGTAAACAGAACTTTACACACGTGCAAGAAACAAAGTTATAAGATTTCATACTTCCTGTATATCTTGAATGACCAGTGTCTCGTCCAATGATCGGTAAGTGTTCCATTCACAAATTATACCTACCTTTTCCGGTTTGTCTGAATTGTCGTGTTTTCGGATTTGTTAATGTGTTTTCGGATTTGTTAATTTGTTTTTGCATTTGTTATTTTGCTTTCGGATTAGTTAGTGTTTTCTAATTTGTTTTGGTAATATGTTTTGCACTTCTCGGCCACCGTAGATTGTTCTTAGCATTCCGTCTTTTCAATTAATCATTCATTATGGACCCAGAGTTGCTTAGAGCCTTGTGCCTAACTATACCTGCTCACGGAGGCAAATTGGCCAGTCCGAATCTTAGTCAAAGGATATAACCGTAAACAAATTTTTTAAGTAGGAAGCACAATGCTTGCTCATGCATAAAAGAATAATTTATTTAGCCACTTTGATATAACTTGCTAATTCAATGATAGATAGAAATCACAAGGTCCCAGACGTTGTGCTCTATGCTCCCTTTGTTCATGAGCCTTCTGTATGTACTAACCTTGTCATAGATTTGCAGTAACACCATGCTACATAATCAACTACTTTGAACTATTTTTCGGACTATAAGCAGCTACTTTTTTCCCACGTTTTGGACCCCATGGCTTAAACAATGAACCTCATAACATTAGACCGCTGAAATTTACGAACGGAAACGAAAAAAAAACGCACCTCACCTGTGTTCTGATCTGCATGGCATCGGGAGAAAAAAAGGTTTTTATTTTTTTTTTAAACGCACGACAATGCCAAAATATAAACTCCTGAGAGAAATAGTTGTGAAAGGAAGGAGGAAGACAGTGAACAATGACTTTCTCGGTCGGCTATTGTTTAGATACAAGCCGTTGTAACGCGTTGAGACTGGGTCATGGGAGAGCTCGCTAACTCAAGTTGCAACAGAAATCATATAATCACAGAAAGGTTTCCAAAACTTGTGCTTTTTAATTTTTCAATGTAGACATATAGACAGGTGTGGCTTATTTCTGTTTAAAAAATATATTTTATTTAGTTTATTCGGCTTATATATAGGTGCGCTTTATAGTCTGGAAATTACGGTAGATATAAATGATTTCAATTAAGTAGTTTACATTTATTTGCCAGGCAATAATCAATAAATAAATGTCAAATCTAAATCAAATAGTAGAAGAAAGTTACACAACATGATCAGCATAAAAATAGTTTAGCAATGCAGTTTACAAAAGATTTGTTCAAGAGTCACTGTATTTGGCAATAAAGACACACAGAGACTGTACGTGGGAAGTTCTGACTACAGAAGGCTTTCATGTGTGTTTTCTCCTTAAATACCCAAACCATTATAAATACTTGTAAATTCAAAGTAATAAAAGCTTTGCAAACCCTGTCTTGGGACATAAGGTGACCTAAAAACCGAATACCACCTGGAAACCAAAACCTGATAAAGATCTTCTCGGGGTGACCGTCACGTCAGAAGGATGTTTGTTCTACTGAAATAGGACTGAAATCATATTTGCAATTACACTGAGACCTTCATAATGATACCAAACATGTAACGGTAAAGTTCATATATTCTTAAAATCTACAGATGACTTTCTCTCCTCAGATTAAAGGAGGTCCGCTTCTCAGTTTAGAAGGCTTATTGTTTTGTTGCATGGCAGTTCTAGGGGTCTGACCTCATTAAGAGATCTGACCATTTTTACATACATATACACATATATACTAGGGCTGCACGATTCTTGCTAAATTGTAAATCTCAATTTTTCTCCATGGGAATTGAGATCACGATTCTCTCACACGATTCTCATGTTTTCAACCAAAACATTTATTGCACTCAAGTAAAAACAGTGCTACACAGGATTTTCAGTTATAATAAAGTGCTGGTTTTAAACGTAACAAAAAATAGTCTATTTCTCTTGTTTTAGACCCCTTAAGGTGAGTAACTTTAAAGCTGTTAAACACAAACAATAAAATGTTAACATTGATAAATAAAAATAATAAAAATAAATTGCACCTGCGCTTTTTGTAAACTCCAACAGGCCAACCTTAAAACTTAAACTTTAAAGGTTCTTGGCCAAGAACACTAAGCGATCAACACTTTGAGGCTTCAGGGAGGAACGCAGACATGTTACAATGTTCCCCCCTGTGCTGAAAACCCTTTCTGATGGGGAACTTGTGCCAGTAATACAGAGGTATTTCCTTGCCAGCACAGACAGTCTTGGATATTGTTCCTTGTGTTCCCTCCACCAGACTAAGGGGTCGTCTTTGCTGTCTATGTTTCTGGTGACCAGATACGAGACTAGCTCCATGTCAACATCATTCTCTTGAGACGAAGCATCAGATGGTGCTGCTGCCTCATTGCTCTTTGCTGCTTTAAAAAAACTGCCTAAGATCTTTCTCTTCTTTTCTCCGGGGGGCAGCGCAGGCTGGGCACTGGGGGCAGCCGTAGTTGTGGGGGAACTTTGCTGGAAAAGCGAAAAGATCACCTAAAAATCTTAACACTACACTTGCTAAAAAAGTAATATCTCAGCAGTTAAAAAATTAAGCTGGGTTTAGCCAAATCCAATTTCAAAATTATTTGCAACTGTAAATAATGTAGCCTAAATGTAAATGTCCTACTCTGTGGGACTATAGTGTATCCTTAATCATGTAAAGGTATACAGTACTTACCATAGCAATGCTAGTCATCTCATTCTTCAGCCTGGCCTTGACGCTGGCTTTGTTGTCCTCGCTGACAGTCCAGTTTAAACCGTGGATCTAAAACCGTGGCTATATCTAGCAGCTCCTGAGTGTTTGGATCACTATACTTTTCTTGAAGGTAATGCAAGATTTTTGATTTAATTGATTGTGTGAGATCAGGATCATCTTCCTTCACTGCCATTATTGTCTCAAAGAGGTGGAGGACTGGCTTGACTGAAGAGATGCTAATGTACTGCTCTCCCGAAAGAGCATCAGTAAAGTCTGCCAGTGGGGTTAGTGTCTTGTTGATCACTTCAAGGACCTCGATGTCCTGCCAGGTTGGTGTCAGATGTCTAGCCTTTCGGTTAGATGAGAGAACATGTCCAATGGCAGCTTGCTGTTCAAGGATCCTCTGCACCATAGCATGCCGGGATCCCCATCTTGTTGGGCACTCAGTTTTAAGGTGGTGTTCAGGTAGGTTGAGTTCCTTTTGGGGAACAGCAAGATCCCTCCTCTGTTTCCAGCTATGGCTGAAGTGGGCCACAAGCTTCTTGCAAAGACCCACAGCACGGTCAATTCTTGAATCTTTCATTGCGTTTTCTACAATTAAAAAAATACTTTGTTGTTAATTCTGCAGTAAATTACAGATGAACATTCCATACATTTCCTTGCATTAAAAATGTAGAAATAGCAATTAACAATTTCCCCGCCATTGATGAGTTATCTTATAAAAAAAATTTTTGTTTTAAAGCAGACAGTCTGTTCATTCATTTGATATATTGTATGTTCATATATTTAAAGAACAACATTTTCTGGAAGGCATTAAACTTTAGTGAAAATCATAAAAATGCTGGCACTGGCTGACAACTTTTTTTTAAAACGCTGGCGGGGAAAAAGTTAAAAAGCAATAAAATAGGACAAACATAAAGCAGGATAAACTTAATTGTGTGCGCTCATTAAAAAAGATTTTTTACAATTATCTAAATTTTAAAAAGGCACAGATTAAAATGTAGAAACACAGCATAATCCTCAATGTTTAATTAACTCTGTGTATTAAAATGGACACATTTATACTTTTATTTTAATGCTTGTGTATATTACCACGTGTTGTGTTTTTATTTTATTGTTTCCTATCATAGGTCATTATTTAATAAAAAAAAATAATAAAAGGACATATTTTTCAGATCTGAATGAATAGGTATAATATATAATACACAGCTCACCTATAGCCAGATGTAACCTATGGCCAAAACACTGAAGCCTTGTCCAATTGTTCAGAGAGGCTGCTTTTACAATGTTAGATCCATTGTCCATGGTAATGCATACCATTTTTCCTCCTCCAAACTCCAGGAGTTGAGACTCTCCTTTAGTCCTTTTGCCAGTTCCTCGCCTGTGTGATCAGCGGGGAAGAACATCATCTGTAGACAGCGGCTTTTCATGTTGAAGTCACTTGTTATAAAATGCACTGTCAAACTTAAATAAGGCTCCATAGTTCGACTTGACCATAAGTCTGATGTAGCCGCGAAGTAATTTGCATTTTGCAGTTAATCTCGACTGTCATGCGACACTGAGTATATAGACCTGGCAACGCAACGGATGAAAAATAGTTGCAAGAGGGCAGACAGTAGCGCTTGTCTAAAGTCTTTATCATTGCCTTAAATCCCTCGTTTTCAACAGTGTTTATAGGAGCCATGTCTTTAGCTAGGTGATAAGCGATGGCGTTTGTTATGTCTTTGTGCCGCTGGGAACTTGAGGGGTATGGGGATGCACCGTGTAATGTCTGAGTTATTAAAGTTTGTGTGGTCTGGCGGCTGGTATTTTTTGGTGTGGCTCGTCTTTCATGGCTAACTCGTACTGTATTTTGTGGTGACGTCTGAGGTGGTTGTAGAGATTGGTGGTGTTACCTTGCGGGGCTGCCACAATGCCAAAGCACTGCTTACAGATTACGAATCGTTGCGCATCATCGTCAGGTTTAAACCCGAAAAAATTCCACACGGTGCAATGTGCTCCTTTTTTCGTTACCAATGTTGCTGCATCGTCGCCACCAGGAATTTCCGAACTGGCGCTAATTTTTTCCTCTCTTTTGAATGAAACCAATGTTACGGCTCTAAATTCACCAAGTTATGTTACCGCTCTAAATCCACCAATGTATTCGGGTCTGCCGCTTTGATACACGTCACATGAGTGACAGCAGAACGCCGCAAATAAGGACGAGGGAGGAGAGAAACGATCGGGTCTGATTGGTGAATAAATAGGGTTTGGTTTTACACAGTGTGAGTAAGTTTGACTGATATAGCATCTTAGATTGTTGTAAGTAAATACGTGAATGCAGCATCTGAATACAGGGAAATACTATATATGCACGTGAATCGCCGTCATTTAAAAAGAAGATCGAATGTATGTATGAATCGAGATCGTGATTCATTTTTCGATTAATCATGCAGCCCTAATATATACACATACATACATACATATACACAATATATGTATATACATGTGGGTACGGAAAGTATTCAGACCCCCTTAAATTCTTCACTCTTTGTTATATTGCAGCCATTTGCTAAAATCGCTTAAGTTCATTTTTCTTCCTCATTAAGGTACACATAGCACCCCATATTGACAGAAAAACACAATTGTTGACATTGTTGCAGATTTATTAAAAAATAAAAACTGAAATATCACATGGTCCTAAGTATTCAGACCCTTTGCTCTGTATTTAGTAGAAGCACCCTTTTGATCTAATACAGCCATGAGTCTTTTTGGGATAGATGCAACAAGTTTTTCACACCTGGATTTGGGGATCCTCTGCCATTCCTCCTTGCAGATCCTCTCCAGTTCTGTCAGGTTGGATGGTAAACGTTGGTGGACAGCCATTTTTAGGTCTCTCCAGAGATGCTCAATTGGGTTTAAGTCAGGGCTCTGGCTGGGCCATTAAAGAACAGTCACAGAGTTGTTGTGAAGCCACTTCTTCGTTATTTTAGCTGTGTGCTTAGGGTCATTGTCTTGTTGGAAGGTAAACCTTCGGCCCAGTCTGAGGTCCAGAGCACTCTGGAGAAGGTTTTCATCCAGGATATCCCTGTACTTGGCCGCATTCATCTTTCCCTTGATTGCAACCAGTCTTCCTGTCCCTGCAGCTGAAAAACACCCCCACAGCATGATGCTGCCACCACCATGCTTCACTGTTGGGACTGTATTAGACAGGTGATGAGCAGTGCCTGGTTTTCTCCACACATACTGCTTAGTATTAAGGCCAAAAAGTTCTATCTTGATCTCATCAGTCCAGAGAATCTTATTTCTCACCATCTTTGAGTCCTTCAGGTGTTTTTTTTTTAGCAAACTCAATGCGGACTTTCATGTGTCTTGCACTGAGGAGAGGCTTTCGTCGGGCCACTCTGCCATAAAGCCCCGACTGGTGGAGGGCTGCAGTGATGGTTGACTTTCTACAACTTTCTCCCATCTCCTGACTGCATCTCTGGAGCTCAGCCACAGTGATCTTTGGGTTCTTCTTTACCTCTCTCACCAAGGCTCTTCTCCCCCGATAGCTCAGTTTGGGAAGGGTTCTGGTCGTCCCAAACGTCTCCCATTTAAAGATTATGGAGGCTACTGTGTTCTTAGAAACTGTAAGTGCAGCAGAATTTTTTTTGTAACCTTGGCCAGATCTGTGCCTTGCCACAATTCTGTCTCTGAGCTCTTCAGGCAGTTCTTTTGACCTCATGATTCTCATTTGCTCTGACATGCATTGTGATCTGTAGGGTCTTATATAGACAGGTGTGTGGCTTTCCTAATCAGGTCCAATCAGTATAATCAAACACAGCTGGACTCAAATTAAGGTGTAGAACCAGCTCAAGGATGAACAGAAGAAATGGATAGCACCGGAGTTAAATATGAGTGTCACAGCAAACGGTCTGAATACTTAGGACCATGTGATAGTTTTTTTTATTTTAATAAATCTGCAACAATGTCAACAATTGTGTTTTTCTGTCAATATGGGGTGCTATGTGTACATTAATGTGGAAAAGAAATGAACTTAAATGATTTTAGCAAATAGCTGCAAAATAGTGAAAATTTAAGGGGGTCAATACTTTATGTACCCACTGTATATATATATGTGTGTGTGTGTGTGTGTGTGTGTATATATATATATATATATATATATATATATATATATATATATATGGAGTTATGTTCAAAAGCAGTACATTACTATTTTATTGTTTTTGTAAAAGGTAGACACAATATAACAGCATTTTACTGTATTTATTACTCAAAGTAAATAAAATTAATATCCACTACTTTATTAAACTGTGGTGAGCACGCAGGGACTTTTATCTGTCTTCATAACATTAATAGGTGAGTTCCCGTTTTGTTTTGTTTTTTCATGACAAAATTTCTGTCTTCATAACATTAATAGGTGAGTTCCCGTTTTGTTTTGTTTTTTCATTACAAAATGTATTACATTTGCTATGGCAGCATGTATGGTGGATATTGAAAGTGAATCTATTTGCTATTTGCTTATTTTCAGTGATAATACACCAAATGCACCACAGTGGTGTGCAGCTGGATTTCTGATTCGGTTTGTATTAATCCTATTTACTGGAGTTTAATTCAGTATGTGATAATCCTTCTGCAAAGTTAATTTTTCAAACTCCATTGCACTGAAATCACATTGTCTTTCTATCGCATTAAAATGACTGGTGTTTTTCACTGCTTTTCTGAAATTTGTGAAGCCACCAGCTAGGGCTGGGCGATTAATCGATAAAATTCGATTAACTCGAATGTGTAGTTTACATCGATCTGTTTTAATAAAAATCGGGTTTCTCTTTAATGTCCACCGACGTTCCCCTCTGGGCTCCCATAGTTTCGAACGAACTCAGCCCTCCCCCCGCGTTTGCCATAGAGATACACAAACAACATGGCAGCGAGCAGAGAAAAACTCGTTCCCAAGAAAGGCACAGTGTCATCTATAATTTGGAATTGGTTCGGAATTGGTTCACAAACAACACCCCGCTGCAAAGTGTGTTTGAATGCTGTTGCAAGCAAAGGTAGCAGTACCACCAATTTACTGCAGCACCTCAAACAGAGGCATGCTGTCAAGTGGGAGAGATGTAGGGCCCTACGAAATGAACAAGACTGCGGTTAAGCCAGCCGCACTTAAAAAATACACGATTAAGCCAGCCGCACTTTGTTTAGTGTTGCGCGTCTAATCGTACACGTATGGTATAGGTGGTGGGAGCGGTCAAAATACATGTAAAGACGCTTCAGAACAGCGTTTCCGTTAAAAAATAAAAAACACTCCATTTTTTTGAGGTTTGCTCAATCTTTCAAATAATTCTTATTTACAATTTCAACTCATTTTACTGTGGAGTTTTTAAGAAGAGTAAAGGCAAAAAGCACTCAAAACCTCAGGTGCATTTTCAATCATGTTCCACATTTAAACACTCATAAAACATTTTTCTTTGTAGGTTTGCTTAATCTTTCGAATTATTCTTATTTACAGTGTCCCTGTCTATTACTCCCTTAATTTTCAAGTCTTATTTTTATTTTATTTTTTTATTTAAACACTCATAAAACATTTTTCTTTGTAGGTTTGCTCATTTTATGTTATGTTACGTTCTATTTTCACAATTTACAATGGCAAGGCCTGCTATCTGGTAATTTTGGCTTGTTGTTTTTTAATTGCACTTTAACCCAAAGTGGGTTATAATCCCAGAAGGGTAAAAACTTTATTTAATAAAGTTAAAACTTTTTTTTTTAACATTTTTTAACAATCTGCGATTTTTTTAGGCCATATCGCCCAGCCCTACCTCCAAACTTCACTTGGTGTTAGCCAAGTCAAGTTTATTTATATAGCGCTTTTTACAAAAGACATTGCCTCAAAGCAGCTTTTTTTTAACAATTTAACAGTTGTTTTACTTTTTTTTTAGCTATATTTTTGCATAAATCCAAGGTGGTTTTTGTACTTGTGCGATAGAACATTATTTACAAGTGATTTATATTCATAGGTTTGTATTGCTGGTTTGTACAGCAGTGTTACTGTAGTGCCTTGATCCCATGGCAGTTGAGAGAAGATGCTAACGTCTACCTAGGGTTGATGAGAGGTAAGTTAGTCCAATTCACAAGAGAAGCTCCAGTTGTGTTGAACAGCTGTCAATTTTATTGCCTCCTTACAACAGTGCAAAATAAATGGCACGAAATGATAAAACAATAAAAGGAAGAGCTCTTTAAAATAATAAAATAAAGTCAATTCCCCCTTAAATGTTCAATTTGTTTCATAAGTGAATGTGGAATGTTGATAGAGTTCCGTGAACATGTGTATTTAAGTAAACGTTAAATTCCTTGTCCTCAAGTGCACTTGTAACACTACTTTGTGTAAACAATACCTTTACCAGCACTCTCGGCGTAAATCAGGACGCTAAAGATCATTTACTAGTCTTGCTGGGCTAGGCTCGCCATCTCGGTTCATCCAGACTTCCTAGTACTCAAAAAACCAATCTGCATAAATGGTACAGACAATAACAATTCAGTTCTCTTTTCCTTTTCTAACATGAGACCTCATTGACTTTTAAAGTGCATGTAACCAATATGTAGGAATACACTTTGATCTACTAGGCAAGTTACATCAACTATTTACTCTTACAAATTAATTACTTGTAGTAATATTTCTGGTATTATGTTATCAGAAAGTTATACATTAATTCCTTTAGATTCCACCATACATTCAAAATTACCCTGTTTAACACAGGTTTACCATGGAAATTAATTATCATAAACAATATGCAAAAAATATGGGATTTAAGCAAATACACTGACCATGTAGCTTGGATATAATAAACATGTTGTATTCGGTCATATTGTATAAACAACAACTACAAAGTAAATGACATGACATTTTACATGCTATCCTGAACTATTCTGTTCCACTTTCATGCTAGCGCACCGATGCTAACGAGCTACAGCCTTAGCCACCCCTTAGCATTGCAACACCATGAAGCATAAAGCTGAGTAGATCAACCTTCTGTAATTAAAAGACACATAGCTCTTTTGGATTTTAACTTTACAAATAACTATGCAAATAGACCAACTGGTTTTTATTTTCAAGGTAATTCCCCAATAAACATTTTAGCACAAATGATAAGTAGCATCATACTTATCAAAACGTGCTTCTACTCACCGGAGTTTCAATTGTTTCTACTTTGGCAGTATGGCCTCAGTTTTCTGCTTTTTGTTGGTTTTAGAATTTCAGAAGTTTTATTTCTGCTGGCATTCACGAGCAGAAAAAAAAAACAAATGGGGGGGAAATGCTGATAACCATAGGCTCTAATAGACTCAGTCCCACAGTGCCCCATATGGTTGGGAGTGAAACTACAATATTAGTAGATCTAGTTTCTCTATGGGTTATATTACTATGCCCAGAATAGACATTTTATTTTGATGGAGACTGATTTTTGGCTAAAACATCTTTCATACCCAGCGACTGTGTTTGACTTATCAGCATGTTTTCATGTCAGTTCTTTGGACATTATTGTAGCACTACAGTGGCCTATGTGAAGCACATGAGGATTCATAGCAATATCCCTAACTTGCTGCTTCAATGTTGCATCCAAACCTGCAACAGGCAATTAAAAAAGTATCATCTTTGAAATCACATCGTTACAGACATCACAAGAAGATTGTGGTGTCGCCTAGATCACATTTGTGTCCTGCAGTAGACTTTAAATGCCATGTTGACTTGTGTATTGCCAAATGTGAGACACTGACAAATGTGAGACAAATGTGAGTTTTATTCCCATCTCAAAGTACACATTAATGAGGGACGAAGAGTGGCATAGTCCTTTAAACAGTGTGATATGTCATTTACAGTAATATCTACATTTACCTTTGACCTGTCAAGGAAACTAATCAAAATTCATATGAGGTACTGTAAATCTAACTGAATCTAGTGTTGCCACAGCATGTGTGACTGAAGCTCAAATGTCTCAAAATATTGACAGCAATACGAGAACAGATGAAAAGAACGATGCAGCTGGAAACATTGAGCATGTGAAGCATGTGGTAAAAATCCTGAGATTAGCTTTTGGTGATCTGCGCTTAACTGCATGCTCAAGACTCTGATAGTACCACAGTTCCCTCCCAGAATAAATCATAATTAATAAATGTCAAATTCATATTTTGTCAATGCTGAAATATGTTTTCTTTTAAAATGTTTAGATGAGACACCAGAAAGCTATATTCAGCACTGGATGATCAGTGTCAGAGAGCCACCAGTCACACCTCCCTCCAACGCTCAACACTTTAGCTCAGCCTTTACCTCCTACTAAATCATCTATACCTGTTTTCGAATTTACCCGTCCCCTTTAAAAGGTCCCTCTTCCCCTTCACTCACTGTCCGATCTACCAAAAACTTACCTTAGATCATCCAGAGTTGGCGATGCGCCTCGCTACACTTCTTGTGACGCATGTCTCAGTTGAGTCTATGGTTTCCTGCACTTCCGTTTCTTACTCTCGTGTTTATCCTGTTAAAGATCAATAAACGACACCTTGTTTTGACCATTGTATCCATGAAAAAAAGTCTTGAGGGGCACATCATTTGTGAGGGTATCCTGACGACTTTTCTGTCTGAGCTTGCTGCACTGTAAACCCTAATTCTGTCATTACTTAAATAATCAAGTAATCTTGAGTTAACACTACTTAAAATTTTGTATTTTCTAACCCTAACTCAAAAATATAAGTTAGATTAACTTACTTAGCTGCAAAATACTTATGAACTCAAAATCCTGATTCATAACAATAGCCACTCTGGTCTCCTTTCATGGTGATTGGTTATTTAGGGACTTCTGCCTGGCAACAAGAGAACTAATGCAGTGATTGGTAGAATAATCCTATAGGCGGTCCTTAATGCCTGTTGCTGAGGCCGGAAAATTCTGGAATTGTTCTTCTCGTCTTTCGCCATTTTAAACTCGGTAAGTAAAGTTATTATGCAGAAATTAACTTGCATATATTATTTTAATTGTCAAATATGTTTAAAGCTTAATTTTACATTTTACAAAGAACCGCCCAGTCATCCTTACAAATCTGTCAGACACGTTGTGTTTCCCATTTGCTAACTTTGCTAACATCGCTATCAATTTTGTGAACATTATTTTAGAAATCATATTGAGAAACTGAATTTGACTTGTAAGATGTAAATTCTTTATACATTAGTTAATCGTGTGTTTTTAGGAAGAAAAAAGTGTCCTTTAGCAGTCCATCTTCACATTTATCATCAATTATTAATTGTCTAGCTAGCCAATCCGTTTTTGCTGGTTTAGGCTGGTTTAAATGAAACATTAATTTTGAATATTATTAATTATAATAAAATATAATTTGCTTTATGATGTTTTGTCAATGACTGTCAATTTTTTGTATATTTAGGGCCCGAGCACCAAAGGTGTACATATGTACATATCTGAATATGTAAATATGTACATATCTGAAAATTGATACACACATGTAACACACTAAGACCTACAAAAAAGTCTCTTGGTACGAAATCCGACACCCAACAGGAAGTCGGGTATTTTTAATTGTACGAGCAAATTTTTGGTCGATTTTGCCATTCGCACATGTCGTATTTTAACGAACTCCTCCTACAGATTTGTTCAGATCAACACCAAATTTGGCAGGCATAATCTAAAGGCCTTTGCGATGTTAAATTGCGAAGATCTAGAGTTTTCGTCAGAGGGCGTGTCCTTGGCGGTCTGACAAATTTTGACGATTCGCCATGAAAACGGAAGTTGCTATAACTCGGACATACAATGTCCAATCTGCCCCAAACATCACATGATTGATAAGACTCCTGATCTGACCAGATCTACATTTCCATATTTAGTAATAGTCATAGCGCCACCTGCTGGCAACAGGAAGTGACATGTTTTACTGTGCAATTAACTACTCCTAGAAATGTATTGCCATCCCCTTTTTTTCTTGGCCAGTCTTATCGTAAGACGTTTGCGCTAGTGAATTGTGAAGATCTTTAGCGTGCGTTAAAGGGCGTGTCCATGGCACCGTGACAAATTTCAATGACTCACCATGGGGATAACAGTTAAGATTTATTCAGATCAACACCAAATTTGGTAGGCACAATCTAAAGGCCTTTGCAATGTTACATTGCGAAGATCTAGAGTTTTCGTGAAAGGGCGTGTCCATGGTGGTCGGACAAATTTCGAGAATTCGCCATGAAAAAGGGAGGTTGCTATCACTTGGACATACAATGTCCAATCTGCCCCAAACTTCACTTGACTGATAAGACTCCTGATCTGAACAGATCTACCTTTGCATATTTAGTTATAGTCATAGCGCCACCTGCTGGCAACAAGAAGAGTGGCACTTTGAAATGACTCTGCCATAATTCTCCATGCTTTACTCGCTTACATGCACCTCGCCCCACTGTTCACTGTTTTCCTCAGGCCACCGGGTGGCGGTGAGCCCGGCGAGGGCCCGCACATTGCTGCTTGCAGCTTTAATTTCTATTGTTTTTATATTGCAGGTAAAACAAGAACATGTGGAAATGTAAGTTTTGCATTTTTAACTCTGAAAAAAGAGGGGGACTTCTCAAACATTACCGTTTGAAACATGGTGGTCATACAAAAACTGTAACCTTTCCATGCCTACACCACAATTGTCTTTGTACGTTCATCTCCATCAATAGCTTGAAAGTTCATCTGTCAAAAGTTCATGCAAAAAAATGTGTGAAAGCTAATATGATTGTATGACCTCCTCTTGCCTCCCCTCAGATCTGCATGGAGTTTAAGAGAATTACAGGCAAGAATCTCAAGCAGGCGTTCTACGACAACATTGACAAACACAGTCCACGTTTCATGGACCTTTTTAAATCTAAAAGGGGGGTTCCTGGAAAGCTCTTGATAAACTTTGTACAGCAACTTGAGGTTAGTGATTATTAGTCTCATTTACTATAAGACAACTTGAAAGCCTTTCATGTTTTCAACATTCATTTCAAATTAATTGTGAATGGTTGTGGCATTAATGGAATTGTATGTTTTCTCGTAAAGTCAGCCCAGCTAACTGAGGTCCGAACCCTTGTGCTGCGAGGACTGCCTGTCCTGCTCGGGGATGATGAGTCTGCTTTTTTTTAAGTCATGTTTGGAAAGTTCATCTGATTATAACCTGTTTACATTTTAAGAGCTACCTGTCCTCACAGCAGTCTCAGTATTTCAGGATCATGTTGATTTTAAAGCAATAGTTCACCCTAAATGAAAATTTGCTTAAGATGTACTCATCTTACAACACTCTCAGGAAACAAAGGAACAGAATTGTCAATGCCCTGACAAAGGCATTGTCAGTGCCTTTTCAAAAGAATAATAATAATCCGTTTAAGGGTAACTGAGTCAATGGGACAGAATGCCCTCAAGCCCAAAATACAGTCTTTGGCAAACCAGCTTTACTGTTAAAAATGTTTAGTTGTTTATGTGCACAAAGTTGCAGCAGTGATGTTGTGCAGCAGTTAAGGTGATGTTAATTCTGATGTTTTTTTTTATTTACACTGAAATTTAATTTATTTATCTGTACATTTTTGTAGAGTGTGGCTGTGACCAGTTGTGTTTTATTTATTGAAATTTAAATGTTTTAACATATAAACAATACATGTTCAATGTTCAATATGATGTTCAATGTGTTTTTTGGACTGAATAAAGATTTAACAGTCAAAAGAACAATAATATTAGTCAATTCAATTTATAATCATTTGCAATTTCAGTTTAATTGTTAAGTTGACTTGAATATGTAAGTAAGTGAACTTAATAGTTTAAGTGCAAATTATAAAACACCAAGTTAGATGAACTTAACAATTTAAGTACAGTCTACATGAGCACCAAGTTAGATGAACTTAACAATTTAAGTACAGTCTACATGAGCACCAAGTTAAGTGAACTTAACAATTTAAGTACAGTCTACATGAGCACCAAGTTAGATGAACTTAACAATTTAAGTACAGTCTACATGAGCACCAAGTTAGATGAACTTAACAATTTAAGTACAGTCTACATGAGCACCAAGTTAAGTGAACTTAAATAAACAAGTTAGGGAAAATCCATTACTCAATTCAATTGAGTAAACGAGTTTACTCAATAGGTTGAGTTCATTGAACTTATTAGGGTTTTCAGTGTGCTGTTTTTTTTACATACTATAATTGAAATAATTAATACCAAGCTGAAGCTGCATGCACACTGAAATGTATTCAAAGGTTAGATACTTGGATGGATACCTTTAATTCAGTTCGCATTTTATTTGTATATCACGTTTTACAATACATATAGTAAAACAGCCATGGGTGACTATGTGGAGGACATCAAATATCCATTGTTGGTGAGGTTTTGGTGAAAACCTTGAACGTCTGAATCCTTCATTGGTATTGAAATGATAATTGTGCATTTGCAATTGTCAGGGCAGGACTTTGACTAGGCAACTCCAAAGTCTTAATTTTGTTTTTATTCAGCCTTTCAGAGGTGGACTTGCTGGTGTGTTTCGGATCAAGAACACTGATGGAGCCATGAACACTGACCCTAAACTGAAGCAAGTGAAGCCTGCAGCTCTTTGGATGTTGTTGATGGGTCTTTGGCGACCTCTTGGATGAGTCATCGCTGTGCTCTTTTGGTAATTTTGGTTGGCCGGCCACACCTGGAAAGGTTCTCCACTGTTCCATGTTTTGCCATTTGTGAATAATGGCTCTCACTGTTGTTCGCTGGAGTCCCAAAGCTTTAGAAACGGCTTTATAACCTTTTCCAGACTGATAGATTTCAATTACCTTCTTTCTCATTTGTTTCAAAATGTCTTTGGATCCTGGCATTATTTCTAGCTTTTGAGGACCTTTTGGTCTACTTCACTTTGTCAGGTAGGTCCTATTTAAGAGATTTCAACAGATATGAACAGCTGTGGCAGTAATCAGGCCTGGGTGTGGCTAAAGAAATTGAACTCAGGTGTGATAAACCACAATTTTTAACAGGGGGGCAAACACTTTTTTACACAGGGCTATGTATTTTTTCGATTTGTTAGAAACATGCAAAAAAAATAAGAAATCAGGACACCAACACTTTCACACCACTGTATATGTTCTCCATGAGTAATCATTTTCCCCTCCACTCTAATTCTAAATGCACACATTTGTTTTTCAGGCGGTTCATCTGAATAAATCCAGTAAAGGGCGATTTTAAGTGGGACTTATATAAGTAATACACACCACAGACCACACACATTACACACACAAACATCGCATACACACACTCACAACACACACATGCATATTCACTCAAAAATACTGTATATACTTGAGTTTTCTTATTCACTTTGTCTTTCTTTCCAGAGTTTTAAGATGTACATTTAGATGTATTGTCATACATGTAATAAGCTTTGGGCTTTTGGTTTACCATTGTTTTTATTTTATACAAATGTTCTGTAAGATAGAATCTGTGTTATTTTCTTTAATGTTATTTAGCTTTTATACTACGACAGTTTAATAAAAAAGAGTTTAAATCTGCTTTACTTCTGTTACATTTTTAAGTCACTATTTTAAAGGGTACATTTATACAAGGTAGTAACATTGTTTTGTAGTTAAACTGGAGCATTTTTTTTTTATTAAAAGGTTTAGAAAAAAACTGCTAATTATATTTTCAAAAATGTACTTTATTGTAGAAACAGTGTTATGCTGTATTCGCAAAAACAGTAGCCAACTGTAAATTTCACCAACAATAAGACACTGTTAATTTTACAGTAACTTGCTGGCAACCGTGCTGCCAGTTCTTTACTGTTTTTTTAATAAACAGTAGACAGCTGTAATTTTAACCAACAGTAAGACACTGATAATTTTGCAGTAAGTTGCTGGCAACCTTGCTGCCAGTTCTTTCCTATTTTTTAACGGGAAAATTATTAACATATATTTTAGGTTTTATGGCTGACAATAGCAGATAACGTTTATGTTGGCCATTTATGGCAGTGGAGTTTTTAACAAGGTTGTTCAACAAGATTTTGGAATATGATAGGATGCCTAAGGAATGTAGAAGGAGTGTGCAGGTATCGATCTTTGAGAATAAGAGAGATGTGCAGACCTGCAGTAACTACAGGGGAATATAGTTGATCAGTCACACCATAAAGTTATGGGAAAGAGTACACAGTAATTTTGCCAGAGTAAAATTTACTCAATTAGAAGAAAATTTTACTCTAATCCATATAACATTTGGTCCCTCTCTAAACAGAGTAAAAGTTACTCTTTTGATAGAGTCATTTTTCCAAAGTCAATTATGCTCAATGTAGTGTTAATATTTTACTATTTCAAGTGATATTTGACTCCATTTAGTGTTTTTTTCAAATTAACCATTGTACTATTTGACACAGTTCTGAGCTACTTGAAATTGACTCTGCTACTTTTTAACTCTATTCAGAGGTACTTTGACTTTACTCTGCAACAATTTCCTTCCCCTCCAGAGTTGTTTATCCTCAATTCTAAGTGACCTTTAAATAACTTACTCTTCAAAGTTATTCTTCTAAATTTACACCATTCATGTTTACCAATTAAAAGGACCTAAATGAAAAACCTGCTTTTCAGTCTTAAAAGAAAAAATAAAAAACTATATACTCATGTCTCACAAATTTTATTTTTCAAGCTTATTTTGAAAAAATAAAAATAATAAAAACATAATGATTCTGATATGACAAACAGGACGAATTACATGTAACTATATGATAAAATAAACAAATCAGAATCACAACCATAAGACATCAGAATGTCAAACAGTTTGTGGTGCAAGATATCCTTAACATCCAAAACACAAGATGCTTCTACGGTATGTGCAACTTTGTAAGCATGAATATGTTCAGCTAAATAAAAGGTTTTCAGTGCAGTTGTTATTAAAAGGACATGTTCATTTTTGACAACAATATTCTGGATTACATGAAATACAGGCATGTCATTTTGAACCTGAACACAAACTGCTAACCCTGACCGATATATATTTCCACAGTACTTGACCCATTTCACATTTAGGACCTTAGTCCACATGGGCACAATAAGTTTCTCAGCCATCTCAGGGCCAACCTCCATTTCATTCAAGGGGACCATTTTCCCAGGACCTAATTTCAAGTCATTTGGATCATATGTTTGCCCAATGTAAGCCATTTGGCACTGGTGTTTCTTTGCTAATGTTTTCGTTATGTTTTTAAAGCGTTATGCTTTGCTTCGTAACGCATGCACCAACAATATAGCAGTGGTCCAATTTTCTGCATACAACTAGGGTAATGCACCTTAAAATGATGCTTTGGCAACAATTTCTTATCAGGGAACAAATGCTTAAACAAACTGTGGTGCTCTGCAATCAGGTGTTTCAAATAAAAGGTAATACCAGTGGATATAACTGAAGAAAACACTATACTGACTCTCTGAAGCAACAAAATGTACAAATACCAGTGCTGATCATTAGGACACACAATATCTCCAAAATATTGGGCAGATAACGCAGTAAACACCAGCTCTGAGTGGTATTTAAGCCCAAGTCATTGGAACCCTCTCTTAATTCTACACCAGGAGGTTTGTTGTTTTGTTTCATAAAGCCATAGTTAAAACTCTGAATTCTTCTGTGCACTTCTGCTGATGTGGTGTAATTGCCAATCAGGTGCTTAATGAGTAATTTCATCTCATATTATGCAATGCCCTCTAATATATCTTGCATAATATCAACTGAAAATTTTTTAAATATTGCAAAGAATTTAAAAGGCAAGACTCTTTTACTCCCATTACATAAGGAAGAATGGGATTGCTCTGCATTCTCTGGCAGTGTTCTGCATGAAGTTCTTTAGTTCGCATTGGCATCCTTGGACTATCTTGACTGAACACTGTCTGAAAGTTCTCTTTCTCTAGTAGGCAAAAGCAGCAACAGTACCTAGCACTAAACGATTCCACAAAACCAAATATGGAATGGACACCAAGGTTGTCACCAGTAACTTGGACAATGGTTCCATAAACTGTATGATCAAATAAAGAAATCTGAATTCCATTGGTTTCCAGTGTTGAGATATAATGGACAAGCGACTCTAGTATTTTATCAAACCCTTATATTTTGATATCTTGTGAATGAAATAAAGTGACTAAATGCATATTAAGTAAACTGGAGTTGTATTTAGGAGAAATATTTCTAAGGGTAAAATAGATAGCTCCTAACTTATGTATTCCTCGTTTTGATCCAAGGGGGATTACACATTCAAATTCATCAAAAAAAAGTTGGATCTGAACTGCATGCCTTTGTTTTGAGAAGAGTTCATGATTTTTAAAGAACTCTCCATTGTGTATGTCATAAAGAAAATCTGTTTTTTGTTGTGAGTCTCTAACCATCATATCTTTAATTTTAGGTTGCTTATAAATGGACTGTAATGTCTCTTGAATTGGTGTGTATATACAGTGAGGAAAATAAGTATTTGAACACCCTGCTATTTTGCAAGTTCTCCCACTTAGAAATCATGGAGGGGTCTGAAATTGTCATCGTAGGTGCATGTCCACTGTGAGAGACATAATCTAAAAAAAAAAATCCAGAAATCACAATATATGATTTTTAAACTATTTATTTGTATGATACAGCTGCAAATAAGTATTTGAACACCTGTCTATCAGCTAGAATTCTGACCCTCAAAGACCTGTTAGTCTGCCTTTAAAATGTCCACCTCCACTACATTTATTATCCTAAATTAGATGCACCTGTTTGAGGTCGTTAGCTGCATAAAGACACCTGTCCACCCCATACAATCAGTAAGAATCCAACTACTAACATGGCCAAGACCAAAGAGCTGTCCAAAGACACTAGAGACAAAATTGTACACCTCCACAAGGCTGGAAAGGGCTATGGGAAATTGCCAAGCAGCTTGGTGAAAAAAGGTCCACTGTTGGAGCAATCATTCGAAAATGGAAGAAGCTAAACATGACTGTCAATCTCCCTCGGACTGGGGCTCCATGCAAGATCTCAACTCGTGGGGTCTCAATGATCCTAAGGAAGGTGAGAAATCAGCCCAGAACTACACGAGAGGACACCATTTCCAAAGTTACTGTTGGTAATACACTAAGACGTCATGGTTTGAAATCATGCATGGCACGGAAGGTTCCCCTGCTTAAACCAGCACATGTCCAGGCATGTCTTAAGTTTGCCAATGACCATTTGGATAGTCCAGAGGAGTCATGGGAGAAAGTCATGTGGTCAGATGAGACCAAAATAGAACTTTTGGGTCATAATTCCACTAAACGTGTTTGGAGGAAGAAGAATGATGAGTACCATCCCAAGAACACCATCCCTACTGTGAAGCATGGGGGTGGTAGCATCATGCTTTTTATTCTGCACATGGGACAGGGTGACTGCACTGTATTAAGGAGAGGATGACCGGGGCAATGTATTGCGAGATTTTGGGGAACAACCTCCTTCCCTCAGTTAGAGCATTGAAGATGGGTCGAGGCTGGGTCTTCCAACATGACAATGACCCGAAGCACACAGCCAGGATAACCAAGAAGTGGCTCTGTAACAAGCATATCAAGGTTCTGGTGTGGCCTAGCCAGTCTCCAGACCTAAACCCAATAGAGAATCTTTGGAGGGAGCTCAAACTCCATGTTTCTCAGTGACAGGCCAGAAACCTGACTGATCAAGAGAAGATCTGTGTGGAGGAGTGGGCCAAAATCCCTCCTGCAGTGTGTGCAAACCTGGTGAAAATCTACAGGAAACGTTTGACCTCTGTAATTGCAAACAAAGGCTACTGTACCAAATATTAACATTGACTTTCTCAGGTGTTCAAATACTTATTTGCAGCTGTATCATACAAATAAATAGTTAAAAAAATTATACATTGTGATTTCTGGATTTTTTTTTTTTAGATTATGTCTCTCACAGTGGACATGCACCTACGATGACAATTTCAGACCCCTCCATGATTTCTAAGTGGGAGAACTTGCAAAATAGCAGGGTGTTCAAATACTTATTTTCCTCACTGTACATATTTATCCCTAACAAAGGTTCCAGTTGTTCTGGTATACCTTGTAGCAAATCTTTGTAGCATCTGGCACAGATCATTTAGATTTCATGTCACAGGCATTCCTTTTAACCTATGACATCTTCACCTCAATCAAAAGTTGAAACTTTTATTGGGGGTGATATATCCGTAAAGTGTCACACTCCCCCTTTCAAAGACACGAAACAGGACAAGACCCTGAACTCTTGTTGAGTTCACAAAGACCCCCTAATCCTAAAACACACACCCACACACAACTGGCTCCAGAAGGTCTGGATCCTACCACAAGACGAGATAACCCCATGCAGGTTCTCTGTTTGACCGCATAGAGACCTCGACCATAAAACACCCACACATATACATGCACACACACACTGATACAATAAAGCATTCCTTTTTCTAATTAAACAAAATGAATAAGATGCTCCACATCCCACAACATTAACCTATACTTGTATGTATCTCCTTTATTGTTTATAGTTGTACGCTAGAGATCCTATTAATGTAACTCTATTAATGTGTCTTTTCTATTAAGGCTTAATTGACTCAAAATTATCTGTTCTTTACTTTCCTGACAAGGGTGCATTTCATTTGATCAGAATATGACATTGTACTAACATCCGTTATACGTTAATTACTGGTCCCAGCACGTTAATGTATACCTGTTCTAATGCTGTATGTCCTTTTAAGGCCTGATGTCAGAATTTATACAAAATTATCTGCTCTTCACTTTCCTAATGAAAGTGCATTTTGTTTTGTGTTTTCATTCTTTTTATCAGAACATAATGTCTTAGCAACATTAGTTACACTTTGACTACTGATCTATGTATGTAATGTATCGCTGCCGTTATGCCGTCAATTCTCTCGTGTTTAGTATTCAAATGACCACAAAATTATCTGTAACTTACTTTTCAAACAATGGTACATTTTATTGGATCACGAAAGTCACCATACCGTCTTAATACACTTCAGATAAAACTTTAAAGTTCTATAGTCCAAACCATGCCCACAAACACATGAAACAAAGGGGAGTTTTTCCCTCCAAAATTTCAAACCATAGTATTGGCCGTTCCCTCAAAGATGGGTGGAGTTCGAGACCTTTAAAATGTCACAAACACCACCAATCGTTGGTCAGACGTACGAAACAGCTTGGAAACGACTCCCTCTTCCTTCAAGATTTTCCGGCAAGCTTCACTTCCAAGAACAACCACTGCTCTGATCTTCAGGAGAACCTGGAAGAACATCTGACCGCACCCTAACTGGCTCTTTAAAGATTTCTTTTTCGCATCCGGACTCTTGTGCAACAAGCCAATGCAAGTAACCGTTTCCTTTACCAACGAATTATGATGCGTATTTTAAGTCTTAGTGAATCTTAAGGTGAATTTAAATTCCTGTGACGATTTCCCAGTTAGGGTGTGCTTAATTTTGAAGCTTGAGCATTTCCATCCCTCCTCTTTCCGTTCTCTCTTTCTTCTTTTTCCTTTCTCTTCCTCCTTCCCTAGTTTTAACCTTTGTTTATTTTATTTTTGTTTTCTTTATTTCTTTGTTTGTTTGTGTAGCTAGTTCTATGTGTGTTTGTCTCATTTATTAAACGCCATATTTTTCACAAGTGATTGTCTCTGAGTACGTTCGCAAATGCAAAGTTCCTGCTGCATCCGGTCTGAACTACATGCTCTTTTAATTTAATTAAAAGGGGGTTACGTCTTTCTTGGCCAGTTAGATACCTCTTTTATAGAATTAATATAAAATTATACTGTCTGTTTGGCGGACGAAGTGTAATGTTAATTCCATTACCGTCAATTCAACTTAACCTAAATATTTATAATTACTATAAATATTTACCTTTCTTTGCTAGCTAAATTCGCTACATCTTGTTCCGAGAACAAATTTAACAGGATCTATTTTTCCCCATTTCTTTGAAAAGTAATGCATTCTTTTGCTCTCAGTGTTCATTGCCACAAAAGGATTCAGCATTTTATCAAAACACTGGTCAATTTGTGACTCAACAATACTTTTTATAGGCTCCGCTAAAGATAAGCTGTTTTTCACAGATTCTCGAGTTTCACTATGAATCTCTCCAATCACTTCTTCTAAAGCACTAACAACATAGTTAATAGTTGTCTCTGTGACACCAGCAACTTTAAGTTCAGCTACCACTGTTGCACAACTGTCTACTATATTTGTTTTTAGGGGTACAGACTCACAGTTTGAATTTGTGTTTGGTAAATCACCTACATTCCCTAATAAAATGGAGTTGGCAGTGGATGAGCTTTCACCAAAATCGAGGCATGAACTGTCAATTGCACAACATTTGCTGAGATGCTTTCATAATCCAGAAAAACTATGGTAAACATGTGAACAACCTATTTGAGCACATTTGACTTAAGTCTTTTCCCTGAACAAAGGCCATGGACTAACTTATAGTGCATTATAAGGGAATTGGCATTGGCATGCCCCCTTTTACAAATGAAACAAATCATCTGGTTACTGGAGCATTCTAGCTCTCAACTCAGCCACTCTGGGATTCACCTTGGTGACTTCAACATCTAGATCATAAACAGTGGTTTGCAGAAAGCTATACACATTGGTCAATTGCTGACAGTATGAGATGCCAAAGACAAAGTGAGCTTTGAAAAGCTCATCAACACAGGCCAGTGATTTAGAGGCCTTGCATGGTAGAGCATGTTGGTCAATTACAATAAACCATCTCTGGATCCTACTTTTCTTTGGTCTGACAGCAAGTAGATACGGCTGGAGACTTCCTCCAATTCCATCCAGGTGCCCTTGGATACTGGTACCAGTCTGTGAAAGAATGTAAACATATTAGAGCCAATGTGGCCTAACTGTTAATGTCAATATGCAGTATGAATAAAGGTGCATTGATGTCTTCCACTAAAGTTTCTGTACATACTTCCAAGAGATTACAATAGATTGTTACTAAGTTTGTGTGAAGTAGAAAAGAATGAAAGAATTTGGAGGACAGATGATCTTTAAGTACCTGTCTGAGAAATAAGCAAGTTCAAGGTCACACAGTAAAGGAACAGTAACATTACTTGGAAGATGAGCCTGTATAAATACATTAACTAGTATTACAGTATTGACTAATATTATGAACAGTCTTGACTACAGGTGTACGATGTAATACAGTTAAACTGTATCTACAAGACATAAACCATGCTTTTGTTATTCAGAGCTCCGAATGAAAACAATTTCAGATTGTAAATCTGCAACTCCTGTATGTGGCCCTTGTGCATAAAAGGGTAGATCAGGGTAGAAATGTTAGAGCAACAAGTGATTTTCATACAGTTTACCATTACAAGTCGATATGAAACATGCATGTCTAATGGGTAAAGTTGTGACCACATCTGAACTTTTGCCATGAATGCTTAATCGCATCTTAGATAACTTAAGCTATAGCACAATAAAGTTAACTTCTTCAACTTCATTGGCTTCAGCATTTTGGATGAGGTCTTGGAGCTCACAAGTCTGTGTGAGGCCACGGCTCTGGGCAATAACCTTTGGTTTTATGCTGGTGCACCACTTCTCCAACAACTTTGCAGAGGTTGCAAATACCAAATAGAAGTCTAAAATCTTGATCAATCTGCCAAAGATAATAAAAGTCAGTACCACTGAGTACCAAGTTTGTTTACTGAACAAGTGTGTGTCACGGCAGAACAATAGAAATTGATTTTATCTTTATAATTCTCACATACCAAGCCTGGTATATCATGGAATTGTGGGAAAATTGATAGAATATCAGTTGACTCTTTAGGGTCGTGAAGCAG
The DNA here is from genome assembly GCA_039877035.1 of Silurus lanzhouensis. Classification (NCBI taxonomy): domain Eukaryota; kingdom Metazoa; phylum Chordata; class Actinopteri; order Siluriformes; family Siluridae; genus Silurus; species Silurus lanzhouensis. The sequence continues at coordinate 4,527,664 of JBCEWE010002369.1, read as the reverse complement.
CTTCTGGCGATAGGCCAGCGTTAACCTCATATTTTCCTTTACCACTGCCTCATCAGCTGTATGCTTCATCAGGGCAATTGCTTCCTGACACTGAAGTTCATCGTTTAACAAACGATCCCCTTTGCAGGGATAACTTTCAGCAGTTGGCCCTCCTGAAATTGTTTAAGACAATATGAAAACCACATTTGTAATTCTTCTTATTTTTAGAGCACAACATGTTAACACCAAAGAAGATAAATGACAGAAAATAACATTAATATATATCCCAGAATGACATTTATATTTGCCAACCGTTAGAGATTATGAAAAACGTTCACATTCAAAAAGAAAAGCAATTATATTTTGTAGAGATACTATAACATGTGACCTTATTCTCACTATAGAACAAAAGAATACTTCAAATAAAAGACACAAATGTTAAGATGAGTAAAATAATTCAATAATGCAAAAGTTGCATATTCATTTAAAAAATAAATAAATAAAATGTTAGTCAAGCCTTGCAGCCAAGCACTGATTAAACATTAAATCTTGCACCTGTTTGTGGTTGCCATGGGCATTTCTTCCGACCCTCCGATGCTTCTTTTTGCAGAGTTTTAATTCTCCATGCCAAAAATCCACTTCCATCTTCTGCATTGTAATAATGCTCCTATGACCATAACAAACAGAACTAAAGTTTATACATTACTAGACTAAGAAAATAAATAGCACTTCAATTATACTGAAAATAATATTTATTTTGCAAGATGCAGTAAATCCTCCTTCTGTAAACCAAATAGATTGAAAGGCAACAGCTACTAACATAGCCAAGTTTTCTCCTGGGGTCAGCCAAATTTGGGAAGAGGGAGATGATTCCCGTTGCATATTGTTCCTTCAAGTGTCGGGAAGGCCTTGTTCTACACACACAAACATAAACCAATTACAACCCATAACATCAGAAACATAAATTTACAAGGTACTGTATGAACAACCTACCCATGTTTATTTGTCAAATGTGCTACCAAGATTTTCACCGTGTCACGTCTTCGGCTATCTGACAGACTTTTAGTGCGAGCGTATTTACTTGCAATCTTTTCACCTCCAGGGCTGGTCGTTAGGATATCTTCGATCATCTGAAAGAGGGGATGATATAATATTAAGCAAAGATGAGAAAATAACAACTGGCAACTGTATATAGTTCCAAATATCTTTAATTTTTAAGTAGTTCCATATAGATGTAATTCAGAGACAAGATTGGTGATCCTTACTTGAGCAAGATGTTCCACTGCTTGATTTTTTTTAGGAGGACTTCTAATCAAAATTGCTGTGTTGTCAGACTCTGATGTGCCTTCGGTATCTCCTACTGAGCTTGAGTTTAAAGAATCTTCAATATAAACCATACCTATAGTCTGATGAACTGTTCATACTATTTTTAAATCATGTTGTTCAGCTATCGAGAATTAGTACAATAGACACATTAGTCTATGCAAAAATAAATTGGTGAGTATTGCTGAAAATAAACACAAAAATGTATAAGCATGTAAAACATTTTACCATCAAAACATTCTTTGCCTGGGATGAAAATTTCTAGGACACCAAGGTCTGGTCATGTCAGCAGGTATTCAAATGCTTCCTCATCAACCTCAGTCTTCGAGTCATCAAAGATCCATTGTAGGAAGATCAAATTTCTTGCCAACTGAAGGATGACAAACCATTGCCAAATTAACAAAAACCAGCAATTCCAAAGTTAGTTAGTGTCATTTTTATACCCCATAAGATACAACCATAAACTTAGTTTAATACTAATAAAATGTTTAAAAGGAAACGTATTAATGATATTAACAATGTTAAAGTTTCTTCTCACAAGCTCGTTGTTGGGCTTACCACATTCCAAAAACGTTTGAAACGTAAAAGGTTTTGAAGAAAAAATATATTTTTTACTATCTTTGAACTTTACTCTAACAACGTTGTTGGTTTGCATCCTAAAGGAAACAAAAAGATGAACACAAGGTAATATTACTCACTGTCAGATGAAGATGACATTCAACATGAATTATTTTTTCTTCACTGGTGTGTTTTTAATTTGTAATAACTGTTCAACAGTTTATGCATGGTTCTAGCATGCTAGCCCTATTCAGGCCATTTTTCTCATAGATGTTTAAAAATATAATCCAAATGGCACCTCAGTGATAAAACTTGCATTCAGATGGTGATTTATTCACGATTTAGGAGTGGGTTTTTGTATGAATAAAGGTGTCTATATAAAAAAGCGCAAGGCCATTGCACGGTGTGCCACAATAATGGCGCAATTGCACATGTGCTGAGGAGTTTGCAAATTGAGTGTGAGCGCCCTAACACTCACAAAAAATATTCTTTAATCAATGATCAAAAGCCCAACAATGAGCTTGTAAATTAAAGGGTACAACATTCTGGATTCAGACGCCAAAAAAAATAACGAATAGCCCCTGTAAATATTGATAATACCTTACATTACCGTGAGAAATTCGAGTCTGAATAGGGCTAATGCACATCAAAATGGCCTCCAGCAATCCAGTCAAGGCTGTTAACTCTTAACCGAGTCAAGTACATGTGGTGCATAACTCGATCCTCGCCAAAATAATTTAGCTTTCAAACAATTAATAAACAGTTGGCAATTTCAGTGTTGTCATTTAACGTTCGTTACATTTGTAACCTATATATTAACTATTTGCTTCTAAATTAAGCAAGGTTCTAAAATTAAAATCAATCCGGATATTGATTTGAGCTCAAAACAAAGGCTCAAAACTAAAATAAATAATTAGACTTAAAAATTTAGTTACTTACATCTAATAGAAATGCGCCTTCTCTTCTGATTCCACAAGCTGCACCGCTGAATGACTGTGTAGAGTACCGCGAATTAATTAAACTTTGTAAGGAGACAATGGGGAGGAGTCACAGTTGTTACTCTGTAATTTTACTCTGTACACTCAAAATAGAGCAAAAACAACTATTTTTGAGGAAAAGAATATTGTCTCTGGAAAGATTACTCTGCCATTTTTCCTGTGTAGTGGAAGCCAGGCTGAGAGAAGGTGACCATCTGTGAGCAACAGTTTGGTTTCATGCCAAAGAAGAGCACCACAGATGCATTACTTGCTTTAAGAATGTTGAAGGAGAAGTATAGAGAAGGTCAGAAGGTGTTGCATTGTGTGTTTGTGGATTTAGAGAAAGCATACAACAGGGTGCAGAGAAATGAGTTGTGGTATTGTATGAGGAAGTCATGTGTGTAGAAGAAGTATGTGAGGGTGATGCAGGACATGTATAAGGACAGTGTGACAGCAGTAAAGTGTGCAGTAGGAATGACAGACTTGTTCAAGGTGGAGGTTGGACTGCCACCACCGATGTGGTGAGGGAAGACAATGTATGGAGACAAGGTATGGAGACAGATGATCTGCTGTGGTGAGATGGGAGAAGCCGAAAGAAGAAGATACTTTCGAAGATATTGAATTTGGAATTACATGTGGAGATGTACTTAATGGAAAAAAATCCCTGGTGATTCTCTATCAAAATACCTAAATTACTATTCCCTGGCAAAAAATATTTGACAAAGGAGGCTTCTTCTGTGTTTGGCTTCTAATGGCTTTATCTATGGTCATCAGAATGTGTAACAGTAACTTTACTTTGTTTTGCCTGAATGTTATTGTGGGTCAATATTTGTTGGCAAAAGCTGTGCAATATGATATTATCTTTGTGACAAATTGTTATTTAAAAACTAATGTTAAAACACCAAGTAATGAAGACAGATTTTTGACAAAGCTTTATATTTACCGCTGTAAACCTTTTGTCCAAAAAAAGCACTGCACATGAAATATTAATGTTTAGTGTTTAGTGGCAAAGAAATAGGGTTGAACAGACACAAATTTAAAATTGATGTCAGAACAATCACTGCTATCTCAGAGTAAACCAACCATTTCCACCAAGTAATCCCAGGCACTCAGCTCCTGTCCACCTATTTGCACAATATATGGCTTGCCTGGCTGCAGTGGAAAGCACACACATTAGAAGCAATGAAGCTAATGATTTCTAAGCTCTCAGAGGCGCCTGTCCATGCACAGTGATGACAAACCTGTCAAGTGGCATAATCTAGGAGGCAATTGTAACATCCTCAGAAAACCATAGTGCTTCACAACCCCTAAACCACCCACTCTCTCCTCCCTGCACTTCACTATTTATAGAGCATCAATACATTTCTGGCCTGTATTGGGACAGTGAGTTCACAAGTAATAACTAAAGGTAGAGTAGAATGATAAATACATAAAGAAAATGATTGTCATGCCCTGGAGCACCAGACCTTGTTATGCAGTCTTAATTTTGGCCTTTGCTCAGGAATTATTTATCACGGGCATATTATGATGCAATGTCTTTGTTATTCTTTAATTGATGGAGTTCTGCTGTGATCTTAACATATTTGGATTAATTGGTTTAGTATACATTTTGCTTTCACCTTATCTAGATTTTTCAACATAAATTGGTTTGATATCTGAGACAAGCACTGCATTGGGATTTTGAGTGCACGGATTTGTGTTGAACAATGCCAGATTTAGGCAGTTATTTTTTTTTTGCGACAAGGTATGTTTAGAATTAGGATTATTAAGCATATCTTATAGACTTTTGTACAAAATACAATGTATGATTTTATGTTCTTTGCTTTATATTTTGCTTACTAGTGCTTAAAATAAAATCTAAGTTGTCTGTTAATAGAATAAGTTAAGTAGGATAAAGAACACACACACACACACACACACACACACACACACACACACACATATATATATATATATATATATATATATATATATATATATATATATATATATATATATATATATATAATATATATATATATTTCTTTATATATATATATATATATATATATATATATATATATATATATATATATATATATATATATATACAGTGTTGGGCAGTAACGCGTTTTTTACAGTAACTTTTTACAGTAACTAATACTGTAACACGTTACTTTTAAAAATAAAGTAACTTCGTTACCGTTACTGTATGGTGCGTTACCCGTTACTATTATAAATGAATTAATTTCGGCTGAAGTGTAGACTACAGCCTAACTTGCTTACAGCAGCGTTGCATTGTAGGATTGGTGGATAAACCACTGTAAACACGAAGAAGACGCATTCTAGTATTTGTGGATTACCGGATTACCCTCTGTATACACGAAGAAGACGTGCTGTGGGCATGTCTCCGTTTATTCAGGTCTGTGCGGCAGTAATGGTGAGTCGAGGCGAGAGCAAGACGAGTTTCTCAAAGTGGAAATATGCTCATTATTTCACTTTAGTTGAGTATAAAGACAAAAACTTTTAAGTCAAATGTAAGCTGTGTCTTTCTGGTTCGAAGCTCGTATCTACTGCGATAAACAGCAACTCCAATCTGTTGAAGCTCCTCCAGGACCTCCATGCCTGAGGAGCTAGTAGCTAGAAGCTAACCCGGTGTTCTGTTCTACAATGTTGATAGTTTTCATACTTAAGCTGTGAAAGAAACATTTTTAAGAGCTCAACACAACAGCAGAAGCCACTTTAGTTTTTAATTGTGAATATATTATTCAGCTTGTTTTGTTATTTATTTCAGAAATCCTTGTGATATATTCAGTTTGTGCTGGTCTGACTTTAATAAAATAGTGTTTAAAAATTACTTCATGTTTAAGTCAGTTTTGTGTTTGTATAAACCATAACGCATAAAAGGGCATGAATGGGAACATTAAAGGACGTTCTTTAAAAAAGTAACTAAAAAGTTACTTTTAACAGTAACGCATTACTTTTTGGTGTAAGTAATCAACAAAGTAACGTTTGTAAAGTAAGTAAGTTTCAATGAAGTAACAACTAACTTTAACTAGATACTATTTTTTAGTAACGAGCACAACACTGTATACATATACCTTATTTTTCGGACTATAAGCCGCTACTTTTTTCCCACGTTTTGAACCCCGCGGCTTAAAAAACTAAGCGGCTTATTTATGATTTTTTTTCTTGGGTTATTCCCGGTTTCACAAACTTCAAGCCAAAAAACTGAACCTCATACCATTAGACCAATGAAATTTCCGAACGGAAATGAAAACCTCACCTGTGTTCTGAGCTGCACGGCATCGGGAGAAAAAACGTTTTTTTTTTAAACGCACGGCGATGCCAAAAGATAAACTCCCGAGGGAAATAGTTGGGAAAGGAAGGAGGAAGACAGTGAACAATGACTTACTTGGTTTTCTACTGTTTAGATACAAGCCATTGTAGCGCGTTGAGTCTGGGTGAAGGGAGAGCTCGCTAACTCCAGTTGCAACAGAAATCATATAAGCACAGACAGGTTTCCAAAACTTGTGCTTTTTTATTTTTCTTAGTAACACCGTTTTCCGTTATTTATTTTTTAGAATTTTTTAAAACAAGTTATTTTTTTCATTTCACTTCACCAATTTGGACTATTTTGTGTATGTCCATTACATGAAATCCAAATAAAAATCAGTTTTAATTCCAAGTTGTAAGACAACAAAATAGGAAAAATGCCAAGGGGGGTCAATACTTTTGCAAGGCACTGTACATACACCATTTTATTTTATTTTATTTTTTTTGCCTTAAGGAACTAGCAAATAAAAACTGATTTAATTTTCTGTTATTAAATATATTACTATTTTCAGAAGAATTACCATATACAGGATTATTATAATACTGCACAGTGCTGGACTAGCATTAATATAGATAGGCTTGCACCTAGAGAATTAAAAGAAACTGAATGGTTATGATACCACTAAGTGTCATGATCTCAGTCCATGAAGTGCATTACATCAAACCTCGCAGTTTCAGAAAGAAAGAGAGTGAGAGGGCAAGAGAAAATTCTATTGACCTTTGTGGAAGAAAGCTGACATCATAAAGTGCTGTCTGCTGCCTACTGAATGGGAATGCCATTTTAGATTAAGGACTTCTTAAATTATGCATTTGGTTCAGTCTCCCTAGGTGAGAGTGAGTGTGCAGAGATGGAATTGGGAGAATATAATACATTTAGTGCTCCAATGTTAAGAGTGGGTGGACACCCATGAGAGCATCTAACTAACTAGGAGGGCAAGCATGTTAGTAAGGTCAGTAATTAATAATAACAAACATGTTAAGCTATATGGAGTGTATTGCTTATAAATACAAAATTGTCAAATTATGCAATGCAGTGATCTGGCAACTCTGAAAGGTTAGCTGCAGTGCATGTATGCATGTATGTACTTTGTACATGTTAGTAAACAAATGAATGTGACACAGAACTATTTTTGGGTAATGTTTGAACAAGTAATATTGTATTTTATAGATGTATTTTCCATCTACAATTTACTTTCAGTTATTTTTCTTTAGTTGACTTTACCTTGTATCACTATGACAGCTAGTTGCTTAAAGTCAATCTTGTGTGTCTCCTTGCATATAAAAAAAACACATGCCAAAAGAAATAAATACATTTTAATGTTAAAATGTGCAACACATAGCAATTTAAACTATGAGAGAATTTTTGACTAAAGTCAAAAGGAACATGCACTTGTTATTGATCACTGTGCCAATGAGCCATATTTCCTTCTATCAACAAATGGTATTTTACAGACATTAGCAACTGGGATGTTCAATATATGTCTTACCTTTCCAAATGACAGCACACACACACACACACACACACACACATGCACACACACGCAATGCACACAGAGTGAAAATGCGGTATTTCCTACCTCTGAGCCAACTCAGTTTTCAATGAGATTTTGAATGGTCACACAGACAAGAGAAGTAAATTCCTTTAATCATAGTATTTCAGACTGTTAATGTTCCTAGTATCCAGAGGAAGAAGTTGCAGGCCTCATAATTTCATTTAGTTCAATCACTCTCACAAAAGGTAAAAAGTGGGTCTTAAAGACAAATCTACTTGCAGTAAGACACACATTTAACTGTATTTTCCTGTGATCATCTTCTTCTTTCGGCTGCTCCCATTTGGGGTCGCAACAGCAGATAATTTGTCTCCATACTACCCTGTCCTCTGCATCTGCCTCTTTCAAACCATGTCTTCCCTCACCACATCCATAAACCTCCTACTTGGCCTTCCTCTTTTTCTCCCACTTGGTGGCTCTATCCTCAGAATTATTCAACCTACAGTGCCTTGCAAAAGTATTGACCCCCCTTGGCGTTTTTCCTATTTTGTTGTCTTACAACCTGGAATTAAAATGGATTTTTTGGGTGTTTGTATCATTTGATTTACACAACAAGCCTACCACTTTGAAGATTCAAAATATTTTTTATTGTGAAACAAACAAGAAATAAGACAAAAAAACAGAAAACTTGAGCGTGCATAACTATTCACCCCCCCAAAGTCAATATTTTGTAGAGCCACCTTTTGCAGCAATTACAGCTGCAAGTCTCTTGGGGTATGTATCTATAAGCTTGGCACATCTAGTCACTGGGATTTTTGCCCATTCTTCAAGGCAAAACTGCTCCAGCTCCTTCAAGTTGGATGGGTTCCGCTGGGGTACAGCAATCTTTAAGTCATACCACAGATTCTCAATTGGATTGAGGTCTGGGTTTAGGCCATTCCAAGACATTTAAATGTTTTTCCTTAAACCACTGGAGTGTTGCTTTAGCAGTATGCTTAGGGTCATTGTCCTGCTGGAAGGTGAACCTCCGTCCCAGTCTCAAATCTCTGGAAGACTGAAACAGGTTTCCCTCAAATATTTCCATCATTCCTTCAATTCTGACCAGTTTCCCAGTCCCTGCTGATGAAAAACATCCCCACAGCATGATGCTGCCACCACCATGCTTCACTGTGGGGATAGTGTTCTCGGGGTGATGAGAGGTGTTGGGTTTGCGCCAGACATAGCGTTTTCCTTGATGGGCAAAAAGCTCAATTTTAGTCTCATCTGACCAGAGTACCTTCTTCCATATGTTTGGGGAGTCTCCCACATGCCTTTTGGTGAACACCAAATGTGTTTGCTTATTTTTTTCTTTAAGCAATGGCTTTTTTCTGGCCACTCTTCCGTAAAGCCCAGCTCTGTGGAGTGTACGGGTTAAAGTGGTCCTATGGACAGATACTCCAATCTCCGCTGTGGAGCTTTGCAGCTCCTTCAGGGTTATCTTTGGTCTCTTTGTTGCCTCTCTGATTAATGCCCTCCTTGCCTGGTCCGTGAGTTTTTGTGGGCGGCCCACTCTTGCCAGGTTTGTTGTGGTGCCATATTCTTTCCATTTTTGGAAATGGCTTTAATGGTGCTCCGTGGGATGTTCAAAGTTTTGGATATTTTTTTATAACCAACCCTGATCTGTACTTCACAACTTTGTCCCTGACCTGTTTGGCGAGCTCCTTGGTCTTCATGGTGCCGCTTGCTTGGTGGTGCACCTTGCTTAGTGGTGTTGCAGACTCTGGGGCCTTTCAGAACAGGTGTATATATATATACTGAGATCATGTGACACTTAGATTGCACACAGGTGGACTTTATTTAAGTAATTACGTGACTTCTGAAGGTAATTGGTTGCACCAGATCTTATTAGAGGCTTAATAGCAAAGGGGTGAATACAAATGCACGCACCACTTTTCCGTTATTTATTTTTTTGAATTTTTTGAAACAAGTTATTTTTTTCATTTCACTTCACCAATTTGGACTATTTTGTGTATGTCCATTACATGAAATCCAAATAAAAATCAGTTTTAATTCCAAGTTGTAAGGCAACAAAATAGGAAAAACGCCAAGGGGGGTCAATACTTTTGCAAGGCACTGTATATAGTATATAAAGTATATAGTATGTCTCTCCATTGCACATTACCAAACCATCTCAATCTACCCCCCCATCACCTTTTCTCCAAAATGTCCTTAATGAACGGCTTTAATGAACTCGTTTCTAATCCTGTCCATTCTCGTCACTGCCAATGAAAACCTCAGCATCGTAAACTCTGACACCTCCAGCTCTGACTCCTCTCTTTTTTTCAATGCCACTGTCTCTAAAATATACAACATACGGGTATCACCTCAGTCCTGTACACTTTCCCTTACACTCTTGCAGATACCCTTGTAACACATCACTTCTTGTCAAAAATGCAGAATATGCAAACATATCTGGGATAAAGAAATGGGTAATTGGGGGAAGAGAAACATCCTTTTACCCTTACACAGCAAATTTCTGAAGTCTACGGTTTGTGTTATGGGATACTCCCTGGCTGTGTTGTGTTTTGGAGTATATTCATTGGTGTTCAGGAGTGTTTAAACACTACATTTGCTACATTGGATCTGCGGCTAATGGACTTGTGTACTTTGTTGTTAGGTACATAAAAGCGTTTTAATAAAAAATCTATTTCAGAATGTTTGATATTTTCTAACAGAGACATGTTTGTCGAAGCTGTTACGTTATCAAGTCTGTAAATGACTATAGCGAACATGGAGTTAAACGTAACTCATTGTTTCTTAATTTTGTCGAGCAAGTGCCTGGGGGTTTTGTCTATATAAACAAACTAAAATTAGCAAACCTTCTTTCCATTCACCGTATTTCTGAAAATTTGTGTTTTGCCATCAAACTGAAGTGGTGACTCAAGAAACCTTCTGTTCAGCTCCCATAAACTAATGCCAATGAGGTAATATATTTTATCCCTGCAATGCAGCCTTATGTCTGTCAGATAGCCTAATGTTTTGCAGACATGGTTATTAATATGCAGAGTCTAAGTTTAAGTCTAAGTTTATGTCTAGGTTTTAGTCGTGACCCATGAGAGTGCTTTGTTTTCAGCTTACATTTTTTTTCCATTCTCGACAGTTCTGTAGACATATATGTCCAGTGATTGCACCAGACATAGTCGGTCCAGCTTTTACTGGTCTGGGGCCTGGAAAGGTAAGGGAAGAATGCCTGGAGCATAACAGGTCGTGGGACAACCGAGGTTACATTAGAAACATACCCTGTTTTATGATAAAGGAAGGCACTGGCCATTTATGGAGTCCCCTCCAGGAAAGAGGGGGGCCACAGAAAGGGCCTGAAGATCCCCCACTCTCTTGAGAGAGGAACACAGTCTTGACTGTAAGAGCTGTGGAGACTGTGGCCCATGAGTGGGTACAGCTCTGAGCTGCCGGGTCTCTCCACTGAGGTGGTAGAGACCCTCCTCCAATCCAGAGCTCAGTCACTGGGTAAACAAAGAGCATGCAGGTGTGAATCAAGCTGCTAGAAAAAAAAAAATGTTTCTTTAAACAGCTCTTTTTAGTCATTGGCATTTTTATGTTTTTCTTTTTTTTTCTGGTTGCTATTTTAAAGGCTAGTGATTACTTAGTGATTGCTAGTGATACATTATTCCAGTCTTAATTATATATATTTTTTTCGATTCATATTAAATTACATTATCTTCTCACAAAATGTATTTTATGTAGGCATGTTGTGTAGCTAGCAGGGCTTCTGAAGATTTTAACACAAAATATATTTTATATATTTTCATATCATGATTCTATTTAGTTTTCAGAAATGTGAGAACATTATACACACACATGCATACACACACAGAGACAAATGTATCTTAAATACAAGAAGAGATGGTGCATTTCATCACTAAGCTACACTTTCAAATCATCTTTCAAAGGAAAGAAAGGAAATGGAGGAAATAAAGAGAAATATAATATCAGACCATAATATTACTTTCTTTTGTCTCAATCCATATATTCTGATTGTTCTTAACTTTATAATGAATGAATTTTTCCCAAGATCTCAAATATATTTTGTGGCATTCACTGAAATATGAATGCCAAAGAATGGTGTACTGCATATCAAAAATATACAGCTAATAGACAGATTTAGATATTTTTAGTCAGTTTAGCAATAAAGAATTATTGCTGTCTGCATAGACAGCATGATTTAAAATGTCTGTTTTACCTTTATCTGTAAAACCCTGGATAATTAACGCTTCTGTAAATGTACTTAATATCCTAAATTACTTTATTATCCTAAATGCTTTCCATTGAGGTCAGTTTGACCACAGCAATATAAATTTACGAAATAGGATTTTTACCCAAGTTTATTTATCAGGTACTTTATGTTTTTAAATGGCTATCCAATTAAATTAAATATATACAACAACCCGCTCACTACCCTATCCCTGATATATCCAGACTACCTATTGCACAATTCACCATAAAATCTTACTCATTTAAAATTTTGGAATTACATTTCATTTGGTTTTTCATGGCTAAATTTAGTTTCTTATTACAGATGTCTTTTATTTGTAACATTTGGAAAGAATAACAGTTTCTGATATAAAGAACAGTCACTTGTATTTGTACAATTTGAACATTTGACCACAGGAAAAAAAAAAATTTCAAACATTCAAAAGAATATTTCAAAATAGATGCAAAATAGATCATCATAACCATCATAATCATCGAAACATCAGTAAAGAACAAATAAAAGGTTTTTATTTAAAAAACACATAAAAAGTAATTTAAAAAGCATTTTTTCCAAGGATTTTTGCTAATATGCTGGAACAGCTATGTATGTGAATATGTATATGTGAGATACATTCCGATCATTGTTAAATTTGCTCAACAATACATTGGCATTGTAAGCACACATATACACTGGAGATCAAAATTAGAGAACAATTCATAAACAATTGAACAATTCTGAAATAATGTCATCTTCACTGCTCAACAGTTGAAGAAGTTTTTCTCCTGTCTATACCATGCTACCAGAACACCTTTTCCACAAAATAACTAAGGCATTTCCAAAAAAACATTATTTTGCAGAAAATACACTGATTAAAATTAAAGAACAACAATGACTGTAGCATGGAAAAAGATTACAACAAAATTTTCTGATGGTTACAACAGTCAGCAATTAGTAGGAAGTGTACAGGCCTCTGCTCTGAATGACTTTAGCACATCTGCTTCCATAGGACAGCACTAGTCTCTCAAACTGCTCTGGTGTGATTTTTGTCCGCTCTTCTTCCAGTCTCCTCCACAGTTCGGTGACTGTAGTGGGTTCCTTGGCCATAAATTTGTCGCCAAGGATTTTCCAGAGGTTCTCTATTGGGTTGAGATTAGGACTCTGGGCAGGCCATGTCATTATTTCAATGTTTTCAGTTTCAAGGAACTGCTTTATCCGTTTTGCTGTGTGACATGGAGCATTGTCCTGCATGAACACTGCGGGCTGATTGGTTGATTAAACGCAGGGAAGGAACCAAATGTTGTTGAAGAAGGTTCTGATAAAGATTTGCACTCACTCTGCCATGTAGCTGTATAAGAGGCCCAACTCCTGCTGCAGAAAACATGCCCCAAACCATGACACTTCCTCCTCCACTTTTCACTGACTTCTTTACACACTTTGGGTTTAGTCTTTCTCCAGTTTGTCGCCGAACATAATGTTTCCCATCGGACCCACATAAATTAAACTTGCTTTCATCACTGAAGTGAACTTTGGACCAGTTCTCCTCTGTCCACACAACATGCTCCTCAGCAAAGCTTAGTCTAGCCTTTTAATTCTTTCTACTAATTAAAGAGGTTTGGTCACTGCAGAGTGGGCTTTCAGTCCAAATGCTCTTAAACGTCGAGACACTGTATGACGAGACAGATCCTTACCCTGTTCAGCGCTGAACTGGTGACAAAAAATGACAAGGGGCTAGGTCATTAATGCAGGTAGCTGGAGGTAGCTTTGTCCTTGTCAAGATGATCAAACCTCCATTTTACTTATTGTAATTATAGACATTTGTGGTTTTTCACTCTTCTCTGGTGCTAAGGACATCATTAGCAGAACAGTTTCCCTTTCTTGAAGCAATAGATCTCCTATTAAACAGAGCTATTTCAATGGATGTAACCATAGTAGAATTTACCCTCCTGTTCTTCATCCTAAGAAGCTCAGAGGAAAGCTAAGGTTTGTTTTTTCTTGCTGTCCCCATGGTCATCTTCCTGTTCAATTGTTCCTCACCCAGGGCATACAATATGGAAAAAAGCTCACAGAGATAAAATGTAGTATTTAGGTGCTTCCCTAGCGGCTTTACTAGTTTACTAGTGTACACTATTCCAGTCATATCTTGAGTGTGCATTACATGCTGTTTATATTTTGATGCTCTTTTTGGCCGGCATGTATTATACGAAGGAACAACACACACAAAATGGAACCACACATTTATTCACAGCAATGTAGGGGGCTGGGATGTAAAGAAAGGGTAATTGCTGGACCAATTTGTTAAATACATCCTATATTGCTCTATTCTGTTGCTTCTCCTGTTGACTTATACCCTACTGCCAAAATAAGCAAATTAATGTAGTCAATTCAAGTTTATTTCTATTGCACTTTTTACAACAGACATTGTTTAAAAGCGCTTTACAGAAATTAACATTTAAGGTGAATGGTGTATGTAGACCAAAATAAAAAACTAACTCTCATTCACAGAAAACCTTTGGTTAGATGTGAATGAAGAAGGGGGCAAACACTTTTATATATATGAGAGAGAGCATAAAGTGGGAGCGCTAGGAGCACCAAGAGAAATGGTATAGAAATAGTTGAGAATGATGCAGAAAATGTATATAAAAATATAAAAGTATAAGTACTCATTGAAATTACATTTCCCACTCCACCATGTCATGTAAAATCTCTGTGGTTCTTGAAAAACTACAGGTTTTAGTAAAATAAAACCACAGAGGTATGTTTGAAAAAATTGCATGTTATAATGATCTAAATGTCATCCAAAGCAAACAAAACAAAAAAGTTTAAAATGTGTATTTGCTTTATATATGCTTATACAACTAAAATACCATTGACCGCAAAAACATACAGATTCTACAAAATGTGTACACTGAAAACATATCTTGATGGTTTTACATTTTCCTAGTTGTCTCTATCAAATAGAAAAAATCACTAAATTAGAAGAAAAAGATAGATACAACTTTGTCATTGCATAGTACAGGTACACTGCAACGAACTAAAGTTTGGCATCCAACAGAAGTGCAAAAAGTAGCAATTGTGCAGATAAATATGTAGTATATGTACAGCATGTAATGTAATATATATATATATATATATATATATATATATATATATATATATATATATATATATATATATATTACAGCATTGAAAATAGATGTGCAAGCTAAATAAACAAGTCCACTAAATATATATATATATAAAATATTAGGCAGAATGTACAGTAAGGTGTATATATAGATACACATAGAGTAAATTACATTTGGAACCAGATATTACATTTGGAACCAGATATTTACATACTCCAGAAAAAAACACAAAAACTTTTATTTCTTTACTGTCATACATTAAATCAGAGTAAACGTTTTCTGTTTTAAATCAATAAATATTAACATATTTTTTGCATTTGTTAAATGTCAGAATCGAGTGAGGGAGAATTTTTATGTATTTTTATTGTCACTTTCATCAAAGTCAGAAGTATACATACACTAAGTTTATCGTGCCTTTAAACAAAAAAAAAACTCCTGATGATTCCATTCTGAGCTTAAGAAGCCTCTGATAGGTTAATTGATTCCATTTGAGTTAATTGGTGGCACATCTGTGGATGCATATAAAGGTACACCTCAAACACAGAGCCTCTTTCTTTGACATCATGGGAAAATCAATAGAAATCCACCAAGACATCAGAAAAAGACCGGTCGTAACACGATTTGGTCGTAAGTAGAGTAGGCTATATGTACAGTACTGTGAAATGATGCCGGAAGCTGATACGCACTGTCGTACGCCGCGGCTAGCAATTGTGTTTGTAAAGTCGAATGGTCATAAGTCGATGACTACCTGTAATTGTATCTCTTTTATCTCAGTAAAAAACAGTAGCCCAGGATTGATTATGTATAAATTCTAAGGGAATGACAATGAAGGAATGAGACATCACAGGTTGTTGGGTGTCTGTTTTTTATCTCAATAACTCTCCTTTTGGTCACCCTCTGAGATCCTGTTTCCCTTTCAAGCACACTTTGGGGTTATCTTGGTAATGAATACATCTCGTTATATGCATGTGCTTCCTTTATTGTGATGGCCTGAATATGAATGGGCATCATATTTAATTTCTCCCTCCTTATTTCAACGCTATGTTTCTCTCCCCCTCACTATTATAGATTTAACTGCATCCCCCTTTTCACCAATCAATACCTACTATAATATTTGTGTAGCAGCCATTGTGTAATCATTACAAGGTCAAGGAAAGTAAATTGCAGTCACTGGCTTAATGATTTTGTCCTTTCTTAGCTTGATGAGAAATCTGTTTATTATCTGATTATTAAGACAGCATTATGTGTGTCAACATTTAAACTAACAATAACCATCTAATGTGGAGACATGTATTGCCAACACTGTATCAACAATATTATGCCAGGTGCATGTGGTGCAGGTTTCTACTCAGAACCCATGCAAGTATTGTTTTTCATTTATATATTGAAAATGTATTTACTGTATATTGATTGATAATTAACCACTCATTTAAAGATTGTTATTTGTTTTACTGATAGATCAGAATTAAATTAATAAATTCTCTCAGATGAATTGTAAAAAACGTGATACTTATAAAGAATAATCTTATTTATTCTTTATTACCACATTATCTGTGTAAAGCTGCTCTGAGACAATGTTTATTGTTAAAAGTGCTATACAAATAAAAATGAATTTAAATTAATTTAATTTATAAATCCTGATTACAGCACAAGACTAAACAAAGGACAGTTATCTTATCTACCCTCCAGTGTTGTCTCAAACAGTGGTGGTAGGTGGGTTCTGGAAATGGCAGTCTGCTGTGGAAAAAGCAGATTTTACTTAATTTTATTTTATTTCTCTTTCAACTTTCTGGCACTAACCATGACCTAGATATCCCCACATAACCATGCTACACTGGCTGCTCTGTATTATGTTTATGCACACTCCACTATAACCTGGCAAAATGGTATGCATTTGCATTTGCAGCCAGTGCATTCGAGTTGCATCTGTACTCATTCCCGATCAGCTGTGCAAAGATGTTTTATTTTATTACCCTTCTTTTGGGCAAAGCTCTCGAGTGAGCCATGGCCATCTGGGAGGCCCAGAATGCCTGCTGGCTTCAGCCTTACTGCAGAATTCACGTGACTTTTTGACCTCCCCATCAGCAAACCTTTCTGCGCTTTGCTAGGGGGGTTTTGCTTAGCCTCTTAGTTTTGTTTGTGAAAACTGTTGCTCCACCCCCTTGCTTGGCTGAGAATGTTGCTCTTGCCCCTTTCTCGGCTGAGGACATTGCTCCACCTTCTCGCCTTGCCATTGTCACTCCCCTCTCTGGCTTTACCACCTTTGTCGCTCCCCTGTTTTTTATATAAGTTCCCAGGGAGTTTTTTATTTCTTTTGAATTTGGAACCGTTATTTTTTTTTTTGCTCTGCACTTGTTTGGGACATTTTTGGGACCGAAGCTTTTGGTATTTATGTTTGCTGCTTTCACAGTCAACCCAGGTTCAAGCCCCGACTTTGACACACCACCATTATCCTGCTGCCTAAGAAGTTCTCTATGTCTTGCAGTCTCCCCCCGGCATGAGAGGCAGAAGCTGGTGGAAAATGCTCCCAGATTCTGACGTGTGGGTGGGTGGGTGGTAAAGGTCAGTGAAGAAGGAGATGGGGAATAAGAGAGAGAGAGAGAGAGAGAGAGAGAGAAGCTGCCTGTCCCTGGTACACCACCGTCTGGACTTCCCTGGAGAGGCGTGGCAGACCATCGAGTGCCCTTTCTCACCGCCGGTCCCATCTTGCCAAACAGGACGCAGGTGGACTGCAGCACTCCTTCTTGGCCTGGTCCAGCTCCCTCCATGGCAAAGTCTCCTCGCCATCATACCTCTCTTCTAGCACAGGGTTTCAGCACCACTGTAACAAATCCCACTGATTCTGTGCTGGCAGAAAGAGAGACAGGCAAAAGTTCACCAAGCAGAGCTTTATTTTAATTCACTTTCATTTGCACCCCAGCTTCTCATGTAAACCGGCATGCCTTTTCCTGGCATCTGCCAAAGTTCACTCGCTGCCCACTCAGTCGTTCTCTCTGAGTTTGGCATCTCTCTCCTCTTTATTGGCATTGCTGGACTAAAACAAAGCACACTGATTAGTCTCATCAGCTAAAGGTGTTTCTTACTGCTTGTTCTGTCTGGCTCCGCCCTCAACTCGTGCATTGCTGGCACATATCTGAACCAGCTTGGCTCCACTGTAGTCACGGGCAATAAATCTTTTACTGTAAATTGAATGACAGACCTATGACACTTATTTTTTCAGGTGTAATCATTCCATGCATCCATTGGTGAATGCGCTGCTCCTGGATGTCTGAGACCATGTCTCTGTCCCATTCCTCAGAGTGAAAGCTAGCATTTCAGGAAATGGTTCTCACCAGGAAAGACTTATTTTATAATGAATGTTACCTTCACTTAAAGCTGAGACAGGCTAGTTGCAGCTGAAGCTGGGAGACGATGGAGACATAGTAAATATAGCAAATTCCTTGAGGTAGGTGGTGTGTTTTAATGTTTGATTATAGTACAACTGTTCCCTTCTTTGTTCACTATTACACTACTGCAAATATTGCATTTGACACTGGTGTTGCTAGTTTTGTAATGAGTCCACACTTTTGAACATTTCAACATTGCCACTATAACTGATTACACAAACACACACCGCACATGTGCATGGATATCCAGCAAACGTTGGCCACATGATGGCAACATTCAGGTATGGAAAATGACAAGTAGCAGCTTCTAATTCACAATTCACCCAGAACTACATGGAGATAAAAACAATGTAAGTATCGATAAAAGTAACAAAATAATGATTGATACCGGTCCGAAAAATTTCAGTTCTCTGTATCCATCCTGGTACTGATGGGTACAAAGATAAGACTGATAAGCAAATCATCCCTCTCCCTTTTTTTCTGAAGGACAAGGCGTGCTTGAAATCCAAATAGAATTTAAAATTTCTATTCATCTGACCACAGAACAAGTCTCCTCTTTGCCAAAAAAAAAAGGCAGTCCATTTAAATGAGCTTTGGCCCAGAGAAGATGACAGCATTTCTAAATCACAGATGGCTTTTTCTTTGCATAATAGAGCTTTAATTTGATTAATTAACTTCCAAGACATGGAAGTGTTCCTGGGCACATTACAGAAGCATGCCTGTTGTACTTTGCACACAGATTTTTCCAGATTCTTAGAAGCTTTTGATGATTATTATGTACTGTAAATAAGGAGATATTTAAAGTTTTCCCAATTTTAAGTTAAAGAGTAATATTCTGAAATGTTCCACAAATTGTTTCAAATACAATGCAACCCTATACCTAGCAGCAGCAGTGAGTAGCAGCTGCAGACATTCTTCCACTGTCTCTAAACCATACATCATCGCATGTCTCACCACAATCCTATAAACTTTCCCTTTCACTCTTGCAGATACCCTTCTATCACAAATCACTCCTGCCACTCTTCTCCACCCACTCCACCCTGCCTGCACTTTTTTCTTCACTTCTCTAACACACTCTCTATTACATTGCTCTGTTGACCCCAGGTACCTGAAATCCTCCACCTTCTACACCTCTTCTCCCTGCAACTGCACCAATCCACTGCCCTCACTCTCATTCATACACATGTACTCTGTCTTGTCTTATGTACACACAAGGCACCCTGTCCCTCATTGAACAACCTAGTTAAAAACTCCGCTGCCAACTCTCCTAAACTTATCCACGCTTCTAGCGGTATGTCATCTTGTCCAACTGACTTTCCACTCTTCATCCTCAAAATAGCAGCTCTCACTGCCTCCTTAGTAATCTTATCCACTTCCTGCTTCACCATCTCCACATCATCCAACCTTATCTGACTCTCATTTTCCTCATTCATAAGCTGCCCAAAATACTCCCTCCACCTTCTCAACACACTCTCCACACTCTTTTTACACACATTTCCATCTCCATCCTTTATTGCTCTAACTTGCAGCACATCCTTCCCAGCTCGGTCTGGCCAATCGGTATAAATCCTTTTCTCCTTCCTTCCAACTCCAACTGCCAACTTCTCATACAGCTCCTCATATGCCTTGGCTTTTGCCACATCCCTCTTTACCTGCTGCCACATTTCCTTGTACTCCTGCCTACTTCACTCATCACTTTGTTGATCCCAATTCTGTTTTGCCAAACTATTTTTCCTTATGCTCCCCTGCACTTCCCCGTTCCACCACATCTCATTGTCTTCCTTTTTATTTTTAGATGTAACACCAAGTGCCTTTCTAGCTGTCTCCCTTATCACTTCTGCGATAGTTGCCAAATCATCCAGCACCTCCTCACCACCACCAAGCCCTTGTCTGACCCCTGAATCTTACACTACAGTCTTCCACCTTCAGTTTCAACCATATTATTCTTCTTTTAGTCCCCACTTTTCTCCTCATCTTCATAACCTCCAAAACCATCCAACAAACCACCATCCGATGCTGACCAGTTACACTGTCCCCTGCCAACACATTACAGTCTCCAGTCTCCTTCAGGTTGCATCTCCTACATAGAACCTAGTCCACCTGTGTGCACCTTTCTCCACTCTTTTACAGCACTCTATGATCCTCATTCTTCTTCAAATAAGTATTAACCACTGCTATTTCCATCCATTTAGCAAAATTGACCAGAATCGGCCCTTCCACATTCCTCTCCTTAAGACCATACCTACCCATGGCTTCCTCATCAACTTGTTCCCTTCACCTACATGCCCATTAAAAGCTGCCCAAATCACCAATCTTTTTTTCCTAGGTACACCTTCTACCACTTCATCTAACTCACTCCAGAATTTTTTTTTCTCCTCCACCTCACAACCCATTTGTTGGCACTGACATTTATCATCACCCCTTCAACTTCCAGCTTCATGTTCATCACTCTATTAGAAACTCTCTTCACCTCCACTACACTCTTAATGTACTCTTTCATAAGGATCACCCCTACAACATTTCTCTTTCCATCTACAATATAGTAGAACAGTTTAATCCCCCTCCAATCTTCTTGGCCTTACTCTCTTTCCACTTGGTCACCTGAACACACAATATGTCTATCTTTCTCCTCTTCATTATATCAGCTATCTCTCTCTTTACCAGTTATAGTACCAACATTTAATGTACCAACCCTAACCTCCACTCTTCTCCACTTCTCCTTTTCCTGCTGTCACTGTAGACATCTTCATCCTCTTTTCTCCCCCCTTCGGTTAACTGTACCCTGTTGGCTAACACAACCTGTGGTGGTCTTTGATTACCTGGGCCTCAACCAATCTGGGTATAAATTTCTGTTTTGTGATCCGCATATTTGATTTAGCATGTTTTTTGCTGGATGGCCTTCCTAACGCAACCCTCCCCATTTATCCGGGCTTGGGACCGGCACTAAGAGTGCACTGGCTTGTGCAACCCTAATGGTTTGGTTTGCAAAAATAGAAAAAATAAATAAAAATATTGTGGGAGAGCGTATGAGTTCGGGAAAAAGGAACGCCACGACAGGACATGTTAGAAGGCAATAAATAGGTGCTCAGTGCCTCAATCACATGTCTCTGGCACACGCACGCACACACACACACACACACACACACACACACACACACACACACACACACACACACACACACGCATCCTCGCGCTCCTCCTTAAATGCCCCCTTTGATCACTTAAAGAGAGAACACTCATTAGACATTATTTGCTTCAGGTGAGGCATTCCTGTGTCTACCTGCTCCCGGCCTCGCCCACCATTCACAAACCGGTGCTCGACCACACCCCCGCTGCCACATACCCCCACCGCCTGAATCAGGCCAGGGAGCTGTCCGGCCCGCAAACGATTCCCCCCTCCCCTGGCGTGAGAGGAAGTCGGCCACGACCATCTGTGCCCCCAGTCTGTGGACCACCTCAAAATTAAACGGCTGAAGCGCCAGATACCACAGAGTGATCCACGCGCTGGCATCCTTCATGCGATGGAGCCACTGGAGTGGGGCGTGGTCCAAACAGAGGGTGAAGGCCCGTTCCAACAGGTAGTCTCGGAGGGTGAGGACCGCCCACTTGATCGTCAGTCACTCCTTTTCAATGGTGCTGTACCGGCTTTCCCGTACCGACAACTTACGGCTCATGTACAGCACCAGCGGTTCCTCCCCACCCACCACCTGGGACAACACGGCCCCCAACCCTCTGTCCGACGCATCCGTCTGTAAAACAAAGAGGACAGAGAAGTCAGGAGCATGCAAAACCGCCTCACCTCCTTTTTGGTCTTGGGTCTCGGAGAGGCCACAATCGCTGCCGTCTTATCAATTTGGGGATGCACCCGCCCATGATCCAAGTGGAAACCCAGATACCGTACTTCCACCCACCCAATTACACACTTCTTCGGGTTTGCCGTGAGCCCGGCCCGTCTCAAGGTCTGCAGGACCACCCTGAGGTGCTGTAAATGCCGCTGCCAATAGTTGCTATATATGACAATGTCATCTAAATAGGCAGCGGCGTAACCATTATCAGGACGGTGGATCCGATCCATTAGACGTTGAAACATCGCTGAAGCTCCGAACAAACCGAACGGAAGAGTAATGAATTGGTGTAAATCGAATGGAGTGGAAAAGGTCATTTTTTCCCGGAACATTGGCGTCAAGGGGATTTGCCAATATCCCTTGGTTAAGTCCAGCGTCGAATAAAAGCGAGCCGCACCTAACTGATCAAGCAGCTCATTAATGCAGGAACTCCAGGCGATGCTTGACATGGGAGTAGTCGAGGAGTCCCACAGCGATTGGAGTAGCCCGGCGGTCTTGGTTCCCAAGAGCGACAGGTCGGTCCGATTCTGTGTGGACTACCGTAAGGTTAACGCGGTCTAAATTCGACGCGTATCCAATGCCCCATTCGGTTTGTTCGGAGCTTCAGCGATGTTTCAACGTCTAATGGATCGGATCCACCGTCCTGATAATAGTTACGCCGCTGCCTATTTAGATGACATTGTCATATATAGCAACAATTGGCAGCGGCATTTACAGCACCTCAGGGTGGTCCAGAATCGGACTGACCTGTCGCTCTTGGGAACCAAGACCGCCGGGCTACTCGAATCGCTGTGGGACTCCTCGACTACTCCCATGTCAAGCATCGCCTGGAGTTCCTGCCAAACCACGCTCTTCTACGGGCGGCTGCGCACCACGATACCGGGAGATGTCTCAATATGGTGTTCTATGAGGTTTGTCCGCCCTGGCAGGGGAAAAAACACACCTGCAAACTCCTGTTGCAGTTTCTCAACCTGTGCTCTCTGCGATGGCGAGAGATGGTCTTCACAGGGGACCGAGGCGGATTCTAATGCAACTTTAGGTCTTACCTCTGGTCCCAGCTCCTCCCTCTCTGGAATCACCGTCGCTAGAGACACAGGCACCGCCTCACTCCATGATTTTAGGAGGTTTAGGTGGTACACCTGAACCTGTACACACGGACAGCACCTCATAGTCGACATCTCCCACCCGCCGTGTAACCTCAAAAGGCCCTTGCCACTTTGCAAGTTATTTTGAGCTTGATGTAGGTAGCAGAGCGAGAACTTTATCTCCCGGTAAAAACTGCCGAAGCCGCGCGCCCCTATCATACCGGGATTGCCATTCTTGAGCCTGTAGCAAATTCTTTTTTAGGGTTAGTTGTCCCAATGTGTGGAGTTTTGCTCTCAGATTCAGAACATATTGAATTTCATTTTTACCACTCAAAGGTCCCTCCTCCCAATTTTCCCGGAGAACATCCAGCACTCCGTGTGGCTTACTGCCGTATAGTAATTCAAAAGGGGAAAACCCCGTGGAGGCTTGTGGGACCTCTCGTACTGCGAATAGCAGGGGCTCGAGCCATTTATCCCAATTCCCGTGCATCCCCGTGTACATACTTCCGAATCATGTTTTTGAGGGTTCGGTTGAAACGCTCCACCAGGCCATCAGTTTGCGGATGATAGACACTGGTGCAGATCGACTTAATCCACAATAACCCGTACAGTTTGCGAAGTGTTCATGACATAAACGCCGTGCCTTGGTCAGTCAGGATCTCCTTTGGGATCCTGACTCAGGAGATAATGTTGCGGAGAGGCACTGCTTCCGGATATCACGTTGCATAATCCACTATGACTAACGCAAAGCGATGTCCGCATGCTGTCCGCTCTAATGACCCGACGAGGTCCATGCCAATTCCTTGGAAGGGGACCTCGATTAACGGTAAAGGGCACAAAGGCGCTTTTGGGATGGCCGGCGGATTCACCAGCTGACATTCCGGCATGCCGCACACCATCTATGAACATCGTCGCGAATGCCCGGCCAATAAAAGCGGTTTATTAAGTGGTCTAAAGTTTTTACACAGCCCAGGTGCCCAGCAATCGGATTATGGTGAGCCACATGAAATAGAAGCTCACTGCGGCTCTTTGGAACCAACAACTGGGTCATTTCTTTGGAAATTATATCGAGTCGTCACTCTATATAATTTATCTTTAATCACGGTGAAGTAGGGATAGGAAGGCATGCTATCTGGCTGGATTCGCTGACCATCGATTACTCTCACCTGGTCGAAGGCGTGCCAGAGAGTTTCGTCCAGTGATTGCTCAAGGGGGAAATCCCCGGGGGAATTCCCCGTATGGCGAAGTCTGTCTGACGCGGAGCTGACATCCCAAGAGACCGCTGCAACAGACCATCAGCTCCACACCTGCGCGGACTGACTCACCCACCTGTGGAGCCTGAGGCACAGACGTCTGAGTGTGAGCAGAAGGAGAGTAAGCAGAAAAGGAAGAAGGTGAAGCTCGCAGCCGAGCCATCGGCTTCGTGGGGATCGGCCCCCATCTCCATGGCAGGGGAATGGGAGGAGAGGGGGAGGAACCAGGTGACAGGAGAGAAGGAAAGCCAGGAGAAGACACAGGAGATTCGCCCGCCACCGCATACGCCGTGTATGCCATCCTCTGCCAGCTGCACCGTAGCCGAGGCTACGTCTGTATGCCTTTCCCCCTATTGTGCTGCTCCCGGGAGTTCTGGAGAGAGTTCACCGGGATGAAGTCCATCTCCTCCTGGTGGCCCCTCGATGGATAGGGAGACCGTGCTTCGCAGACCTGGTGTCCCTCTTCAAAAAACCTCTTTGGGAGATTCCTAGCAGCTGGTCTCTCTACTGGGGTAGTGGAGACCATTCTTCAATCAAGAACTCCCTCCACGAGAAGCTCCTATGCTGCTAAGTGGCGTCTGTTCTCTGTGTGGTGTGAGCATCACCGTTTAGACCCAGTTTACTGCCTGGTTGGTTCAGTGCAAAAATTCCTGTAGGAACAGTTTGTCACAGGGTTATCTCCTTCAACCCTGAAATGTTACGTGTCCGCTATCACGGCTTATTGTGCTCCACTTGCTGAGCAGTCACTGAGTAAACACCCCTTGGTGACACGTTTTCTGCGCAGCACCCAGAGGCAGAGGTCCAGGACACTCCACAGGACGAGTCATTGGAGGTAGTCGGAGCAGCTGTTTGTCTGCTATGGCCCCTATAAAAAAGAGCTACCTGCCAACAAGCAGACTCTCAGTAGGTGGGTTATGGTGGTGAGGGAAGACATGCAGGTAGTTGGTTTGAAAGAGGCAGATGTAGAGGACAGAGTAGTATGGCGATGGATGATCTGCTGTGGCTACCCCTAATGGGATCAGCTAAAAGAAGAAGAAGAATGTGTTTTCCTTCTGAAAAATTCTAATAAGTTGGATGTTCTTTTACTAGGACCATAATTATTTGGAATTAGACTTTCTGATTACATAGACTATTCTCTGAATGGTCTTTTTGTCTTATAATGTGCAGCAGTACATGATAAGACAGAAATGACTGCTCAATGCTGCCTTAGATCCTCTAGCACTGCTCAATTGGTACCACCTTCTCTCAGGGTAGGAGGTAAGTATACCTCAAGGCTCTTCTCTGTTCTCACACCAAAGTGGTGAAATGAACTTCCCTTAGATGTCTGAACAGCAGAGTCCCTGGATATCTTTAAGCAATGAGTAAAGACCTACCTGTAGATTTATTTATTGATAGAGGCTCTTTTGTACTTCGCTCTGGACAAGGGTGTCCGCTAAATGCCATAAATGTAAATGCAGTAAAGGATCTGTAATTACGGACTGTAGTCTTTCCTTTAAGGCTCATGTTTATAATATTACCAGGATAGCCTTTTTCCATCTTAGAAATATTGCTAAATAAAAAAAACAAAATAAAATTATGTGATGTGATTATGTAATTAAAATAATGTGATCAAAATTATATTGTAGAAAAAATAGTTCTCATTCTTATTACATTTTGATTGAGATATTGTAATGCCTTACAGTCTGGATGTTTTAGTAAGTAAATAAGTAAACTTGAATGCAGCAGTAAGAGTCCTTATCTATATTGGCTCCCTAATAAAATCTTGCACATATCATAAAATACTACTGCATAAAGCATTGAATAGCATTTATTTGCCATACATTACAGCACAGTGAAATTCGTTCTTTGCATATCCCAGCTTGCTCAGAAGCTGGGGTCAGATCACAGGGTCAGCCATGATACGGCACCCCTGGAGCACAAAGGGGGTTAAGGGCCTTGCTCAAGGGCCCAAGAGTGGCAGCTTGGTGATACCGGAGCTTGAACCTACGACCTTCTGATCAGTAACCTTCAGCGCCTTAACCACTGGCGCTACCACTCCCCACAAATGGTCTTGCACCACAGTATCTGTGCCAACTTTTGTTTATTCATGATGCACCAGACCTGCATTGATCAGTGCAGGCTATTTGTTGGTACCTTAAATAATAAAGACTACAGCAGGTAGCAGAGAAAAGCCCCACAGTTATGGAAGAATCTTGCAATTAGTGTTTGAGAATAATTGAAAAGAAAATAAGATAAAGAAAAAAGCAGTGGGCCTAAGAAAGATCCTTGTGAAACACCAAACTTTACCTCAATGAGTGTAGCAAACTCATCATTTACATCAACAAGCTGATAGCGATCAGCCAAATAAGACCTGAGCTATGAGAATGCTGTTTTCTTTATTCCAACATTTTTTAGTCTAGCAAAGAGGATATAAATGGTGTCAAAAGCCATTGATCAGAGGCCGATAGCAGGTCATTTAACCCTTTTAACCAGTGCTGTCTCTGTGCTATGATGAGGCCTAAATTTTGACTAATACAGTTCCGAAATGTTATTCCTAAATAGGTGTAAGCATAACCGCTGTGCTACAACCTTTTTAGGATATTGGGGATAAAGGGGAGGTTTGATATTTGCTTATATTTACTGCATTTCAATGGCTCTGTACATGTACCTTGCACAATGACAATAAAGTTGAATCTAATCTAATCTAAACTAATATTTGGACAACTGACAAGAGTCAAGGTCATGTTTTTTTTAATTAAGTGGTGGAGAACAGTAACATAGATGATTATTTTATATATTTTTTATATTAACTCAAGAGTGTGTCCCCATTATGAGTGGCTCCTATGACATTCTGATTTATTCCCACTAAATCTGGAATGGACACAACTACTGTTCATTAGGGGTGTTCCTGATTATCAAAATAAACATTAAAATCAGACACTTAATGCTTTGTATAAGGAAGTAGCTAGGTTTGAAATGAAAGAAGAAGAAAATTTAAATATGGCCCAGGGGGTCTATAAATAATAATTTAAACCTAATTTACCCTGCAACAATATATACTTCTTTCTATTTTTCCTCCCTCTAGGGGTGGCGCGGGGTC